>JABXJD010000368.1:182500-185000 GCA_013375575.1 Percina caprodes | reverse complement strand
AGAGAGAGAGAGAGAGAGAGTGTGTGTGTGTGAGAGAGAGATTGTATTGCCATCTGTGAGGACCAGTCCTGGTGTCTAGTCTAACCATGGTTGTGAGGACCAGTCGTGGTGTCTAGTCTAACCATGGTTGTGAGGACCAGTCCTGGTGTCTAGTCTAACCATGGTTGTGAGGACCAGTCCTGGTGTCTAGTCTAACCACGGTTGTGAGGACATTTCTACACCACTGCTCTGGTTCTATGGTTCATGCTAAGCTACGTCTCCATTAAACTACAACACTACTGTCGTGCTGCACCATGTGGATTATTTTCTGGATTCTTGGAGGTTCTTGGAGATGTTTTGCAGGCCAGTTGTACCTGCAGAGGTGGTAGAGTAGCCCAAAATTTGTAAAATTGTAAAAGTAAAGTACTGTTACTACAGAATAATATGACTCAAGTAAAAGTAAAAACTAGTCATCCAAATAATTACTTGGGTAAGAGTAAAAAACTACTCAGGTACTGAGTATCTGTTGAGTGACATCTGATTTATTTTTAACACAAAAATACAAAATAATCATCTTTAGGCAAATTATAGTTTATCCAATCAATAAAATAAATTAAAATGAATAAATAAATTACAAAATAGCTTAAATAAAGAGACTACGCGTCCGGTGCTTTTATTGTGAAGGCGCGTCCAGTGCCTTTATTGTGAAGGCGCGGGGTCAGCGCTCGGGACTTCCGCTCGTCTTGTAAACAGTTAAGATGGCGGCGTCCCGTGTTCGCAGCGCTGTCATTCAGACTCTGAGAGGACTCCGAGGGACACGAGGACATCCGGGACCCATACCTGCTGCAAGGTGAGTTAGTCACACACAGGGAGACAGACAGGTAGAGACAGACAGGTAGAGACAGACGGGGAGAGAGAGAGAGACGGGGAGAGAGAGAGACAGACGGGTAGAGAGACATTACTTATAACGTAGTCTGTATGGATTTAATAGGATGGATTATTATAGAACTGGAAACATGGCTGCTTGGTTCATGTCAATAAAGGGAACTGACAGACAGACAGACAGAAAGAGAGAGACATTGACAGAGAGAGAGAGAGACAGACAGAGAGAGAGAGACATTGACAGAGAGAGAGAGACAGAAAGAAAGAAAGAAAGAAAGAGAGAGACATTGACAGAGAGAAAGATAGACAGACAGAGACGGACAGAGAGACATTGAGAGAGAGAGACAGAGAGAGAGAGACAGAGAGACATTGACAGAGAGACATTGACAGAGAGAGAGAGACAGAAAGAAAGAAAGAAAGAGAGAGACATTGACAGAGAGAAAGATAGACAGAGAGAGACGGACAGAGAGACATTGAGAGAGAGAGACAGAGAGAGAGAGACAGAGAGACATTGACAGAGAGAGAGAGATTTTAGCTGTCTCAGAGAGAGACTGTGTGTGTCCTAAAGCCTCCTCTTCTTCATCCTCTATTGTAAAGTAGTCCAAGACGCCCCCCCCCCACAGCTCTGCAGAGGAAGGTCTGCCTCGTCCTCCCAGCATGCACCCCTGCTCTGGTTCATCTGCATCTCTTTAGACCATCACAGCTGTCGTGGGCGGGGCAGAGACACATCAGAGAGCTCTGATTGGACAGATAGTCGCTGTCTGGATTTACCCATAGTCCTCAGAAACCAGCCGCAGGTTAGAGTCCCAACACCATCACAGCGTCATGTGACATGTCTCTTTGTCTTCAACAGCAGGCAGACTGCAGAGGGCAAGCACTCGGCATGCTGGGTAACAGGGAGACATGAGTCCAACTCCCAGAACACACAGAGACGGGGAGGGGGGGGCGTGCTGTGGGCGGCTGCTGGTACGTATCTTCTTATAAAGCATCGTACTCTTTAACAGAAAGGTCGCCCTCCGTATAATCATCTCAGATTGGTTTATTTTTAATCACCCACCAGACTCCATGTAAATAATCACTACTTTAATCAACGTAACACACACTTCATTCAAAGTGGACAGAAACTAAATAAAACTACCAAAAGCCGTCTTGGTTCATCTTTCCACTGTTCCACCAATCACCACTCTGGTCTGGTTGGAATAAACTCTTAATTCACCCATTTACATGTGGAGATATGCTGCTCTATACACACTAAAAGTAGTGATTATTTACATGGAGTCCTTCATGTTTCTTTGATGTTTCAACTCTTGTGTGTGTGTGTGTGTGTGTGTGTGTGTGTGTGTGTGTGTGTGTGTGTGTGTGTGTGTGTGTAGCTTTCTCTCTGTTCAGCAGGTCTGATGAAGCCCAGAGTAAAGAGGACGACATGATCCTGCTGCTGAAGAAAGCCAAGGTACCAGAAACAGTACAACAGCAGTACTTTACTGTAGCAGTACTGCAGTAACTGTGTGTGTGTGTGTGTGTGTGTGTGTGTAGCTGAGTGTGTATCGGGGACAGCTGCAGGCCGCCTCTGGTTTCCTCCATCAGGCCGTCGCTCTGGCTCATCAGACCCACAACACCCAGGCCATCATCTACACCTACA
>JABXJD010000368.1:167500-170000 GCA_013375575.1 Percina caprodes | reverse complement strand
CCTCGCTGTCCTTCCGCTCGCTGCTGGAGCTCCGCAAAACCATCTCGCACGGTGAGTCCGGGGCCCTCTGCCCCACCCCCAGGGCCCTATTCCCCCCCCCCCGGGTTCTCTGCCCTTGACGGTTATGGCTGTGTATCAGGTATGTGTGTGTGTGTGTGTGTATGTGTGTGTGTGTGTGTGTGTGTGTGTGTGTGTGTGTGTGTGTGTGTGTGTGTGTGTGTGTGTGTGTGTGTGTGTGTGTACCAGGTGCCGTGCTTCTGGACCTGAACCAGAAGACCCTCCCAGCGATCGCCCAGCAGGTCGTGGACCAGATGTTGATCTCAGACCAGATCAAAGCTGAGGACAGAGACAACGTCTTCAGAGCTCTGCTGCTCAGACACAGGTACAGAGACACAGCTGTCTGTCTGTCTGTCTGTCTGTCTGTCTGTCTGTCTGTATGTCTCTCTGTCTGAATGGTGAACCCCCCTCTTTTGTCCCCCCCCCAGTCACCCAAGTGATGAGAAAGACCACAGCTGGTTCAGTAAGAACATCTCTGCAGCCAACATCGCCTCCCTGATGGACAGACACATCGGCCAATCAGAGCACGCCGTCACTCTGGCCAATCACAGAGAGGCTGATGGAGACAAAAACCAGGTAAATCTGAAGTCTCTTTTATATAGACCTTAGTGGTCCCTAATACTGTATCTGAAGTCTCTTTATATAGACCTTAGTGGTCCCTAATACTGTATCTGAAGTCTCTTTATATAGACCTTAGTGGTCCCTAATACTGTATCTGAAGTCTCTTTATATAGACCTTAGTGGTCCCTAATACTGTATCTGAAGTCTCTTTTATATAGACCTTAGTGGTCCCTAATACTGTATCTGAAGTCTCTTTATATAGACCTTAGTGGTCCCTAATACTGTATCTGAAGTCTCTTTATATAGACCTTAGTGGTCTCTAATACTGTATCTGAAGTCTCTTTATATAGACCTTAGTGGTCCCTAATACTGTATCTGAAGTCTCTTTATATAGACCTTAGTGGTCCCTAATACTGTATCTGAAGTCTCTTTATATAGACCTCAGTGGTTCCTATACTGTATCTGAAGTCTCTTTATATAGACCTTAGTGGTCCCTAATACTGTATCTGAAGTCTCTTTATATAGACCTTAGTGGTCCCTAATACTGTATCTGAAGTCTCTTTATATAGACCTTAGTGGTCCCTAATACTGTATCTGAAGTCTCTTTATATAGACCTTAGTGGTCCCTAATACTGTATCTGTGTGTGTGTGTGTCCAGAAAGAAGCCCCCCCCCTCGGCCCCTCCAGGTCCAAACATGAAGTGAAGCTGATGGAGAAGATCCCCGAGAGAGCCGAGGCCACCGTCGTCCTCGTAGGTAACAACAATTATATTATTGTTATTATTAATAGTAACTTTATTATTATTAACTTGTGTGTTAACTGTTCCCTGTGCTGTGTCTGAAGGCAGTGTGTTAACTGATCCCTGTGCTGTGTCTGCAGGCAGTGTGTTAACTGCCTCCCTGTGCTGTGTCTGCAGGCAGCGTGTTAACTGATCCCTGTGCTGTGTCTGAAGGCAGTGTATTAACTGTTCCCTGTGCTGTGTCTGAAGGCAGTGTGTTAACTGATCCCTGTGCTGTGTCTGCAGGCAGTGTGTTAACTGCCTCCCTGTGCTGTGTCTGAAGGCAGCGTGTTAACTGATCCCTGTGCTGTGTCTGCAGGCAGTGTGTTAACTGATCCCTGTGCTGTGTCTGAAGGCAGTGTATTAACTGTTCCCTGTGCTGTGTCTGCAGGCAGCGTGTTAACTGATCCCTGTGCTGTGTCTGCAGGCAGCGTGTTAACTGTTCCCTGTGCTGTGTCTGCAGGCAGCGTATTAACTGTTCCCTGTGCTGTGTCTGAAGGCAGTGTGTTAACTGTTCCCTGTGCTGTGTCTGCAGGCAGCGTGTTAACTGTTCCCTGTGCTGTGTCTGCAGGCAGCGTATTAACTGTTCCCTGTGCTGTGTCTGCAGGCAGTGTGTTAACTGATCCCTGTGCTGTGTCTGCAGGCAGCGTATTTACTGATCCCTGTGCTGTGTCTGCAGGCAGCGAATTAACTGTTCCCTGTGCTGTGTCTGCAGGCAGCGTATTAACTGTTCCCTGTGCTGTGTCTGCAGGCAGCGTGTTAACTGATCCCTGTGCTGTGTCTGCAGGCAGTGTGTTAACTGCTTCCCTGTGCTGTGTCTGCAGGCAGTGTGTTAATTGCTTCCCTGTGCTGTGTCTGCAGGCAGTGTGTTAACTGCTTCCCTGTGCTGTGTCTGCAGGCAGTGTATTAACTAATCCCTGTGCTGTGTCTGCAGGCAGCGTGGGCTTCCTGCAGCAGCCCTCCATGGCGTTCGTGCGTCTTCAGGAAGCGGTCCTGCTGGACTCCGTCCTGGAGGTCCCCGTCCCCGTGAGGTTCCTCTTCCTGCTGCTCGGTCCCCCCACCGCCAACATTGACTACCACCAGGTCGGACGCTCCATCTCCACA
>JABXJD010000368.1:135000-160000 GCA_013375575.1 Percina caprodes | reverse complement strand
GTGTCCTCAGGACACGTGGACCCTCCTGTGGGTCCTGTGTCCTTGTGTACCCATGAACTGTGTCCTTGTACTGTGTTCTGTGTGTCCTGTGTGTCCTGTGTGTCCTGTGTCTCCCCTGTTTGTCCTGTGGGTCCTGTGTCTTTGTGTACTTATGTCCTCTGTCCTGTGTCCTGCAGTTGGATGCTGATGATGCCGAGCCTGACCTGGAGGAGAAGGAGGGACAGGACGAGTACTCCCAGCTGCAGATGCCCGTGTGATTGGTCCATCCAGCTCCCTCATTAGCATATCTGACCCGTATCCCGTAGCAACGCTGGATAGTGGACTGAAATCACCTTTTATAAATCTTTGTGTTTCTGTCTGTCTGACACTTGGTCTTATTATTATGTTTTAAAGGTCACACTAACCTGTCCCCCTGATGTCTCTGTCCTGTCCTCCGGATGTCTCTGTCCTCCTGATGTCTCTGTCCTCCGGATGTCTCTGTCCTCCTGATGTCTCTGTCCCCCTGATGTCTCTGTCCTGTCCTCCGGATGTCTCTGTCCTCCTGATGTCTCTGTCCCCCTGATGTCTCTGTCCTGTCCTCCGGATGTCTCTGTCCTCCTGATGTCTCTGTCCTCCGGATGTCTCTGTCCTCCTGATGTCTCTGTCCTGTCCTCCGGATGTCTCTGTCCTCCGGATGTCTCTGTCCTCCTGATGTCTCTGTCCTGTCCTCCTGATGTCTCTGTCCTCCTGATGTCTCTGTCCTGTTCTCCTGATGTCTCTGTCCTCCGGATGTCTCTGTCCTCCTGATGTCTCTGTCCAGTCCTCCGGATGTCTCTGTCCCCCTGATGTCTCTGTCCTGTCCTCCGGATGTCTCTGTCCTCCTGATGTCTCTGTCCTGTCCTCCGGATGTCTCTGTCCTCCTGATGTCTCTGTCCAGTCCTCCGGATGTCTCTGTCCCCCTGATGTCTCTGTCCTCCGGATGTCTCTGTCCTCCTGATGTCTCTGTCCTGTCCTCCGGATGTCTCTGTCCTCCGGATGTCTCTGTCCTCCTGATGTCTCTGTCCTGTCCTCCTGATGTCTCTGTCCTCCTGATGTCTCTGTCCTGTTCTCCGGATGTCTCTGTCCCCCTGATGTCTCTGTCCTGTCCTCCGGATGTCTCTGTCCTCCTGATGTCTCTGTCCTGTCCTCCGGATGTCTCTGTCCTCCTGATGTCTCTGTCCAGTCCTCCGGATGTCTCTGTCCCCCTGATGTCTCTGTCCTCCGGATGTCTCTGTCCTCCTGATGTCTCTGTCCTGTCCTCCGGATGTCTCTGTCCTCCGGATGTCTCTGTCCTCCTGATGTCTCTGTCCTGTCCTCCTGATGTCTCTGTCCTCCTGATGTCTCTGTCCTGTTCTCCTGATGTCTCTGTCCTCCGGATGTCTCTGTCCTCCTGATGTCTCTGTCCAGTCCTCCGGATGTCTCTGTCCCCCTGATGTCTCTGTCCTGTCCTCCGGATGTCTCTGTCCTCCTGATGTCTCTGTCCTGTCCTCCGGATGTCTCTGTCCTCCTGATGTCTCTGTCCAGTCCTCCGGATGTCTCTGTCCCCCTGATGTCTCTGTCCTCCGGATGTCTCTGTCCTCCGGATGTCTCTGTCCTCCTGATGTCTCTGTCCTGTCCTCCTGATGTCTCTGTCCCCCTGATGTCTCTGTCCTCCGGATGTCTCTGTCCTCCTGATGTCTCTGTCCTGTCCTCCGGATGTCTCTGTCCCCCTGATGTCTCTGTCCTGTCCTCCGGATGTCTCTGTCCTCCTGATGTCTCTGTCCTGTCCTCCGGATGTCTCTGTCCTCCTGATGTCTCTGTCCTGTCCTCCGGATGTCTCTGTCCTCCTGATGTCTCTGTCCAGTCCTCCGGATGTCTCTGTCCCCCTGATGTCTCTGTCCTCCGGATGTCTCTGTCCTCCGGATGTCTCTGTCCTCCTGATGTCTCTGTCCAGTCCTCCGGATGTCTCTGTCCCCCTGATGTCTCTGTCCTCCGGATGTCTCTGTCCTCCTGATGTCTCTGTCCTGTCCTCCGGATGTCTCTGTCCTCCGGATGTCTCTGTCCTCCTGATGTCTCTGTCCTGTCCTCCTGATGTCTCTGTCCTCCTGATGTCTCTGTCCTGTTCTCCTGATGTCTCTGTCCTCCGGATGTCTCTGTCCTCCTGATGTCTCTGTCCAGTCCTCCGGATGTCTCTGTCCCCCTGATGTCTCTGTCCTGTCCTCCGGATGTCTCTGTCCTCCTGATGTCTCTGTCCTGTCCTCCGGATGTCTCTGTCCTCCTGATGTCTCTGTCCAGTCCTCCGGATGTCTCTGTCCCCCTGATGTCTCTGTCCTCCGGATGTCTCTGTCCTCCGGATGTCTCTGTCCTCCTGATGTCTCTGTCCTGTCCTCCTGATGTCTCTGTCCTCCTGATGTCTCTGTCCTCTTGATGTCTCTGTCCTCCTGATGTCTCTGTCCTGTCCTCCGGATGTCTCTGTCCTCCTGATGTCTCTGGCCTCCTGATGTCTCTGTCCTCCTGATGTCTCTGTCCCTCTGATGTCTCTGTCCCCCTGATGTCTCTATCTATCATTAAAGGCACATTTTATCTTTAAAATAAGCTTCTTGGCATATTTCAGAGTCTTTTTTATTTCTTCTCATCGGTCCGATTATTAAACGGATGAATCTGTTAAAGTGATGAAATGATCAGTTGAAGTGTTGTTGTTGTTCCACGGGCGCCGCCATGTTGGAACTCCACTACGTCACTGGCTTGGTCGGCTCCTCCGTGGCTACTAGCACTAGCAGCGCAGCCATAGCAACAGCATACAAAGAGTCGGAGGCTAGCGGACATATGGCTGAGGAAACGGGAACCAAGAGGTCTGGGGGCTGCAGTAATGAACTGTACAGGACTAAAGCGGGGGGGGGGCTGCAGTAATGAACTGTACAGGACTAAGGCTGGGGGCTAGGTTAAGTCCTTCAGACTGAAACCTGAGGCCTTCAGGCTCCAGTACAGGGCAGACCGATAGACCACCAGACTGAAACCGGAGGCCTTAAACCAAGACTGCTCTGCTACATCCTGCTACGTCCTGCTACGTCCTGCTACATCCTGCTACATCCTGCTACGTCCTGCTACATCCTGCTACGTCCTGCTACGTCCTGCTACATCCTGCTACATCCTGCTACGTCCTGCTACGTCCTGCTACATCCTGCTACGTCCTGCTACATCCTGCTACATCCTGCTACGTCCTGCTACATCCTGCTACATCCTGCTACATCCTGCTACGTCCTGCTACATCCTGCTACATCCTGCTACATCCTGCTACGTCCTGCTACATCCTGCTACATCCTGCTACGTCCTGCTACATCCTGCTACATCCTGCTACATCCTGCTACGTCCTGCTACATCCTGCTACATCCTGCTACATCCTGCTACGTCCTGCTACATCCTGCTACATCCTGCTACGTCCTGCTACATCCTGCTACATCTTGCTACATCCTGCTACGTCCTGCTACGTCCTGCTACGTCCTGCTACATCCTGCTACGTCCTGCTACGTCCTGCTACATCTTGCTACATCCTGCTACGTCCTGCTACATCCTGCTACATCTTGCTACATCCTGCTACGTCCTGCTACGTCCTGCTACGTCCTGCTACATCCTGCTACGTCCTGCTACGTCCTGCTACATCCTGCTACGTCCTGCTACATCCTGCTACATCTTGCTACATCCTGCTACGTCCTGCTGACGTGAAAGCTTTTTAGTTTTTGTTCATGTAAAACAAAAGAAATGATGTACTTGCAATAATATGCTTATTCTATGTTTGTGCCAGAATTAGTTTTTTTTTTTTTTGACATCGTCCTGCTGCTACATCCTGCTACATCCTGCTACATCTTGCTACATCCTGCTACGTCCTGCTACATCTTGCTACATCCTGCTACGTCCTGCTACATCCTGCTACATCCTGCTACAACCTGCTACGTCCTGCTACATCCTGCTACATCCTGCTACGTCCTGCTACATCCTGCTACATCCTGCTACGTCCTGCTACGTCCTGCTACGTCCTGCTACGTCCTGCTACATCCTGCTACGTCCTGCTACATCCTGCTACGTCCTGCTACATCCTGCTACATCCTGCTACGTCCTGCTACATCCTGCTACGTCCTGCTGTGCCTTGTAACGCCTCACAGTGCCCTGCTATGCCATGAACTACTACAAAGAACTACTACAAACTACTATTTTCTGTGACTGTTATTGCCACTCTTCATTCTAACCCCAACTGGTCGACAGACACCGCCTACCAAGAGCCTGGGCCTGGGTCTGGGCCTGGGTCTGGGTCTGGGTCTGTCCGAGGTTTCTTCCTAAAAGGAAGTTTTTCCTCGCCACTGTCGCACTGTTGCTTGCTCTGGAGGGAACTACTAGAACTGTTGGGTCCTTGTAAATTCTGGAGTGTGGTCTAGACCTACTCTATCTGGTCTAGACCTGCTCTATCTGGTCTAGACCTACTCTATCTGGTCTAGACCTGCTCTATCTGTAAAGTGTCTAGAGATAACGTTTGTTATGAATTGATACTATAAATAAAATTGAATTGAAATTGAATTGAATGATATAAATGATGATTGAAATGTGACCATAATATATAAATAATATTACAAATGTAGAGTTGGTGTGAAGTGTGGACTAGACCGGGATCAAACAGCACAACATACCCCCCCCCCCCCCCTTTGTAATCTATTATGTTAGTGTAGCAACCTTCCTCTTCATGTTTCCTTTCACTTTCCAGAGTGATGCAGCTCTTTTTCTCAGGGTGGAGCTGCAGATGGAGGTCTCTGAGTTTGATGAGCTGCAGGAAACAGTTTTCAGAATTTTTTAAACCCAACCAGCTCCAGTTGAAGGTCTCGGACCTGGTCTGTCTGCTCGCTTAGTCTCAGAGAAAGAGGGTCACCTCATTTCTAACGGAGGTAAGAAACACTTTGATATTAGTGTGTGTGTGTGTGTGTTTGTGTGTGTGTGTGAGGTGTGTGTGTGGTGTGTGTGTGTGTGTGTGTGTGTGTGTGTGAGGTGTGTGGTGTGTGTGTGTGTGGTGTGTGTGTGTATGTGTGTGTATATCTGTGTGTGTGTCTCTGTGTGTGTGTGTGAGGTGTGTGGTGTGTGTGTCTCTGTGTGTGTGTGTGTGTGTCTGTGTGTGTGTGTGTGTGTGTGTGTGTGTGTGTGTGTGAGGTGTGTGGTGTGTGTGTGTGTGTGTGTGTGTGTGTGTGTGTGTGTATGTGTGTGTATGTGTGTGTGTGTGTGTGTCTCTGTGTGTGTGTGTGTGTGTGTGTGTGTGTGTGTGTGTGTGTGTGTGTGTGTGTGTGTGTGTGTGTGTGTGTGTGTGTGTGTGTGAGGTGTGTGGTGTGGTGTGTGTGTGTGTGTGTGTGTATGTGTGTGTGTGTGTGTCTGTGTGTGTGTGTTTGTGTGTGTGTGTCTCTGTGTGTGTGTGTGTGTGTGTGTCTCTGTGTGTGTGTGTGTGTGTGTGTGTGTGTGTGTGTGTGTGTGTGTGTGAAGTGTGTGTGTGTGTGTGTGTGGTGTGTGTGTGTGTGTGTGTGTGTGTGTGTGTGTGTGTGTGTGTGTGTGAAGTGTGTGTGTGTGTGTGTGTGTGTGTGTGTGTGTGTGTGTGTGTGTGTGTGTGTGTGTGTGTGTGTGTGTGTGTGTGTATATCTGTGTGTGTGTCTCTGTGTGTGTGTGTGAGGTGTGTGGTGTGTGTGTCTCTGTGTGTGTGTGTGTGTGTCTGTGTGTGTGTGTGTGTGTGTGTGTGTGTGTGTGTGTGTGTGAGGTGTGTGGTGTGTGTGTGTGTGTGTGTGTGTGTGTGTGGTGTGTGTGTGTGTATGTGTGTGTATATGTGTGTGTGTGTGTGTCTCTGTGTGTGTGTGTGTGAGGTGTGTGATGTGTGTGTGTGTGTGTGTGTGTGTGTGTGTGTGTGTGTGTGTGTGTGTGTGTGTGTGTGTGTGTGTGTGTGTGTGTGTGTGTGTGTGTGTATATGTGTGTGTGTGTGTGTCTGTGTGTGTGTGTTTGTGTGTGTGTGTCTCTGTGTGTGTGTGTGTGTGTCTCTGTGTGTGTGTGTGTGTGTATGTGTGTGTGTGTGTGTGTGTGTGTGTGGTGTGTGTGTGTGTGTGAAGTGTGTGTGTGTGTGTGTGTGTGTGTGTGTGTGTGTGTGTGTGAGGTGTGTGTGTGAAGTGTGTGTGTGTGTGTGTGTGTGTGTGTGTGTGTGTGTGCCTCCTCTAGTGGACGGTTACTGTTACTACAGCAGCAGATAACAGTTTCCTCTGACTGTCTGAAAAGACAAGAAGAAGAAGAGATGAAGAAGAAGAGATGATGCTGTGTTTCCTCCTCAGGTAACAGGCTGGGATCAGCAGCATGGGTCAGTCTGGGTCCAGAGACACGTCCCCATGTGGGGGACCGGAGAGCCAGACCACAGCTCAGAGGTCAGACTACCCTCTCTAACCCTAAAACCTTTTTATTCTTTTTAAATGTATTCATTTAATACAGGGACAGTGCATAATAAGGGACATTTCTGTCAATACGCCAGAGACAAAAGGCTATTTTTCATCTGCAGTCCCTACACAGACCCTAAAAAACAGTAAAATGGCATATTTACATATTTACATATTTACATAACTACGGTACTCCAGCAGCAGCTTTGGTTCCTGAACATGAACAGTCTTTCATATTTATCTGTCTTTTAGCCCTGCTTGGTTCCAATGTTTATCTGTTTTCTAGATTAAAAAGTGACTTTCCTTCATTGGTGGTCTCCCGCTCTGTCTAACAGGACCATCTTAAAACTGGACCCTGGTGGAGCTGGAGCAGAACCCAGCAACAGTAGGTTTTGCACTTTTTGTGATTGTGTGTATATAATGAGCAGAAACGAGCGTGACCTCCAGTACGTCATGCGATATCTTATACAGCACTGTAACTTTTATTCTTGTGTTTTTTCTGTTTTTAATTGTTTTTCTGTAAATCACTTTCAATTTCCCTGTTGCTGAAATGTGCTATAAAAATAAAGCTGCCTTGATGCAGCTCAATTCAGGGTACGCAATTAAGGTTTTTAATTGTGCTATGTATCGGGAGGTCTGGGTCAGCGAGGTCGAGTCTAGTCAGTCGCCGTGGGACGGTCTGGCGAGGTCGGGTCTGGCGAGGTCGGGTCTGGCGAGGTCGGGTCTGGCGAGGTCGGGTCTGGCGAGGTCGCCGACTCGAGTCTGGTCGGTGTGTTCCATGCCGTCGTCCGTCGGAGGAACAGCGCCGTTCATTTTGGAGATTTGACTTGTTGAATCAGCCAGTGGGCCGTCTGACTCAATGACCAATCTGATTGGTGGAGTGCAAGTCCTCGACTAGCGAATCAGTGAACAAGAAAACCGAGAGGTGACAATGCCAGTATCATCTTATGAAACGGCCTCGTATTTCAGCATTCACACAATAATGTCTTTATGTGAATGTTAACAAATATTTCTTAACAATTATTTAAAATGTTCCGTTGATTGAAATTATACTTCTGTGTAGAAAGCCAAAATAAAACAGCCTTAATGAAGATAGATTACATGATAAGGAGATCATTACTATGTCACCCACAGCTTGTGCTAGGAAACCATGTGTACACGTAGCCGGAGCTCATTCTCACCACCCATTCTTTTATAAGTACCCATGTATGTGTGAGAAATGGTGTATGTATGTTGTACATCTACATCTGGCCCCAGAGGAGTTTTAAAATGATTAATGAATGTAACAGCCACACACACTAACTAACTTATTATTCTTTCTTAGTGCTGAAAACATACAGGATTGTCCTGCTGGGAAACACCGGAGCCGGGAAAAGCAGCCTAGCAAATACTATTATTGGAGACGACGTGTTCAAGATAAACCATACCTCCATCGGTGGAACAAGTGGATGTCAAGCAGGGTCAAAATGTATTCATGGAAGAAGATTAACTGTGGTCGACACTCCTGGTTTCTTTGACACAGAGAGACCTGAAGAGCAGCTGAAGCGTGAGATAGTAAGGTGCACCACAGAGTGCGCTCCTGGGCCTCATGCTCTTGTCATTGTTGTTAAAGTGGAGAAATTCACTAAGGAGGAGCAGGCTGTCATCACTAGAATCTGTCATCATTTCTCTGAGGAAGCTTTAAAGTATGCGGCTGTTGTCTTCACTCATGGTGACCAGCTCCCAAAAGGAATGCGTATTGAGCAGTTTGTGGATCAGGATGAAGGTCTCAGTGATCTGGTGAAGAAGTGCGGCCGATGCCATGTCGTTGATAATAAACACTGGAAAAACACCCAACAGGATGAATACAGAAGCAACAAGTTTCAGGTGTTAGAGCTGCTCAACACAACAGACAAGATAGTAATGGAAAACAAAGGAGGCTGCTACACTAGCAAGATGCTAACAGGGTGGAGTGTAAAAGCAGGAGTAGATACAGAATCAGAAGGAGAAAAAGCAGGAGTAGATACAGAATCAGAAGGAGAAAAAGCAGGAGTAGATACAGAAGAAGAAGGAGAAAAAACAGGAGGAAATGCAAAAAAAATTGGTCTAGCACTTGCAGCCATGCCATTACTATTGCCACTATCACCAATAGGAGCGATAGTAGGTGCAGTAGTACTAACAACGAAACTAGTGCGTGCAAGAGAAGGAAAAGAACATGGAGGAGAAGTAAAGGAGGAAGGAGAAGAAACAGAAACAAAAGGAGAAAAAGCAGGAGTAGATCCAGAATCAGAAGGAGAAAAAGCAGGAGTAGCTACAGAGAAAGAAGGAGGAAAAGCAGGAGGAAATGCAGGAGTAGATACAGAGAAAGAAGGAGAAAAAGCAGGAGGAAATGCAGGAGTAGATACAGAGAAAGAAGGAGAAAAAACAGGAGGAAATGCAGGAGTAGATACAGAGAAAGAAGGAGAAAAAACAGGAGGAAATGCAGGAGTAGATACAGAGAAAGAAGGAGAAAAAACAGGAGGAAATGCAAAAAAAATTGGTCTAGCACTTGCAGCCATGCCATTACTATTGCCACTATCACCAATAGGAGCGATAGTAGGTGCAGTAGTACTAACAACGAAACTAGTGCGTGCAAGAGAAGGAAAAGAACATGGAGGAGAAGTAAAGGAGGAAGGAGAAGAAACAGAAACAAAAGGAGAAAAAGCAGGAGGAAAAACAGGCTTAAATAAACTTGGTCTGGGTATTGGAGGAGTAATAGCCCTTGCAGCCACACCACTACTATGGCCATTTGCAGCAGCAGGGTCAATAGGTGTAGCAGTAACAGCAGGGACAATAGGTGTAGTAGGACCTGCACGTGTAGCAAGAATAGTAGAACCATGGCTTTTACAAAAAGTCTCTCAGTGGACCAAGGACTGGCTAAGACCTTATGCAACCCCATTGCTGGTTGTGGTATTCTACTCATTGCTGCTGCTCTCCTTTTGTGTCCAGGTGCCCTTTGCTGGGACGCTGCTCTTACAGCTGGGACTACTACTCATGTTCCTGTTGGTGGTGCTGTTATTATTACTGTTACTCACAGGCCCTGCAGCAGCATCACTGGGGGAGACCTGTGGGCCCACTGCTGTAGGTTTGCAGCAAAGTGGTGGGTTAACAAAAGGAGCAGCAGAAGGGATAAAAGGTGAAGGAGAAGTATATGGAGGAGTAGTAAAAGAGGAAGGAGAAGAAACAGAAACAGAAGGAGAAAAAGCAGGAGTAGATACAGAAGAAGAAGAAGAAAAAGCAGGAGGAAAAACAGGCTTAAATAAACTTGGTCTGGGTATTGGAGGAGTAATAGCACTTGCAGCCACACCACTACTATGGCCATTTGCAGCAGCAGGGTCAATAGGTGTAGCAGTAACAGCAGGGACAATAGGTGTAGTAGGACCTGCACGTGTAGCAAGAATAGTAGGACCATGGCTTTTACAAAAAGTCTCTCAGTGGACCAAGGACTGGCTAAGACCTTATGCAACCCCATTGCTGGTTGTTGTGCTCTTCTCATTGCTGCTGCTCTCCTTTTGTGTCCAGGTGCCCTTTGCTGGGACGCTGCTCTTACAGCTGGGACTACTACTCATGTTCCTGTTGGTGGTACTATTATTATTACTGTTATAGGAGCGTGTCCCCGTAAGATTTACAGCAGTAAGTATCAGAACAATCTAGAGACACAGGATGGAGTGATAGTGATACTCAGACGTGACCAGTTATTCTCTATGAAAGGAAACTCAGACCTAAATGCTTCTCCTGTCAGGTGATATAGGCGGACACAGAGGAGGGGGGGGGGGGTTGTTGTCTGACGTCGACATTTTGTTGCCATTCCTGATGTTTTTGAAGCTTTTTTCTAATTTATTTGTCAGTATTTCCAAATTGTTTGCCTAATTATTCTGTGGTTTTTGTGTTTTTTTTCCAACATTTTTGTCACTTTCTTTAACGTTCTTTTATCGTTTAACAGGTAAAAACATCAAATTTATGATAGTAGTGAACTGATCCTTAATTGAATTTGTGAAGAGTGATACTGTTAATACTGTTACTACTGTTAATCTACTGTTAATCTACTGTTAATCTACTGTTAATCTACTGTTACTACTGTTAATCTACTGTTAATCTACTGTTAATCTACTGTTACTACTGTTACTACTGTTAATCTACTGTTACTACTGTTAATATACTGTTAATCTACTGTTAATCTACTGTTACTACTGTTAATCTACTGTTAATCTACTGTTACTACTGTTAATCTACTGTTACTACTGTTAATCTACTGTTAATCTACTATTAATCTACTGTTACTACTGTTAATCTACTGTTAATCTACTGTTAATCTACTGTTACTACTGTTAATCTACTGTTAATCTACTGTTAATCTACTGTTAATCTACTGTTACTACTGTTAATCTACTGTTACTACTGTTAATCTACTGTTAATCTACTGTTACTACTGTTAATCTACTGTTACTACTGTTAATCTACTGTTAATCTACTGTTACTACTGTTAATCTACTGTTAATTAGATAGCCTTTTTATTATTAGACTCATGGTCCATAAAAAACAACAACAACAACAACAAAAAAGGTACAGATACACGAGACAGACACCAATTAAATAATTAATCTACTGTTAATCTACTGTTACTACTGTTAATCTACTGTTAATCTACTGTTAATCTACTGTTACTACTGTTACTCTACTGTTACTACTGTTAATCTACTGTTACTACTGTTAATCTACTGTTACTACTGTTAATCTACTGTTAATCTACTGTTACTACTGTTAATCTACTGTTACTCTACTGTTAATCTACTGTTACTACTGTTAATCTACTGTTAATCTACTGTTACTTCTGTTAATCTACTGTTACTCTACTGTTAATCTACTGTTACTACTGTTACTCTACTGTTACTACTGTTAATCTACTGTTACTACTGTTAATCTACTGTTAATCTACTGTTACTACTGTTAATCTACTTTTAATCTACTGTTAATCTACTGTTACTCTACTGTTAATCTACTGTTACTACTGTTAATCTACTGTTACTCTACTGTTAATCTACTGTTACTACTGTTAATCTACTGTTAATCTACTGTTACTTCTGTTAATCTACTGTTACTCTACTGTTAATCTACTGTTACTACTGTTACTCTACTGTTACTACTGTTAATCTACTGTTACTACTGTTAATCTACTGTTAATCTACTGTTACTACTGTTAATCTACTTTTAATCTACTGTTAATCTACTGTTACTCTACTGTTAATCTACTGTTACTACTGTTAATCTACTGTTACTACTGTTACTCTACTGTTACTACTGTTACTCTACTGTTAATCTACTGTTACTACTGTTACTACTGTTACTCTACTGTTACTACTGTTAATCTACCGTTACTACTGTTACTCTACTGTTACTATTGTTACTCTACTGTTACTACTGTTAATCTACTTGTATTCTCTCTGATATAAAAGCAGGACAGCAGCAGATTTAACCGATTCATTGCCGTACCACTTTACTTACTTCATGTATTTTGATGACATCATTTTACTTGAGTAGTTTTTCTGAAATCCAATCGAGCTTTTCTCATCTCATCTCATCTCATCTCATCTCATTTCATCTCATCTCATCTCATGTCAGCTCATAAAAGTCTATCGTAGAATTTTAATAGATGTAAATGGGTGAAAGTGCAGACGAAATGTAATGTAATTATGATCTGAAATTGATAAATAATTTGGGGGAGGCAGTAGCTCAGTCCGTAGGTAGTTGGTCGTAGGTAGTTGGTTTGGTGGCTGGAGAAATGCCACTTTACCTCCTGGGCACTGCCAGGTGCCCTTGAGCAAGGCACCGTACCCCCAACCACTCAGGGCGCTGGTCCAGCTGGCAGCCCCCCCCCACTCTGACATCTCTCCATTAGTGCATGTATAGGACCTGAGCATGTGCCCCCCCCCCCACTCTGACATCTCTCTATTAGTGCATGTATAGGACCTGAGCATGTGCCCCCCCCACTCTGACATCTCTCTATTAGTGCATGTATAGGACCTGAGCATGTCCCCCCACTCTGACATCTCTCTATTAGTGCATGTATAGGACCTGAGCATGTGTCCGGAGAAAACAGCTTTCTGACCAATGTGTTATGAGAATGGAAAGAGGAATCGTATTTTTCTTTATGAATGGACTCTATGGTTGGCATTGGATCACATGGTGCACGCGTCTTAAATAGCTCAGTTATCTGCCCAGCAATCGTCGTGGATTGTTGATAAGCAAAGGGTCCTGGCTGTAGCAGCTGTACACGGACGCCGCAGCATGGCATGAACCGCAGGAAGCTAGTTAGCTAGCTCTTACTGGGCCATGTGTCTATTATATCTGTAACAACCGCAGGGAGCTAGTTAGCTAGCGCTTACTGGGCCATGTGTCTATTATATCTGTAACAACCGCAGGGAGCTAGTTAGCTAGCGCTTACTGGGCCATGTGTCTATTATATCTGTAACAACCGCAGGGAGCTAGTTAGCTAGCTCTTACTGGGCCATGTGTCTATTATATCTGTAACAACCGCAGGGAGCTAGTTAGCTAGCTCTTACTGGGCCATGTGTCTATTATATCTGTAACAACCGCAGGGAGCTAGTTAGCTAGCGCTTACTGGGCCATGTGTCTATTATATCTGTAACAACCGCAGGGATCTAGTTAGCTAGCTCTTACTGGGCCATGTGTCTATTATATCTGTAACAACCGCAGGGAGCTAGTTAGCTAGCTCTTACTGGGCCATATGTCTATTATATCTGTAACAACCGCAGGGAGCTAGTTAGCTAGCTCTTACTGGGCCATGTGTCTATTATATCTGTAACAACCGCAGGGAGCTAGTTAGCTAGCTCTTACTGGGCCATGTGTCTATTATATCTGTAACAACCGCAGGGAGCTAGTTAGCTAGCGCTTACTGGGCCATATGTCTATTATATCTGTAACAACCACAGGGAGCTAGTTAGCTAGCTCTTACTGGGCCATATGTCTATTATATCTGTAACAACCGCAGGTAGCTAGTTAGCTAGCTCTTACTGGGCCATATGTCTATTATATCTGTAACTTGGTGTGTTGCTTCGGATTCAACTGTGAATTTTTTGGGGCCATTATTTTTGAGGTAGCAGGCACACCTCAACCAGACTATCCACCTGGCACATTTTGATCCCCCCGGGGACGAGTTGAGTCTGTTGTGCCCAGTGCAGGCCCTTAGGGCTTATGTGGACGCCTGCATACGTTAGCCTGAGCAACGTTTTGTCTGTTATGGTTGTGATATGAAAGGCTGTGCTCTGTTGACACTGGAGACCTCTGCTGTGCATACAGAGCGAGTGGACAGTCTCTACGATCCGGAGGGAAATACCACTCTACCAGGAGTGTCTTCACGTCGTGGCCGACTTTGATGTGCCCTTGGAGGAAATATGGGTGTTGCCGAGCATATTCTCATGTTATTACAGGGTGAATTTTGCCACCCCCCATCCATTGGGCGGGGTTCTCAGGCCGAGGTCCTCTACAGCAGGTGGGTACACAGGCTTCCTTGTGACTGTTGATAAGAGTCATCCAGTGTTACGCACTGCCTCTGGCGGTCAGGAAGGGTGAAATAGAACCAAAGTTACGAATGGGACTACGGTTCTATGCATCCTGGATGACCACCACACTTCTTGGTGAGAAGATTCTGTAGGATTGAGCTCAGGGATGACCCCAGAACTTAAGACCTTGGCCAGGGTCACCCCGAGGTCACAGGCGTCGTTCATATAAATACTCAAATATATTTCAGCATTCAGCACTGGCTCTGGCAGTCATCCAGGATTCATAGAACCGTAGTTACATTCGTAACTTGCATAAGCACAATTCAAGCAGCTCAAGTATTTTGGTAAGTTAGAGCTTATAACAAGATTGAAAATTAAAGATATTCACATATGCAGAGTAAAAACCAATCACATGGAAGACATTTAATCGTTATTTCTGTTTAGCAATTTAAAAAAAATCCTGACTTTGACTCTTGATAAAATTGTGATTTTTAATATGATCTGAACATTTCAGAGTTGTGCTCTTAGATTCTTCCCCAAAGATTTCAATACTTTGGACCAATCAGAACAAAGGATTTTCCTCATCAGACTTAAAGTCTTTGAGCCCAACCCATTTCAACCTTTGTTCCCAATAAAACAGGATTTGGATCAAAGATCCCAGCAGCACGTTTGATTTCCTCAATCTTTTGAATTTCAATTTGAGTTGAATTTCAGCTTTTCAGGAAAGAAAACAATGTCCTTCTGTAAGAAAGCTGCAGAACTTTCCCTAAAACTCGCCACAAAAGGACAGAAAGTCTCCAACTTTGGATTAAAAGCATTTTTAATCCACACCCAATAATGTTTTTGTGACTCAGTGCTCTTAATTTATGACTTAGAGTCAATGATTGATAGAGCTGCAATTAAGATGCTTTCCCAGAAACATGAGATCAGTACTGAGGAACTGAGACTGAAGACTGGGACCCTGAAGAAGAAGGTAATTATTAATAATAACTTTACTATTATTAGTACGCCTCTCTAAAGCTAAATCAGTCTTGTAATATCAGAATATTATCAGAGCAAGACATAAGGTGACAAAATGAGGAGGAAGATGTTCTGCTTTCCATTTCAAGACTACATTCAAAATGTTAAGATTAAAGCTGCAAAATCCTTTTCACGTTGTCTTTAGGAACAAAAATGAATAAAAAGTCTTCCTCCACTTTGTTTTGGTAATAAATCCTCTTTCATAAAGTTATGATGTTCAGTTAGTGTTGATTCACGTGTCAGCTCAATGCTGCTGTTAAACTTGTCAGCGTGTTTTAGCATGCTACAATATGTTACCATTTGTTAGCATGTTTTAGCATGTTACAATATGTTAGCATTTGTTAGCATGTCAACATGAGCAGAATATGGGCCCTTTAATTGATTAGCCGTAATTAATTTCATCTACTTATCTGTATTTATCAATCAGTATAATTAACTTTGCGGCAGGTTTTTGGTGATTAAAATGTTCAAAAGGATCATCGGCCTGCTGCTGCTTCTCATGGCTGCTTGTTCAGCTCAGAGCACAGGTGAGTCTACAGGTGAGTCCCCATGTGAGTCCCTGGTGAGTGTATAGGGTAGTCTACAGGTGAGTCCATAGGTGAGTCCATAGGGCAGTCCATAGGTGAGTGTATAGGGTAGTCCACAGGTGAGTCTACAGGTGAGTCCACAGGTGAGTGTATAGGGTAGTCCACAGGTGAGTCCCTGGTGAGTCTACAGGTGAGTGTATAGGGTAGTCTACAGGTGAGTCTACAGGTGACTCCACAGGTGAGTGTATAGGGTAGTCTACAGGTGAGTCTACAGGTGAGTCCCTGGTGAGTCTACAGGTGAGTGTATAGGGTAGTCTACAGGTGAGTCTACAGGTGAGTCCACAGGTGAGTGTATAGGGTAGTCTACAGGTGAGTCTACTGGTGAGTCCACAGGTATTTAGATAATTTACTGCAGTAAAAGTACTAATACCACAATGTTAAATTACAACAGTGAAAATGTTACTTCAGTAGAAGTGTGGAAGTATCAGGAACATTCAGTTAAAGAAGTTTTAGTACATGTTAGAGAGTAACTGTGAGTAACTAAAGTAACTAGTAACTAAAGTAACTAGTAACTAAAGCTGTCAGATGAATGTAGAGGAGTAACTAAAGTAACTAGTAACTAAAGCTGTCAGATGAATGTAGTGGAGTAACTAAAGTAACTAGTAACTAAAGCTGTCAGATGAATGTAGTGGAGTAACTAAAGTAACTAGTAACTAAAGTAACTAGTAACTAAAGCTGTCAGATGAATGTAGAGGAGTAACTAAAGTAACTAGTAATTCAAGTAACTAGTAACTAAAGCTGTTGAACCTTGCTTATCTTCAGAGTCTGTAGCCACCAGCTGTGAGGCCTGTCACAGTCTGGCTCGCTGCCATGACAACAGCGTGGAGACGGTGGGCGTGTCCTGTCGCTGTGACGACGGTTTGGTGGGAGACGGCTTCACCTGCTACAACACAACCACCTGCAACACCGACTGCTGTGGCCACGGCTTCCGCTGGTCGCCACTGCAGGGCTGCGTGGACATCGATGAGTGTTCGATGCCCAGTCCTCCCTGCGGTCCCGGACAGCTCTGTGAAAACACCCGAGGCTCCTTTTCCTGTCTGGTGATGCATAATCAACACCACACCGAAACCACGTCCCGGTCGGTGACGTTTGCCTGCGGGGGTGCAGAGTGTCCTTTCGGTCAGAGCTGCCTCCAGGTGAACGGCACGTCTCGATGCATTGACCCGTGTCAGCACTACAGCATATTACAAGACGCCTGGCGAGCCACCGACGCCAGGGCGGACCCACAGTCCGTGGCCTGCGACAGCCGTACAGATTGGCAGGGCTGGTACCGCCTCTACATCGGCAACAGCAGTGTTCGGATGCCAGAGAGGTGCATTGAGAGCCACATGTGTGGGACCGATGCTCCGCTATGGCTGCGATCTCTCCACCCGCTGGAGTCTGAGGGCATCGTACGGGCGGAGGTTTGTGGCAGCTGGGAGGGAGGCTGCTGCCAGTTTCACTCCAACTTCATCCACGTGAAAGCTTGCCCAAGAAACTACTACGTCTACAAGTTTGTAAGCCCGAACTTGTGTCGGCTAGCTTACTGTGCAGGTAAGGAACAGGTTTTCATTTTATGGAGTTATACTGTGCAGAGTGTAGGGTGAGCCCAATACAAGGATCCTGATCCAGAGGCCTCAACTGCTACAGTAAAGGGAACACTCCAACATTTCACTTCAGATGGGCAGCATAGTGACCCAATGGTTAGCACTGTACAGCATAGTGACCCAATGGTTAGAACTGTACAGCATAGTGACCCAATGGTTAGCATTGTACAGCATAGTGACCCAATGGTTAGAACTGTACAGCATAGTGGTCCAATGGTTAGCACTGTACAGCATAGTGACCCAATGGTTAGCACTGTACAGCATAGTGACCCAATGGTTAGCATTGTACAGCATAGTGACCCAATGGTTAGAACTGTACAGCATAGTGACCCAATGGTTAGAACTGTACAGCATAGTGACCCAATGGTTAGCACTGTACAGCATAGTGACCCAATGGTTAGCACTGTACAGCATAGTGACCCAATGGTTAGCACTGTACAGCATAGTGGTCCAATGGTTAGCACTGTACAGCATAGTGGTCCAATGGTTAGTACTGTACAGCATAGTGGTCCAATGGTTAGCACTGTACAGCATAGTGGTCCAATGGTTAGCACTGTACAGCATAGTGGTCCAATGGTTAGCACTGTACAGCATAGTGGTCCAATGGTTAGCACTGTACAGCATAGTGGCCCAATGGTTAGCACTGTACAGCATAGTGGTCCAATGGTTAGCACTGTACAGCGTCTGTGGGGTGTCTGCCGCTCCCTGTTCACATGCACCAATTAGTGCTAGGGGGGGGAGGGGGGTCAAACTGCATGTCAATCACTGCTCATGCACACGCATTTCATAGCGTCGTCCCCTCCCCCGCACATGAGCCACAGATAGGTTACTTCCCCTACCCCCTCTTCACTCATGCTCTATCGTGCACAGCTCTCTCTTGTGGGGGGAGGGGCTTAAGAAACAGTTTGGGCTTTAGCAGAAAGGGGGACTGAGAAGTTGTCATTGTTGAAATGTGTTTGCTAAGTCCTGGATCTTCACAATCCTCCCTGCAGCACCATTAACTTCACCTGTTACACCGACTTTAGCAGTTTAGCTAGCACTAGCTAGTCGTGAACTAACTAACGATAATGATAACTAACAATATTTGGCGTTATTTCTGGCATTAAAAAAAACACAAAATTGTGGTGTGGGGGATCCCGTTGGCCTAGCAACTTACTACGCCTGTACAATTATATAAACACTGAAATGATATTGGTCATATGAGCCAAAGTGAAGATGATGTCTTACAGGATTCTTTAGACATTTGGTACCATCAGAACCTCTAGTGGACTTTGTTGTTCTTTGTGCCCCAATCAGATGTCAACACCATGGTGTGTAGTACCTGCGCTGAAGGTGAGACCTGTCTGAGCGACGACAAGATCAACTGGAGGTGTGGGCAGCCGGGTGAGTGATCACGACACAGATTTCATTCATCCACTGTAGGGATCGGGGAACATGTATCGAGGGTTCAGCTCATTGATGTTACACGCTAGCCTAGAAATCTAGACGCACCCTAGCAACTCTCCATTGGCCTGCGAGCTGGAAAAATAATAATAAATTGAATTTATATAGCGCTTTTCTCAAACTCAAAGTCGAATAGAATAATACTAAGGATAGGTAGAACAGAAGAGATGGGAAGAGAAAAACCAAATTCTGTTCAGGCCAATCACATCGTGTATAGAGTCGGTGGGCGGGGCTTAACATAAGGACGGCTAGTGACATGGGGCTTTTTGGGGAGTTCCACATGTCCTGAAGAGGTTCAAGAAGTTCCTTCCTGTACACTGATGGTAGGCCTCCCTTGACCCAGACATTCTTGAAGTGTTTTCACGTTCTTAAAGTTTCTACCAATGGGTTGTCAAAGAGTTTGTAGAGGTTACTTTGGTTCCCTGGGAGATTCTACAGGTTGTATGGTCATTCTGGTCCTAAAGAGTTTCTAGTCAATTACATTTTATAGATAGACTCAAATCATAACAGGATTTATCTCAGGACACGTTACAGATACAGTAGGTCTAGACCACATTATAATCCACAAAGACCAACAATTCCCCTCAAGAGAAAACAGCTGTTAGGCGACAGTTTCTACATGTCCTTCATAGGTTCTCACTAGTCCCAGGGGTTTAAGGTCCTTCAGGTCATTACAAGTTCTTAAAGAAGTTCTTGGGGTCCTTCAGAGTAATAGCTTGTAGTCATAGACAGTTAAAGAAGTGGACCAACAGGTCCCGTTGCTCTGGACGGAGACCAGTGAAGTCTATTAGAAGCTCTGTCCAGGTGATGCTGAGCGTTACTGTGCAGCCTCCAACTGAGCTGGAAGACGTAGATGTGACGTAGCAACCTGTCTGAAAGCTGGAAGTCTTCTGGTAGCTGTGCAAGAGAACTAACACATTGCACATAAACACACACAAAACTCATTAATTAATCGGTATCTTCATGGAAATTCCTGAAATCTTATTTCCTTAACAAGGTTTTTAGATGTTATTGTTGACATTTCATGAACCCTTTAGGAAGTATGAAATGGTGTTTGTAATTCAATTTAAAAGGAAAGCTTTAATAGATATCTATATCACAGATTCATTTTACAATTCTAAATAACTTCTGACAGCTTGTTGAAAATAACATAAGTAATGTATGAAATGTTGTTTCTTGTCTTGTTGTCTGTATCCGTGGAGACAGTCTGTTCTGTTTCTGTTTCCAGGTGTAGCTCCGACACCGGGGCTGCGGTTGGTGAATGGTGACACCCCATGCTCCGGTAGGGTGGAGATCCTCCATAACAACCAGTGGGGGACAGTGTGTGATGACGGCTGGGACATCAACGACGCCAAGGTGGTCTGCAGACAACTGAGATGTGGTCCTGTCCAGGCGGCAGCTAGTTCTGCCCACTTTGGGCAAGGCACCGGGCCGATCTGGATGGATAACGTTGCCTGTACGGGCAGCGAGTCTTCGCTGTCAGAGTGTGGACATCCAGGGTTTGGAACTCATAACTGCAACCACGGTGAAGACGCTGGAGTCATCTGTTCTGGTTAGTCTTCAGTCCAGCGTGTGGTCCAGTGTTCTGTAGTGAGGCTAGTGTAATGTTTTCATTCCCAGCATTAGACTTGCCCGTCCCAGAGCGACGTGTCCCAGAGTGACGTGTCCCAGAGTGACATGTCCCAGAGCGACATGTCCCAGAGTGATGTGTCCCAGAGTGACGTGTCCCAGAGTGACATGTCCCAGAGTGACGTGTCCCAGAGTGACGTGTCCCAGAGTGACGCGTCACAGAGTGACATGTCCCAGATTGCCGGGTCCCAGAGTGACATGTCCCAATGAGACATGTCCTAGAGAGACGCGTCCCAGAGTGCCGTGTCCCAGAGAGCCGTGTCCTAGAGAGACGCATCCCAGAGTACCGTGTCCCAGAGAGCCGTGTCCTAGAGTGACGCGTCCCAGAGTGACATGTCCCAGATTGCCGGGTCCCAGAGTGACATGTCCCAGAGTGCCGTGTCCCAGAGTGACAACCCCATGGGGCTGTGCCTCTCTAAGCTATGGAATACCCAGAATGCCTTGTTCCTTCTGTATTGTGCCTAATGGGTTCCTCTTGTGTCCCAGATGACCTTAGTGGTTTTCCAGAGCCGGAGCTGGACTGTGGACAGGACCTCCTGCGTCTGACAGTCCAGAAGAGACTGCTGGAGGAACGAGGGCTGAACGCCTCTTCGGCTCACCTGATCGACCCGCGCTGCCACCTACAGGTGGACCAGCAGGAGGCGATGTGCTACCTGGTGCAGCGACGGAAGGGTCTCTGTGGAAACGTGGTAGAGGTGAGTTGGTTACACGTGAGATCCCTGTGTTGGTTGGGACTCTGCTCTTTGGATCCCGGTTTTGGTTGGGACTCTGCTTTTTGGATCCCGGTTTTGGTTGGTTAATAAATCCTCAAGCTCAACCCTCTCCTGTCTGATCTCTGCATTTGGGTCCACAGTTGTCCTGAACTGTGACAATTTTAGCTGTTTCTGATCCACACTACACCTGCCAAACATCCTCCTGATAGCATCCTGTTGTTAGCATTTAGCATTTAGACATTTTATCTTGTTGACAGAACAAATCCGATTTCAGAAGTTTTTCACTGATTTCATCATCCGGTAATCTGTTTTAATCTGTTTTTATTGCAGACAAACGGCTCCCACATTACTTACTCCAACATTTTGTTTGTGTACCCGTCTGATTGGTCCGACGACTCGCTCTCCGTCCCGATGAGTATCCCATTCTCCTGCGTCTTCCCGCTCGATGACATCACCAGCCTGGACACTGCCATTCGATACCAGTTGCCGTGAGTTATATCCTGGAATAGAACTTTTGTTACCTCCTTAAAAAGCTTTTAGCTTTTCTGCGGGTGCTGCAGGTACTGGTGGGTGCTGCAGGGGCTGAGTGTGCTGCAGGTGCTGCGGGTGCTGCAGGTGCTGCAGGTGCTGCAGGTGCTGCAGATGCTGCCGGGCGGCACTTTTTCTGCGACAACCAGCGTAGCGCCAAGTGCAAAGGTAGGGGTCGGTTCAGTGGGGAAAAGTTTTTAAAGTTGGGCAGAAACCAAAGACGGTCAAAAAGCCCAATATTCAGCCGAATCAGGAGCCCGATCCTGGATCAGTAACCCAATCCTGGATCAGGAGCTTGATCCTGGACCAGGAACCCAATCTTGGATTCGGTGTATCCACATTGGTATAGGGATTGAAAAGGTCGGATGGATGCATCCCTATTTAGAATGCCTTAATATACCACAACCCAATAAGGAAAGCCTTTAAATGCCATTAGAATACCTTAATTTGATAATTATTAGAGAAGCATTGGTAATAGTACTGGGAATTTAAAATGTTATGAAGGGATTCATGTTCCTATTCTATGTTGTGAGTCAGTTCACTCTTGTCTTCTCTCAACATGTCTCATCTCTTTGCAGTCGTCGAGTCGGCGTGGTGCGTTCAGGTGCCCCCACCAGGGCGCAGATGACTCTGTACAAGAGGCCGGACTACAGCGAGCCGTTCCCCGACGGCCCGGTCAGCCTGCCGCTGGGCGCCGCCCTGCATGTCGGCGTCTCCGTGGAAAATGACGACAACAACCGATTCGTGCTCGTGCTGGAAAACTGCTACGTCACAAAGTCGCCCCGTGCCGACGATCCTGCCAGATACGTCCTGATCCAGAACAGGTGACCAGTTCCATCAAAACTCACTCTGGCTGTAATGTGCAGGGAAACCAACTTATCGGTTAATGACTCATCGATTCTTCAATCTACAGAAATGTCAGCGATCTCTGAAATTAGCGTGGAGTGTTTTTGAGAGTGAAACAAAAATAAGAGAGTTGAGAGCTGAGCTTTGGTCTTTGTATTTTATTTCTACCTGCAGGTTTAGGGATAACAATATCACACAGCACAGCAGCACAATGTGGAAAAGGCTTCAATTCAATGTTATTTATGGTATCAAATCATAACTAGAGTTATCTGAAAACTTTTCATAACTTTTTCATGACTTTTTGGCAAATTTCCATGACTTTTCCATGAAATTTCCATCCATGTAAGTTTATTTATCCCTCCTGTTGTCCTCCTTTAATAAATGTCTATATCTGAAATATGAGTTTCTTTTTAACCAAATTACCATAAAATGGATTCCTTCCAACGCTCTTTCATTCCTCTGATATAACTATTAGTCAAAATAATCCCTAATTTCTGCTTTTTTAAATCTAATATTAGGTATAATTCTATATAAATGAGGGTTATTGTCCATGAATTCCAAAAATTATAAAACTAGTGAGGTGGTGTTAGTGAAATCAAAAAAAGTCTGAAAAAGGGACAAAAATGTCAAATTGTTGTCCCTTTTTGACCCGGGAGACCACACCAGGGTTAAGTAATTGAATCAGTGACCAATAACAGCACCTGTGTTAATGAGCTGCTGTGATTGGCTGTCCCCTCCAGGTGTCCAGTTGACCGTCGCCACGTGACGTTGGGGGAGAGCGGCGTGTCGCAGCGCGCTCGCTTCTCGGCGCTGCTCTTCCTCTACCACGGGACATATGAGGACGTGTATCTGCACTGCCGGATTAGCCTGTGTGACGGAGGCAGCGCCTCCTGCAGCCCTGTGAGTCCTTTACCCTCCTGGGTGTCCTTCACCCTCCTGGGTGTCCTTCATCCTCTTGGGTGTCCTTTATCCTCCTGGGTGTCCTTCATCCTCCTGGGTGTCCTTTACCCTCCTGGGTGTACTTTACCTTCCTGGGTGTCCTTCATCCTCCTGGGTGTCCTTCCTCCTCCTGGGTGTCCCTCCTGGGTGTCCTTTATCCTCCTGGGTGTCCTTTACCCTCCTGGGTGTCCTTTACCCTCCTGGGTGTCCTTACTCCTCCTGGGTGTCCTTTACCCTCCTTTGTGTCCTTCATCCTCCTGGGTGTTCTCCATCCTCCTGGGTGTCCTTTACCTTCCTGGGTGTCCTTCATCCTCCTGGGTGTCCTTCCTCCTCCTGGGTGTCCTTTATCCTCCTGGGTGTCCTTCCTCCTCCTGGGTGTCCTTTATCCTCCTGGGTGTCCTTCATCCTCATGGGTGTCCTTTACCCTCCTGGGTGTCCTTCATCCTCCTGGGTGTACTTTACCCTCCTGGGTGTCCTTTACCCTCCTGGGTGTCCTTTATCCTCCTTGGTGTCCTTTACCCTCCTGAGTGTCCTTCATCCTCCTGGGTGTCCTTCATCCTCCTGGGTGTCCTTTATCCTCCTGGGTGTCCTTTACCCTCCTGGGTGTTCTTTACCCTCCTGGGTGTCTTTCATTCTCCTGGGTGTCCTTTACCCTCCTGGGTGTCCTTTATCCTCCTTGGTGTCCTTTACCCTCCTGAGTGTCCTTCATCCTCCTGGGTGTCCTTCATCCTCCTGGGTGTCCTTTATCCTCCTGGGTGTCCTTTACCCTCCTGGGTGTTCTTTACCCTCCTGGGTGTCCTTCATTCTCCTGGGTGTCCTTTACCCTTCTGGGTGTCCTTTACCCTCCTGGGTGTCCTTTACCCTTCTGGGTGTCCTTTACCCTCCTGGGTGTCCTTTACCCTCCTGGGTGTCCTTCATCCTCCTGGGTGTCCTTTATCCTCCTGGGTGTCCTTCATCCTCCTGGGTGTCCTTTATCCTCCTGGGTGTCCTTTACCCTCCTGGGTGTCCTTTACCTTCCTGGGTGTCCTTCATCCTCCTGGGTGTCCTTCCTCCTCCTGGGTGTCCTTCATCCTCCTGGGTGTCCTTTATCCTCCTGGGTGTCCTTTACCCTCCTGGGTGTCCTTCATCCTCCTGGGTGTCCTTTATCCTCCTGGGTGTCCTTCATCCTCCTGGGTGTCCTTCATCCTCCTGGGTGTCCTTTACCCTCCTGGGTGTCCTTTACCTTCCTGGGTGTCCTTCATCCTCCTGGGTGTCCTTCCTCCTCCTGGGTGTCCTTCATCCTCCTGGGTGTCCTTTACCCTCCTGGGTGTCCTTTACCCTCCTGGGTGTCCTTTACCCTCCCTTGTGTCCTTCATCCTCCTGGGTGTCCTTTACCCTCCTGGGTGTCCTTTACCCTCCTGGGTGTCCTTCATCCTCCTGGGTGTCCTTTACCCTCCTGGGTGTCCTTTACCCTTCTGGGTGTCCTTCATCCGGTGGCATCTTTGTTTTTCTGATTCAAAATTTAACGTGAAAAACCTTCATCAACGTTTGTCGACTTTTTCTGTTTTAGTAGATTTTCTTTTCCAATTTATTTTTTTACATTTGCCACTTTTTTGGACATTTTTTTTTACTTTTTTCAACGTTTGTCGACTTTTTTTGAGGTCTTGTGTTTCTATTTCTTGTGTTTCTGTGTATCAATAAAGTTTTTAATTATTTCCCTTTAGAACTGTTCCAGGCGACGTGCTCGGTCTGCCA
>JABXJD010000368.1:115000-120000 GCA_013375575.1 Percina caprodes | reverse complement strand
GTAGTGTTACCATGGAGTAGTGTTACCATGGAGTAGTGTTACCATAGAGTAGTGTTACCATGGAGTAGTGTTACCATGGAGTAGTGTTACCATGGAGTAGTGTTACCATGGAGTAGTGTTACCATGGAGTAGTGTTACCATGGAGTAGTGTTACCATGGAGTAGTGTTACCATGGAGTAGTGTTACCATAGAGTAGTGTTACCATGGAGTAGTGTTACCATGGAGTAGTGTTACCAGAGTAGTTTGTATCTATACGATAGTGCGATAACAATAATAATTTTCATTTCTTAAATCTGTGTTGCAGGTTGAGTCGGATCAGCAGAACGAGTCGGAGGACAAAGACGGACCCAAACACGTCTTCTCCTTCAGCTGGCTCAACCAGAAGTAAACCAGAACCAGAACTTGATCCAGAACCAGATCAAGAGCCACATACAGAACTAGATCCAGAACCACATACAGAACCAGATCCAGAACCACATACAGATCCAGACCCAGTCTTTCCCGTCCTCTTCACGTCAAGCACTCACCGATGTTTCCATGAAACTAACAGCTTTAAAATAAGAAGACTGGATCTTAATCTCACTTTGTTTCTACAATTTAAAATGTTATCTGTTGTTCAAATGTGAAAGAAATGAAATAAATGTTTTATTAAGAAACTGGTTTCTCGCAGTTTTTGGGGTAAGTAAGAAAGACAGGAGCTCCGTCTCCGTCCACGTGTCCATCTAATGATCTGGAGTCAGTAAAACCTCCTGAGAATAAATCTGGTTTCCAGAACCTGCGGTGATGACATCACCATTCACCATCCTGCAGTAAAGTCGGACAGTTTCCATCCGATTCCAGCCGCCTTCAGACTGGACAGGAAGTGACACAAACACTGTGGTGCGATTATGATTTAATAAAATATAATCAGACCCCAGATCAGCTGGTCCAGTCTCTAGTGGTTTAATGATGATAACCAGACCCCAGATCAGCTGGTCCGGTCTCTAGTGGTTTAATGATGATAACCAGACCCCAGATCAGCTGGTCCGGTCTCTAGTGGTTTAATGATGATAACCAGACCCCAGATCAGCTGGTCCGGTCTCTAGTGGTTTAATGATGATAACCAGACCCCAGATCAGCTGGTCCGGTCTCTAGTGGTTTAATGATGATAACCAGACCCCAGATCAGCTGGTCCGGTCTCTGGTGGTTTAATGATGATAACCAGACCCCAGATCAGCTGGTCCGGTCTCTAGTAGTTTAATGATGATAACCAGACCCCAGATCAGCTGGTCCAGTCTCTAGTGGTTTAATGATGATACCCAGACCCCAGATCAGCTGGTCCAGTCTCTAGTGGTTTAATGATGATACCCAGACCCCAGATCAGCTGGTCCAGTCTCTAGTGGTTTAATGATGATAACCAGACCGCAGATCAGCTGGTCCAGTCTCTAGTGGTTTAATGATGACAGTGTAGACTCAGAATGTTCTACATGAGATCTGGTCTGATGTTATCAACAGACTGGAGATGATCAGAGATCTGAACGGATTGAGTCTCTCTGACTTCTTAACGTCACTATCACAACGTGTGTTCTGGACAGAATAATCTTTAAATCAGACAAATAGCAACTAAAATCCTCCGATTAAAAAACGATAAAAAGTTTATATAAAACGTCATCATGTTGTGAACCAATCAGCTGTTAAATCAGCTGAGAAGCCGGCGTTTCCCAGCATGCTCTGGGGCCGCCTGGCTCTTGCAGTCGGTGAAAAGCAACTGCGCCACCTGGTCTCAGACCTGCGGCCCCCTGGTCTCAGACCTGCGGCCGCCTGGTCTCAGGCCTGCGGCCGCCTGGTCTCAGGCCTGCGGCCCCCTGGTCTCGGACCTGCGACCGCCTGGTCTCAGACCTGCGGCCCCCTGGTCTCAGACCTGCGCCGCCTGGTCTCAGACCTGGGGCCCCCTGGTCTCAGACCTGCGGCCGCCTGGTCTCAGACCTGCGGCCCCCTTGCTCTTGTGAGATTATCGTTGCCTACGTGTGCATGACGTCAGAGCAAGTCGGGATCAAGTGTGTGTGTGTGTGTGTGTGTGTGTGTTTTCTATATAACCTTACCCCAAACTGGATGAAAGCCACCAAACCAGGACAGGAGGGTACAACAACATCAGTTTAATAATCAACAGCTTTAATGAAAACCATAAAGTGTTAACAACACTGGACAGGAAGTCTCGACCCCGGGTCTCTGGGGACAGGAAGTAGTAATTCCCCGGGTCTCGGGGTTATTTCCCGGCGTTGTCCATCATCTGGCGGTTGCTGTCGGCCTGCTGCGCCTGCTGCTCGGCGAGCGCCATCTGCAGGACTTCTCTGAGCAGGTGGAAGGTCAGGTCCAGAGAGATGGGGGGCTCCTCCGACCGCTTCTTCTTCTCCTCTTCCTGCTCGGCGCGGGCCTGCAGGAGGCGCTGGGTCAGCCGCAGGAGCGCCACGTCCACCACCGAAGAAGAGGAAGAGGGGGGAGAAGAAGAGGGAGCTCCTCCCCCCAGCCGGAGGGAGAACTCCTCCCCCAGGTGGAGCAGCAGCGGCCGGGGGAGCACCAGCGGGCGGCGGTCCGTTGCCGTGGCGACGGCGGGTCGACAGTGAGCAGAGCGAGGGAGTAGGACGGCGAGCAGAGCCCCCGCCCCCAGCAGCACGGTCAGCTTCATCTCAGATCTACCTGACGGGAAACAAGAGACGACATCAACTAGGGATGCCCCCGCCATCAGCAGTCTGTTACCACGGTAACCACAATAACCCTCCTGGTGTCTTCAGGTCTAATTTAACCCATTTTCAAAAAGTTTCTATATCACAAATTTGGGTTTCTTTCAAACTAATTGTCCAAAAAACGCTCCTCACAAGTTAAATAAATAATCAGTTCTCTGCTTTTATTAAATTTGGGGTGGGGGGTTCGGTCAGTCATGGAGACAAAATGGCCGATAGAAGAACTTGTGTGGGACAGATGTAAAAAAGGAAGAGAAATGTGAAAAAAGTGACAGAAATGTTAAAAAATGTTAACAAAAGAAAGAAGAAAAGAAAGCGACCCTAACCCGGTCCTGGACTCGGTGCTGGTCTGCAGTAGTCTGAGTAAAGCGAGCCTAACCCGGTCCTGGACTCGGTGCTGGTCTGCAGTAGTCTGAGTATTAACTTATGTTTAATTAATCATCATCATTAATAATAATTAATAAAGCTGTTTGTCTCACCTGATGTCCTGCGGCGCTGCGTCTGTCTCCGAGTCTCTGCAGCCAAATACAAACACCCAGCGGTCTCTCCTTTATGTATCAGAGGGGGGGCTCAGAACTCCTTTCTATATCGGGGGGGGGCTGCACACGCTCAGAACTCCTTTCTATATCGGGGGGGGTGCACACGCTCAGAACTCCTTTCCATATCGGGGGGGGCTGCACACGCTCAGACCTCCTTTCTATATGGGGGGGGGCACCCACTCAGAACTCCTTTCTATATGGGGGGGGCTGCACACGCTCAGAACTCCTTTCTATATCGTGGGGGGCTGCACACGCTCAGAACTCCTTTCTATATGGGGGGGGGCACCCGCTCAGAACTCCTTTCTATATCGGGGGGGCTGCACACGCTCAGAACTCCTTTCAATATGGGGGGGGGGCACCCACTCAGAACTCCTTTCTATATGTGGGGCTGCACACGCTCAGAACTCCTTTCTATATGGGTGGGGGCACCCACTCAGAACTCCTTTCTATATGGGGGGCTGCACACGCTCAGAACTCCTTTCTTTATCGGGGGCTGCACACGCTCAGACCTCCTTTCTATATGGGGGGGGCACCCACTCAGAACTCCTTTCTATATCGGGGGGCTGCACACGCTCAGAACTCCTTTCTATATGGGGGGGGGGCTGCACACGCTCAGAACTCCTTTCTATATGGGGGGGGGGGGCTGCACACGCTCAGAACTCCTTTCTTTATCGGGGGGGGCTGCACACGCTCAGACCTCCTTTCTATATGGGGGGGGCACCCACTCAGAACTCCTTTCTATATGGGGGGGGCTGCACACGCTCAGACCTCCTTTCTATATGGGGGGCTGCACACGCTCAGAACTCCTTTCTATATCGGGGGCTGCACACGCTCAGACCGCACCGCTGATGATAAGTCATAAATCTTTTATTCCCTCTGTAAACTGGATCCCCTTTCCTTCCTTCCTTCCTTCCTTCCTTCCTTCCTTCCTTCCTTCCTTCCTTCCTTCCTTCCTTCCTTCCTTCCGTCTTTTTCCATCCTTGCCTCCTTTCTTTTACCCTCCTTACCTTCTCTCCTCTTCTTTTCTTCCTTCCCTTCTTTCCTCCCTTACTGTACGTACTTTCTTTGTTCCGTCATCCCCTTCATCATCATCATCATCATCATCTTCAGATTGGTTTCTCACAGCTATACTCAGATAAATATCCCATAATGCACCTGTGATACCCAGATAAATATCCCATAATGCACCTGGTGATAAACAGATATTAGAGTCTGAAAACAACAAGGCGTCTTTCAGGAGAGTCGGATGTTTCTCCTCTGAAGCAGAAGTAAAGAGCGTTAGCGTTAGCGAGAAGCGTTAGCGTGTGACAGGCGGCGGTCTGGTAAAGGTCGATGTGTCGGACGCTGCAGGTTTCTCTCTCTGCTGTGACCTTTAACCTTTCAGTGATGACACAACCACGACATCCTCCTCCGTCTGAGTCACACCTCCGTCTGGCTTTATCTTCAAAAACACTGAAAATCGGTGAAAAAGCAACAGAAACTCTGCAAAGAGACAACAATGTCCGAAAAATGTTGATATTGTTGGTCAGCTGACCTTTGAACTCACATTTCTTTAGTTTCTGTTATTAGACCAGGAGAGGAGGGTGTGTGTGTGTGTGTGTATGCGTATTACTGTGTGTGTGTGTGTGTGTGTGTGTGTGTATGCGTATTACTGTGTGTGTGTGTGTGTCTGTCTGTGTGTGTGTGTGTGTGTGTGTGTCTGTCTGTCTGTGTGTGTGTGTATGAGCGTTTCTTTCAACGT
>JABXJD010000368.1:40000-107500 GCA_013375575.1 Percina caprodes | reverse complement strand
GGGCGCCGTCCTGGCCGACGCGCTGCGGGACTTCCTGTTCTCCCTGCAGGTGGAGGACGGGCTGGCGGCCGTTGGCTACGGGACGGAGGACATCCCGGCGCTGGTCAGAGGAACCGTCCCGCAGGTTGGTGCCTTCACTGACCCCAGAACGGTCGGGATGTTTCAGATCATCAAGATCTCTCTTATCTTAAAACAAATCCAAATAACTCGATAAATAGAAATAAATGTCTCAGTAAAACTAAGACGACAGTTTGAGTGAAACTGAATCCATTAATGATGATTAATTGTTTTATTAATTAGTATTATTAGTAGTATTGTTTATGTATGTCATGTGTTTCAGGAGCGAGTAACCAAACTGTCCCCCAGAGAACACACGGAGGAGGATCTCAGCCGACTGTTCGAAGCGTCCATGAAACTTTACTGAACTCTCTGGACACTAAAGACCAGATCTCAGGTCTGTGTCCCGCTGCGGTTCCTCCACCGGCCACCACACGGCGCTGGTTCTCAGCGTGGGACCAGATCTCAGGTCTGTGTCCCGCTGCGGTTCCTCCACCGGCCACCACACGGCGCTGGTTCTCAGCGTGGGACCAGATCTCAGGTCTGTGTCCCGCTGCAGTTCCTCCTCCGTCCACCACACGGCGCTGGTTCTCAGTGTGGGACCAGATCTCAGGTCTGTGTCCCGCTGCAGTTCCTCCTCCGTCCACCTGGTTCTCATTCTCTTTTTATTTAATATCTAAACACTAATCTGAAATAAAATACACATCAACACGTCGGCGTCTCTTTGTTCACATCAGCAGATCTAGAAAGATTAACATGGGGAGAAAAAGGAGGGGGTGTGTGTGTGTGTGTGTGTCTCTGTGTGTGTGTGTGTCTCTATGTGTGTGTGTGTGTGTTTGTGTCTCTGTGTGTGTGTGTGTGTTTCTTAGAAGAGCCTGTGTCCTGTAATCAGGAACAGTTGTTATATAAACCTGATCTGAATGAGTTAACTGGTTTAACCCCGAGAGGAGAACATGAGCTAAACACACACAGAGACACACACACACACACACACACACGTGCACACACACAGAGACACACACACGTGCACACACACAGAGACACACACACGTGCACACACCTGGCTCCGCTGTTTGACACATGACTCATCAAAATGTCTAATTTGATGTCTGGGGGGGGGGGCTTTAGTTTACCATTATGTATTCAGGGAAGGTGGGGGGTATTGCATCACTTCTTTAGATAAAGACACAATATTTATATTTAGTCTGTTTAGCAAGTAAAATATGATTTAGACCAATCAGGAGAGACGTGATGCAGATATGCAAATGAGCTTTATTCAATAAGATGTCTGGAGATTAGACTCATCAGTGCACTAATAGTTGGTATATAGGGGTAGAGAACCTGTGTGTGTGTGTGTGTGTGTGTGTGTGTGTGACAGCAGGATTAGTGACAGTGGGTATTTAAGCGCAGAGAGTGTGTGTGTGTGTCTGTGTGTGTCTGTGTGTGTGAGCAGCATGCAGCAGATCTACAGGCAGAGAGACCAAGAGATTGAAGTTTTTACCACCGTCTTCTCCCCTCAAGGTGGGTCCACACACACACACACACAGACACACACACACAGGGGTATAGGTTTTTGTTTAACGTGGGGGACATAACGTAGGATTCTGGGGATCTACCTCAATATTTAGAGTGTCAAACACTTTATTTCCAGCATTGTAACTGTGTGTGTGTGTGTGTGTGTGTGTGTGTGTGTGTGTGTGTGTGTGTGTGTGTGTGTTGATGGAGTAATGAGTGTCTCCTGTCTGTCTCAGTGTGCCGGGCGAGGACGAGGACTCAACATGTGGAGACAGGAAAGGTAACGAGAGACAGACCTGTCAACACAAAGAAAGTGTCCCTTTAATCCCTTAATGAGACCTCAAAGGGACCTTAAGTTCTTTAAGAGAGACCAGAGATTCATGTTAAATAATCTAAATATCAACATAGTATAGAATCCATGAATCATTGAACCTTTTTATACTTGAGAGCTCATTGAGTCAAATTACGACCAAATACAGAAAACTGACGAGTTGTGAAGCATCTTCTTCTTCGTCTGTTTTAAAATAAATCGTTCACTAACTGAACATCGAGCTGAATAGAAGAAGACTTCAGACTAGAGAGAGATCTTAAACTCAGTATGGAAATGTTTCCTCAGGTAATAAATCAAAACCTTCTTTAAGGAGTCTCCCCCAAGAGTGTATGGCTGCAGCCTGGAGCGTCCCATGTCATCTGTCCTGTCTCATGCCGAGGTGTGTCCAACGGTAAATCCAGAGGGTCAAAATACAAAATCGCAAATAATTTTCTAGATGGAGTCACGGGTTGACGAGATAAATGCCGACTACCGTCTGGAATAAAATAAGCTGCGTCAACTATCACGCTAATGAATAAAACACTTAAAATATGTCCGTCTATAAAATAATATAATATAATATAATCGGCAAACTAAAAATTCCTTCTATGGTGGCAACTTTGATCCAAGTTGGTCCCAGAGACCCGACAGCATTCTGCCCTAGGTCCCAGAGACCCGACCGCATTCTGCCCTAGGTCCCAGAGACCCGACCGTATTCTGCCCCGGGTCCCAGAGACCCGACCGCATTCTGCCCCGGGTCCCAGAGACCCGACAGCATTCTGCCCCGGGTCCCAGAGACCCGACAGCCGAGGCCGCGCCAGTAGAGCGATACGGTCCAATGCTCTCGCCGTGCTGAGCAGCAGCTGTATTTGCAGCAACGTCGCAGTGACGTCTGGAAACAATAAAATTAGAAAGAGTAACATGTTTATTTTTGTATTCTGGTTCTTGTTGTGTGCAGATCTCGTTATCCCTGCTCAGGAAATCCTGCCGTTAGTCGGCAGAAATGGCTGCGTCGCTGATGCAGGTTTAATCAAATGTAGCCACGTTAATATGGAACAACATAACATAACATCAGAAGTTTTCAATGTTTTTAATTGATTTCAACAAATGTCACGAATTTACTTGTGACTCCATCTGGAAAATAATTTGCGATTTCGTATTTTGACCCTCTGAATTTACCGTTGGACACACCTCAGCATGAGACGGGACAGATGACATGGGACGCTCCAGGCTGCAGCCGTACCCGTCTCCCTGCAGGAGATCAGATATAATGCAGCTTTTTGTGTGTGTGTGTCAATCAGTGTGACCTCTGACCTCTGTGTATTTGCAGCCTGCTGAGCAGCTATTTAAAGCAGATTAAAGGTGACAGCATCAGCGCTGCTATTGGCTGAGCTCTTGCTGCGCTGCTATTGGCTGAGCTCTGGCTGTGATTGGCAGGTGTTGGTGGTGAAGCAGCACCGGTCCCGCTGGCAGAGGGAGCTGGACCTGGACCCGGGAGACGTGGTCCAGGTTCTGGGTCAGGAGGACGAGGCCTGGTGGTTTGGACGACTCGCCAACGGAGAGGGCTACTTCCCCGCCTGCGTCCAGACACTGCAGGTACATGCTACCGCTGGCTTTGGGAGGGGGTTAGAAATGACAAGAGATTTAGGGAAGGTAGGGAAGGAAAGAAGAGGAGGGAAGAAGGTAGGGAAGGAAAGAAGAGGGGGAAAATAGAAGTCAGTGTTTTCTGGAATATTTCTAGAAAACAATAATCACGCTTTCACGTGTTGCAGGAGAGGCGTCGTTCCAGCGCCATCACTGGGCCGCACGCCGCCGGATGGAACCCCCCCAGAGCCACGCCCACGCTGACGAGGAGGGGGTCGGTACCGGCTGCCGTGGCGACAGCAGGCGCCCCCTGTGGCTGTACCAGGTAACTTCATTTACGTTACATACAGGTACATGTACATATACAGGTACCTGTACCTGTACAAGTACTTATACAGGTACCTGTACATATACAGGTACTTATACCTCATATCCCTGTGTCTTCTGCTCTCAGCGGTCTCAGCACTCCGAAGCTGCTGAGGAAGAACAGCATCCTGCGGCCGCTGAGACTCGATGGGCCCCTGGCGGCAGCGGCGGCCCCTCCTCCTGGATCCCCCAGCCTCCTCCACCGTGTCCTGGCTAAGTCCCGGAGGAAGAGTTGCCCCCATCTCCCCCACCCTCCTCCGGAGAATGGCGCCGTCAACACCGCCTTCCTGCCGGACTAGACTACCAAATTCTCTGGACTATAAATAGCACTTTATTCATAGTTTGGCAAGTCCTGCAACTTATATATCAACATATATATATATATATATATATATATATATATATATATATATATATATATATATATATATATATAATTAACATGTTTTAAATGTTAATTCTTGATGACAATGATGTATTCTGGTCTTCTACAAAATGTAATTGATGACCCCTGACCTCGGACTGGGAATAAATTATGTACATTTGCACATTGATGTGGTATTAGGCCTAGGCTTAATTTGTTAGGCTTGACATTGACGAATATATTATGGAATACACTCACTGACCACAATGTGATACATTATTTTATTATTTTATTCCATCCCATGGGCCCACCACCTGTGGGAGGAACCGCTGGGGTCGGGTGCGCTGCCAAATGGGTGGCAGCGAAGGTCAGGGGCCTTGATGGACCAGACCCGGGCGGCAGAGGCTCTGGGGACGTGGAACGTCACCTCTGTGGGGGAAGGAGCTGGAACTTATGCGGGAGGTGGAGCGCTACCAGTTAGATCTGGTGGGGCTTACCTCTATGCACAGTCTCGGTTCTGGAACCGTACTCCTGGATAGTGGTTGGACTCTGTTCTACTCCGGAGTTGCCCATGGTGTGAGGCGCCGGGCGGGTGTGGGGATACTCACAAGCCCCCGGCTGAGCGCCGCTGCGTTGGAGTTTACCCCGGTGGACGAGAGGGTTGCCTCCCTACGCCTGCGGGTGATGGGGGGGAAAACTCTGACTGTTGTTTGTGCATATGCACCAAACAAGAGTTTGGAGTAGTCTGCCTTCTTGGAGACCTTGAATTGAGTCCTGTATGGGGCTCCAGTAGGGGACTCCATAGTTCTGCTGGGGGACTTCAACGCACACGTGGGTGATGATGGAAATACTTGGAGAGGCGTGATTGGGAGGACCGGGTCCCTGATGTGAACCAGAGAGGTTGTCTGTTGTTGGACTTCTGTGCTAGCCAGGGATTGTCTATAACAAACACCATGTTCTAACATAGGGATGCTCATAAGTGTACGTGGTACCAGAGCACCCTAGGGTGCTCATAAGTGTACGTGGTACCAGAGCACCCTAGGGTGCTCATAAGTGTACGTGGTACCAGAGCACCCTAGGCCAAAGGTCAATGATTGATTTTATAATCGTTTCATCTGATCTGAGGCTGTATGTTCTGGACACTCGGGTGAGGAGAGGGGCGGAGCTGTCAACTGATCATCTGGTGGTGAGTTGGGTCAGGGAGGATGGGGGAAGACTCTGGACAGACCTGGTAAGCCCAAACAGGTAGTGTGGGTAAATTGGGAACGTTTTTCGTGCATCCCTGTGGAGGCTGGGGTCCCTGTGGAGGCTGGGGGCCCCTGTGGAGGCTGGGGGCATTGAACCTGATTGGACAATGTGTAAAGTTTCCATTGCTGAAGCTGCGGCGGGGAGCTGTGGTCTTAGGGTCTTATGTGCCACAAGGGGCGATAACCCACAAACACCCTGGTGGACACCGGTGGTCAGGGAAGCCGTCTGACTGAAGGAGTCTTTCCAGGATATGTTATCCCGGAGGACTCCGGAGGCAGTTGTCAGGTACCGGCGGGTCCAAAGGGATACAGCCTCTGCCATGACAGAGGCAAAGCAGCGGGTGTGGGAGACGCTCGGAGAAGACCTGGAGAAGAAATGGAGAAGGACTTTCGGTCGGCACCAAGGTGCTTCTGGAAAACCGTTCGCCACCTCAGGAGGGGGAAGCGGGTAATCATCCAAGCTGTATACAGTAAGGATGGGACGTTGTTGACCTCAACTGAGGAGATAATAGAGCGGTGGAAGGAGCACTTTGAGGAACTCCTAATTTCGGCTGACACGTCCTCTGTGGTAGAGGCAGAGCTGGAGGATTATGGGGGATTGTTGTCAATTTCCCTGGAGAAGGCGCTGAGGTAGTAAAACAACTCCACAGCGGCAAAGCCCCAGGGATTGATAAGATCCGTACAAAAATGCTGAAAGCTCTGGGTTTGGAGGGGCTGTCTTGTTTGACAAGTCAGACTCGTGCCAGGGCTGCACTTTGTCACCAATCCTGTTTGTAATATTTATGGACAGGATATCAAGGCGTAGTCGGGGCGGGGAGGGGTTGCAGTTCGGTGGGCTCCGGATCTCATCGCAGCCGAGTGAATCGGCTGGGATGAGGATCAGCACCTCTAAATCTGAGGCCATGGTTCCGCAGTCGGAGCTGGTTGATGTGGCTCAGGAAAGGGAAGTTTGAGGTCTCTTACTGGTGCTGCTCCCCCCCCAGGACGAAGATGGATGGATTACATTATTTTATATGTATGTTTATATTATGATAAGTACAACTGTGCCATGATGACTAGATTTTATGTAGTAGTAGTAGTAATAATAATAATAATAATAATGTATACTTTATTAATCCCACAAGGGATTAAAGGAAAGGGGAAATTACAATTTACACTCTGTTGTTACACACATTACACACATGCTCAGGTCCTATACAGTGGGGTTCCAACGTTCGGGCCCTCCAGGTAAAAATGTGTATTAATGTGCATGAAGAAGCCAAGAAAAGATGGAAAATTCTCAAAGGCATCAAATGACAGATTAGACATTCGTACAATATGTCACAAAAAGTTAGATTTTATTTCATCATTTACACTTTGAAAATAACAGAGAACAAAAAAATGGCAACTGCAAAAGTTTGAGGCCCCTGCAGAGTTAATACCTTGTAACCCCCCCCCCCCCACAGCTTGGAAACGCTTCTTGTAGCCAGCCAAGAGTCTTTAATTCTTGTTTGAGGTATCTTCGCCCATTCTTCTTCCAAAAGTCTTCCAGTTCTTTGAGATTTCTGCTCTTTTAAAGTCTATCATAATGTTACATTATGTTGAGGTCAGGAGATGGTGAAGGCCATGGCAAAACCTTCAGTTTACGACTCTTGATGTAATCCAGCGTGGGTTTTGAGGTGTGTTTAGGATCATTCTCCATTTGTAGAAGCCATCCTCTCTTTAACTTCAGCTTTTCCACAGATGGCATCAAGTTAGCGTGCAAAATTTGCTGAAATTTGATTGAATCCACTTTTCCTTCTACTTGTGAAATGTTCCCTGTGCCACTGGCTGCAATACAACCCCAAAACATGACTGACACCCCCCCCCCCCCCATGCTTAACAGGTGGACAGATGTTCTTTTCATTAAATTCTGGGCCCTTTCTTCTCCAAATGTACAGTTGGTCATTCCGGCCAAAAAGTTCTATTTTAACCTCATCGGTCCCCAGAAGGTGTTCCCACAATGCATCAGATGCTCAGGTCCTATACATGAACCAATGGAGAGATATCAGAGTGGGGGGGGCTGCCCATGGAAAGGCACCCCGAGCAGTTTGGGGTTTGTGCCTAGCTCAAGAGCACCTTGGCAGTGCCCGTAAGAGTCCACCACCATACTTGAACCAGCAACCCTCCGGTTCCCAACCCAACTCCCTACGGACTGAGCTACTGATCCCCACTACCAGAAATGATGCCGGGGAGATCCCCACATCTGGGGAGTTCAGCCGGAGCGCAGTTGTTGAGACCCCCCCCGCCCCCTCAAGGTGAACCACCTTCTTGATCCGCCAGGTAAGTAAGGAGATAATACAAAGGCAGAGTAAAGTACCTTCCACATAAGGGTCAAAGGTCAAGTTTCACCACCGCAGTTTTGGCAACAAATACACCCGCACCTGCCGAGCACCAGCCGAGCCCCGGCACGTCTTCACCGGGGGAGGAGGGAAACTCTTAGAACTAACACTGGGAAATATGGTGTTACTGCAGCTAGTAGGATAGCATCAACACCTGGGCTATCTCATCAGAAATGTGTTAACCCTCATGTTGCCCTCATGTTGCCCTCATGTTGCCCCCCTGTTGTCCTCATGTTGGCCTCATGTTGTCCTCATGTTGCCCCCATGTTGTCCTCATGTTGCCCTCAAGTTGTCTTCATGTTGTCCTCATGTTGTCCTCATGTTGCCCCCATGTTGTCCCTTATGTTGCTCTCACGTTGTCTTCATGTTGTCCTCATGTTGTCTTCACGTTGTCCTCATGTTGCCCTCCTGTTGCCCCCATGTTGTCTTCATGTTGCCCTCATGTTGTCTTCATGGCGCCCTCATGTTGTCTTCATGTTGCCCTCAAGTTGTCCTCATGTTGCCTTCACGTTGTCCTCATGTTGCCCTCATGTTGTCTTCACATTGTCCTCCTGTTGCCCCCATGTTGTCTTCATGTTGTCTTTATGTTGCCCTCATGTTGTCTTCATGTCGCCCTCATGTTGTCTTCATGTTGCCCTCATGTTATCCCCATGTTGCCCTCATGTTCTCTTTGTTACCATCATGTTGTCCTTCGTCCACATGTTGCCCTCATGTTGCCTTCATGTTGCCCTCAAGTTGTCTTCATGTTGCCCTCAAGTTGTCTTCACGTTGTCCTCATGTTGTCTTCACATTGTCCTTATGTTGCCCTCCTGTTGCCCCCATGTTGTCTTAATGTCGCCCCCATGTTGTCTTCATGTCGCCCTCATGTTGTCTTCATGTCGCCCTCATGTTGTCTTCATATTGTCCTCATGTTGTCTTCACATTGTCCTCATGTCGCCCTCATGTCGCCCTCATGTTGCCCCCATGTTGTCTTCATGTTGTCCACATGTTGCCCTCATGTCGTCCACAAGTTGCCCTCATGTTGCCTTCATGTTGCCCTCAAGTTGTCTTCACGTTGTCCTCATGTTGTCTTCACATTGTCCTCATGTTGCACTCCTGTTGTCTTAATGTTGCCCCCATGTTGTCCTCATGTTGTCTTCACATTGTCCTCATGTCGCCCTCATGTTGTCTTCATGTTGCAATCATGTTGTCCTCATGTCGTCTTCATATTGTCCTCATGTTGTCTTCACATTGTCCTCATGTCGCCCTAATGTTGCCCCCATGTTGTCTTCATGTTGCCCTCATGTTGTCTTCATGTTGTCTTCATGTTGCCATCATGTTGTCCTCATGTTGCCCTCATGTTGTACTCATATTGCCCTCATGTTGTCTTCACATTGTCCTCATGTCGCCCTCATGTTGCCCCCATGTTGTCTTCATGTTGCCCTCATGTCGTCCACATGTTGCCCTCAAGTTGTCTTCACGTTGTCCTCATGTTGTCTTCACATTGTCCTCATGTTGCCCTCCTGTTGCCCCCAAGTTGTCTTAATGTTGCCCTCATGTTGTCTTCATGTTGCCCTCCTGTTGTCTTCATGTTGCCCTCAAGTTGTCCTCATGTTGCCCTCACATGGTCTTCATGTTGTCCTCATGTTGCACTCATGTTGTCTTCATGTTGTCCACATGTCGTCATGTTGCCCTCATGTTCTCTTCATGTTGCCCTCATGTTGTCTTCATGTTGCCCTCAAGTTGTCTTCACGTTGCCCTCATGTCGCCCTTATGTTGCTCTCACGTTGTCTTCATGTTGTCTTCACGTTGTCCTCATGTTGCCCTCCTGTTGCCCCCATGTTGTCTTCATGTTGCCCTTATGTTGTCTTCATGGCGCCCTCATGTTGCCCTCAAGTTGTCCTCATGTTGCCTTCACGTTGTCCTCATGTTGTCTTCACATTGTCCTCCTGTTGCCCCCATGTTGTCTTCATGTTGTCTTTATGTTGCCCTCATGTCTTCATGTCGCCCTCATGTTGCCCTCATGTCGCCCTCATGTTGCCCTCAAGTTGTCCTCATGTTGCCTTCACGTTGCCTTCACGTTGTCCTCATGTTGTCCTCATGTTGTCTTCACATTGTCCTCCTGTTGCCCCCATGTTGTCTTCATGTTGTCTTTATGTTGCCCTCATGTTGTCTTCATGTCGCCCTCATGTTGCCCTCATGTTATCCCCATGTTGCCCTCATGTTATCCCCATGTTGCCCTCATGTTGCCCTCATGTTCTCTTTGTTACCCTAATGTTGTCCTTATGTTGCCCTCATGTTGTCTTCATGTCTTCATGTTGTCCTCATGTTGCCCTCATGTCGTCTTCATATTGTCCTCATGTTGTGTTCACATTGTCCTCATGTCGCCTTCATGTTGCCCCCATGTTGTCTTCATGTTGTCCACATGTTGCCCTCATGTCGTCCACATGTTGCCCTCATGTTGCCTTCATGTTGCCCTCAAGTTGTCTTCATGTTGCCCTCAAGTTGTCTTCACGTTGTCCTCATGTTGTCTTCATTGTCCTCATGTTGTCCTCATGTTGTCTTCACATTGTCCTCCTGTTGCCCCCATGTTGTCTTCATGTTGTCTTTATGTTGCCCTCATGTTGTCTTCATGTCGCCCTCATGTTGCCCTCATGTTATCCCCATGTTGCCCTCATGTTATCCACATGTTGCCCTCAAGTTGTCTTCACGTTGTCCTCATGTTGTCTTCACATTGTCCTCATGTTGCCCTCCTGTTGCCCCCAAGTTGTCTTAATGTTGCCCTCAAGTTGTCTTCATGTCGCCCTCATGTTGTCCTCATGTTGTCTTCATGTCGCCCTCATGTTGTCTTCACATTGTCCTCATGTTGCCCCCATGTTGTCTTAATGTTGCCCTCATGTTGTCCACATGTTGCCCTCATGTTGTCTTCATGTCGCCCTCATGTTGTCTTCATGTTCTCAACATGTTTCCCTCATGTTGCCCTCCTGTTGCCCCCATGTTGTCTTCATGTTGCCCCCATGTTGTCTTCATGTTGCCTTCATGTTGTCTTCATGTTGCCTTCATGTTGTCTTCATGTTGCCCTCATGTTGTCTTCATGTCGCCCTCATGTTGTCCACATGTTGCCCTCATGTCGCCCTCATGTTGTCCACATGTTGCCCTCATGTTGTCTTCATGTTGTCTTCATGTCGCCCTCATGTTGTCCACATGTTGCCCTCATGTCGCCCTCATGTTGTCCACATGTTGCCCTCATGTTGTCTTCATGTTGTCTTCATGTCGCCCTAATGTTGTCTTCATGTCGCCCTCATGTCGCCTTCATGTTTCCCTCATGTCGCCTTCATGTTGTCCTCATGTTGTCTTCATGTCGCCCTCATGTTGTCCACATGTTGCCCTCATGTTGTCTTCATGTCGCCCTCATGTTCTCTTCATGTTTCCCTCATGTTGTCTTCATGTTGCCCCCATGTTGTCCACATGTTGCCCTCATGTTGTCTTCATGTTGCCCTCATGTTGTCTTCATGTTGTCCACATGTTGTCCTCATGTTGCCCTCATGTTGTCTTCATGTTGTCCACATGTTGTCTTCATGTTGTCCACATGTTGTCTTCATGTTGTTCACATGTTGTCCACATGTTGCCTCATGTTGTCTTCATGTTGCCCTCATGTTGTCCACATGTTGTCCTCATGTTGCCCTCATGTTGTCTTCATGTTGTCCACATGTTGTCTTCATGTTGTCCACATGTTGTCTTCATGTTGTTCACATGTTGTCCTCATGTTGCCCTCATGTTGTCTTCATGTTCTCCACATGTTGTCCTCATGTTGCCCTCATGTTGTCTTCATGTTGTCCACATGTTGTCTTCATGTCGCCCTCATGTTGTCTTCCTCTGTGATGTAGATGTCACAGAGAAAGCTATCCAACGTGTGTCTGAAGTAACAGTCAACAATGTGAAGTATGCTGTCAGATGTATTTGTCGTAGATGTACTGCATTCTGAGCGTATTCCATTGTTTTGGCAAATCAAGTACATCTTTACCATAGACACCATGTGGATCCTTAGTGGGAAAATGTTGATTCCTCTGTCCTATGACCGTCACTTTCATGCCTGCAGTGTCAAGGTTGATGAAGAATGGACTTTACTGAAACCAGGAGATGAAATGGACTTTCAGGTAAATGAAACCTACTCAGTTGGTAAGTTATGTCACAGTTAGACATTGTGTTTAAAATGAGATGTTGTAAAACGTGAAATGAAACAAATAAGGATTTAATAAATTCTGATTTGAATTCTGCGTGTGTGTGTAATTATAATTATTTCTCATTATATTTAACGATTGTACCCTGTCAAAGCCAATGTCCAATGCCATTTGTAAAGGTACAAATCACAAGGGTACAAATATGTACCCTATGCAAAGGATACAAAAGCTGTACATAGGGTACAGCCCCAGTGACAAGCCATTGTACCCCTAAAGGTACAATTATGTACTTCCTTTTCTGAGAGGGTACCTTATCTAATCATTACATTAATGAATATTTTTGGTGTATTATATATTTGTAGACAGTCCCCGAGTTGGCTGATGGTTTGCTAAATTTGTTTTGAGGCCAACAGAAGGTTTTTCACCGTTTACTCCCCAAACTTCTTCTACCTATGAATGTTTGCTTCCATGACCACAGAAGCTGCAGACCTCCTGCATCATGATCCCAGTCTGCTGCTTCAGGAGTCCTTCAGGACAACCATGCTGGAACCCTTGTTGATTTCTTAGTTCTTTCTGTACATTCAAAGTATGGTCAGCAGTACCACCAACTCTTTACTGTCAGGGGAAACTCTCTGATTCTATGTTGTAATCAAAACTAAGTCAGAGGACCTTTACCTTGTGTGCGTCTCTGTGTGGACAGACATGATGGGAGCTAATTCTTCCTGATTCCTCCACAGACTGGACCAGGAGAGCTCAGAGGGTCCCAGTGGTCAGCCTGCCCAGCAGCAAACCCACCTGGACTCCATCTTTAGGGTCTGTACATGTACACCAACTACTTTTACATCTATTCTGTTCCCAATCATCTCCATGCTGCCCTCTTCAGACCAGAGGGTCCTCAGTCTGTCCATCATGGATCTGATGGTTGCTTCCATGATTTCAGTCTGATTGTCATTCATATAATCTTCTGTTCCAGCTGCTGGAGGACAACATCATCACTTTTGTTAAGAACGAGCTGAAGAAGATCCAGAAGCTTCTGAGACCAGATTACCCAGAATGCCCAGAGAGTCAGAGGGAAGGTGAGGATGAAGAGCAGAGGAGGTGCAGAGAGGCGTTTCTGAAGATCACACTGCACTTCCTGAGGAGAATGAAGCAGGACGAGCTGGCTGACCGTCTGCAGAGCAGTAAGAGGATTTCTCTAAAGATTTAACTTGCTGGACTAATGGGACCTTTACTAATGTCTCCAGAGAAGGGTCAGAGTATGTTCCTGTTTCTTTATAAATCACCTACTGATCTTCTTTGTTCTGTATTCATTCAGGAAGTCCAGCAGGAGTTTCTAAGTGTAAAATCAAATCTAAGCTAAACAGGAAGTTCCAGCGTGTGTTTGAGGGGATTGCTAAAGCAGGAAACCAAACCGTTCTGAATCAGATGTTCAGAGATCTACCTCATGAAGGGAGGGGCTGCAGGGGTCAATGATGAACATGGGGTCAGACAGATTGAAACAGCATCCAGGAAACAAGACACACCACAACCAACAATCAGACAAGAAGACATCTTTAAAACCCCCCCTGGAAGAGATGAACCAATCAGAGCAGTGATGACAACGGGTGTGGCTGGCATCGGGAAAACAGTCTTAACACAGAAGTTCACTCTGGACTGGGCTGAAGGCAAAGCCAACCAGGATATCCAGTTCACATTCCCATTCACCTTCAGAGAGCTGAATGTGCTGAAAGAGAAAAAGTTCAGCTTGGTAGAACTTGTTGATTACTTCTTTAGTGAAACCAAAGAAGCAGGAATCTGCCGGTTTAAAGAGGTCCTGGTGGTCTTCATATTTGACGGTCTGGATGAGTGTCGACATCCTCTGGACTTCCTCAACACTGAGATCCTGACTGATGTTACAAAGTCCACCTCAGTGGGTGTGCAGCTGACAAACCTCATCAGAGGGAATCTGGTTCCCTCTGCTCGCCTCTGGATAACCACACGACCTGCTGCAGCCAATCAGATCCCTCCTGTGTGTGTTGACATGGTGACAGAGGTCAGAGGGTTCACTGACGACCAGAAGGAGGAGTACTTCAGGAAGAGATTCAGAGATGAGGAGCAGGCCAGCAGAATCATCTCCCACATCAAGAGATCACAAAGCCTCCACATCATGTGCCACATCCCAGTCTTCTGCAGGATCACTGCTACAGTTCTGGAGGTGTTGAAGACCAGAGAAGGAGGACAGCTGCCCAAGACCCTGACTGAGATGTACATCCACTTCCTGGTGGTTCAGTCCAAAGTGAAGAACATCAAGTACGATGGAGGAGCTGAGACAGATCCACACTGGAGTCCAGAGTCCAGGAAGATGATAGAGTCTCTGGGAAAACTGGCTTTTGAGCAGCTGCAGAAAGGCAACCTGATCTTCTGTGAATCAGACCTGAGACAGTGTGGCATCGATATCACAGCACCCTCAGTGGTCTCAGGAGTGTTCACACAGATCTTTAAAGAGGAGAGAGGACTTTACCAGGACAAGGTGTTCAGCTTTGTCCACCTGAGTGTTCAGGAGTTTCTGGCTGCTCTTCATGTCCATCTGACCTTCACCAACTCTGGACTCAACCTGCTGGCAGGAAGAAAAACATCAGCACAGTTCTACCAGAGTGCTGTGGACAAGGCCTTACAGAGTCCAAATGGACACTTGGACCTGTTCCTCCACATCCTGCTGGGTCTTTCTCTGCAGACCAATCAGAATCTCCTGCAAGGTCTGCTGACACAGACAGGAAGTAGCTCAGAGACCAATCAGGAAACAGTGGAGTACATCAAGAAGAAGATGGATAAGGATCTGTCAGCAGAGAGAAGCATCAATCTGTTCCACTGTCTGAATGAACTGAATGATCGTTCTCTAGTGGAGCAGATCCAACAGTCCCTGAGATCAGGATGTCTCTCCACAGATGAACTGTCTCTTGCTCAGTGGTCAGCTCTGGTCTTCATCTTACTGTCATCAGAAGAAGATCTGGACGTGTTTGACCTGAAGAAATACTCTGCTTCAGAGGAGGCTCTTCTGAGGTTGCTGCCAGTGGTCAAAGCCTCCAACAAAGCTCTGTACGTGGGATTCATTCATCAATAAATACTCTGATGTCTTTTTATAACAGGAGTTAATAATGAACAACAATAAATAACTTCCTGTTGTTTCTCCAGGCTGAGTGGCGGTAACCTGTCAGAGAGAAGCTGTGAAGCTCTGTCCTCAGTTCTCAGCTCCCAGTCCTCTAGTCTGAGAGAGCTGGACCTGAGTAACAACAACCTGCAGGATTCAGGAGGGAAGCTGATCTCTGATGGACTGAAGAGTCCACACTGCACACTCTCAGGTCAGGATTCATTAACCCGTTCAACTGATGACCATTTAAACTCTGACTAACTTTAGTTGATAAAGAGCTGACGTGTAGCTTTGTGTCTGTTTATACGATAAACTTCAGCTGTAGTTATTAATTATATAATATTTTCTAGACTAAGGGTCTATGAGGATTTTTAATCAATTTTTAATTTGCTTTTGTTGTTGAATAATTAAATACTGCAGATGATTTTGAAGATTATTCTAAATCTGGACTAAAATGTACCTGGACAACAAAGAAAGAAAGAACTAGCACATGGCTCCACGTGTTGACAGAGGCTTCCTGTGTGTTGTTCTGTGTGTTTCCAGTCTGTCAGGCTGTCTGATCTCAGAGGAAGGCTGTTCTTCTCTGGTCTCAGCTCTGACCTCCAACCCCTCCCATCTGAGAGAGCTGGACCTGAGCTACAATCATCCAGGAGACTCAGGAGTGAAGCTGCTGTCAGAGGGACTGAAGGATCCTCTCTGGAGACTGGACACTCTCAGGTACACACACTGATCAACAAGAAGGAGATATTAGTGTAGGAAGTTTTAAAGGAGATCATCTCCAGGAACTAAAATCATAACTCCCTTTAATATTTGATGTAGTTTGGACAGATATCTGTCCGTGGTTTTAAGAAACATCTTTTTTCCCTCTTTCCTGGGATCAAATCAGTTTCAACTACACAAAGAGGTCCAAGACAGGGTTAGAGAGAGAGAGAGACAGGTTAGCGAGAGAGACAGGTCAGCGCTCCATTAGATCAGAACCAAGCTGTGTGAGAGTGATGTAATGCCCCCCCCCTCCCTTCAGGGTGGAGCCTGCTGGAGTCAGATGGTTGACACCAGGTCTGAGGAAGTGTAAGTGTGTTTTTAATTTCATTCATCAGACTGTGACATCATCATTCAACCCTGTGATGTCATCACCAAAGAGCTGATTGGTTAATAACTGCAGCTGTGTTGTGTCTCGTTCTCTCCGTCAGATTCCTGTGAACTCACAGTCGACATGAACACGGTGGACAGGAAACTCAAACTGTCTCACAACAACAGGAAGGTGACATTAGGGATAGGGGATCAGCCATATCCTGGTCATCCAGAGAGGTTTGAGTCCTGGTCTCAGCTGCTGTGTAGAGATGGTCTGACTGGTCGCTGTTACTGGGAGGTCCAGACCAGAGGACGGGTTCATATATCAGTGAGTTACAGAGGAATCAGGAGGACAGGAGACAGTGGAGACTGTATGTTTGGACGTAATGATCAGTCCTGGAGTCTCAGGTGCTCTGATGATGTTGGTTACTTTGTCCGTCACAACAACAGAGAAACCCCCGTCTCCTCCACCCGTGTCTCTGGTAGAGTAGCAGTGTATGTGGACTGTCCTGCTGGCTCTCTGTCCTTCTACACAGTCTCCTCTGACTCACTGATCCACCTCCACACCTTCAACACCTCATCCACTCAGACTCTCTATCCTGGGTTTCGGTCCTGGTCTCCTGGCTCCTCAGTGTCTCTGTGTCCTGTGTAGGACGGAGAGTGTCCTCCTGTCTCTCACTGCTGATCAGCTGAGTCTGGACAGGGTCCCCCTTCCAGGAATATGTCATCTTATTGTTATGAACCAATGAATGAACGTTGTATGAAACAGTCTCTCCAGGATGTCGTCCCAGTTCAACCAATCACAGCGACTTTGATGCGACCGTCTCCAAATTCATTTCCTTGTCTCTGATCTGAAGACGAGACGTATGTGACTCGAATATCTCACACACACACACACACACACACACACACACACACACACAAAGACTTGAGGACAGCCTGCTGGTTATTGAAGGCCAGTCTAAGTCTTAATGAAACCGTATGAATGTCCCAGACCAGGACAGGTACTAACTAACGATGGAAAGACTAACACTGACACACAAGTTCACATCTGATTCATTCAATCAATTATTAGTTATAGTCTTAAATCCATCCGCCATCTTCATCTGCAGCATCCTCAGCCTTATTGGTTACTATAGCAACACTCAGCTAGACTCATCTTATTCTCCTCAAAACAGGTTTCCTGTTTATTTTTAACAACTTTACAAAAAACAACTTTTATCGCAAGTTTTTTACAAAAGCTCCTGCAACATCAGGCGTTTTGGGCCGCAACAACCTCAGAAGAAGGCGGGACATCCTGGAGGGCCTGATGAAATGATTCAGGCTGATTGGCCAGATTCCTCGTGACCAATAAGAACTTCTTCTTCTTCCGGTCTTTTAAAGTGTGTAACGTGTGTAGTTGTTAATTATTAATATCCGTTCATATACTCGTCCTCCATCATCAGTATTTCCACCACCATCACTTCCCACTCTCCTTTTGGCTCTAAATGTAACGTCTGCGTTCCCATGAGCTGGGTAGACGCGCCGTGTTCATGCTCCATCTTGGACTACGGTAGCTGCTGAGGGACATACAGGACGTCCTGCTCCTGTCACGTTTTCTCTGTCACATGATCAACTCCCAGCTGATGCTAATGCTAATGCTAACGGGTATCGTGGCCTCCCGGCCCGGCAGGTTAGAAGGAGGAGACATGGAGGACCACACGGATTCTAAATCCTAATTCATATGAATGTCTTATTCCAGAGCTTTACAACCATTTTACATCAACGCAGTACTTCAGTACAACAATGAGGTACTTTTAACAGAGTATCTTCATTTTCTACTACTTGCCTATTGTACATTTTATCATTTCATTGAGGACTCTCTACTTGTTTGCTGTTCAGGATTTAGTTCTAATTATTTTAGTGTTACTTTAATAACATCCAGACCAGAGACTGTATTTATGACCTTTTCAGTGTCCGCGGGTGCTTCTACTTCTTCTTCTCCTCCAGGAAAACATGAGCATGTTGCATTGTGGGATACGGAGTAACATGTAGGGCTCAGATTACAGCAGGTTCTGGGCGTCCCGTCTGAGGACAGCAGGTTCTGGGCGTACTGTGTCTGTGTGTCTGTGTGGATATTAATGTGTGTGTGTGTGTGTGTGTGTGTCTGTGTCTCTGTGAGTGTGTGTCTCTGTGTGTGTGTGTGTGTGTGTGTGTGTGTGTGTGGATATTAATATGTGTTTGTGTGTGTGTGTGTGTGTGTGTGTGTGTGTGTGTGTGGATATTAATATGTGTTTGTGTGTGTGTGTGTGTGTGTGTGTGTGTGTGTGTGTGTGTAACTCTAACATTGATTGAACATTGGCTCCATCTACTGGATCATTTGCAGTACTTGCCTTACTGTTTAATAACCTTCATAGATGTGTTTCCATGTAACTTTATGTACTATGTGTATATGTACACACTTTATTACACATACAACTTCTATCTGTACGTAGTAGTCAGACGTTACCGTGGCCATCTTTGTTTTTAGCTGGAACCTTATGTCTGTTTCTGTGTTGACAGAAACACAAAGCCAGACTCCACTTCCCTTTCTTGGCCATTAAAGTCGCTTCTTATAAAAATCTGAAATATAACTTCTCTACGTATTAAGTATCTTTGCAGAATCATTAAAAAGAAAACAAAAGCAGTGATTGGTCCCCCAAAACAGCACGAAATACACCTCGTATTTCGGTCTTCGGAGCCACGGGCCAAGTCATCGCCACTCGGGGCGTGGTACGACGCCATTTCATGAGTCTGCAAATTACACACTGACTCGTTTTATGTCTCTGGGTTTACTTCAGTTTCTATTTCAATTCAGTTTTACTTATAGTATCAATTCATAACAAGAGTTATCTGGAGACCCTTTACAGGTAGAGCAGGTCTAGACCAGATAGAGCAGGTCTAGACCACAGTCTATCATCTACAGATAGAGCAGGTCTAGACCACTCTATAATTTACAGATAGAGCAGGTCTAGACCACTCTATAATTTACAGATAGAGCAGGTCTAGACCACACTCCATAATTTACAAGGACCCAACAGTTCTAGTAGTTTCCTCCAGAGCAAGCAACAGTGTGACAGTGGCGAGGAAAAACTTCCTTTTAACAGAAACCTGGGACAGACCCAGACCCAGGCTCTTGGTGCTCTTAGTTCACATCCCAACAGACTTTCAGACTCTGGAACAATGTTAATAAAGTTTTATGTGACTATTTGAATAAAACAGTACAAAGATGTTGCCGTGTTGGGTCACTACAGAAGATTTCATTCATTCTTTCATTTTTTGGGGTAAAATTAGTTTGCGTTGCGGTCAGTTTTGATCCAAAGTGGAAACGTTTAGTTTTAAATATAAAGTGTCTTTGTGTCAAGAACAAGTTTAAGATTTCAAGAAATAAATACAATAAATACTTTAATATGTCTCCACAGATCTTTAAAATATAAGTTAATATGTCTATACAGATCTTTTAAAAATATAATATCCACATCTTTTTTAGTAAAAACTACTTCATACAGTTAAAAACTTTGTTTAAAATTATAAAAATACGTTCTCATGTTTTTTGTTAAAATCCATTTTGAGTAAAAACACATAAAACCAAATGTTGACACGTAAACTGCTAAATAAATCAATAAAGCCAGTACTGTGCAGTGTGTGAAGGAGCTAAATGCTGACTCATGATTAGCTTCCTGAAGCTAACGATATTTCATATTTAATGAGGCGTCACAGCGGCGTCTCACCGACGGAAGAACCTGCCGGAGAAAAAGCTTCAGCAATAAATCTGGTTTGTTGTTCTCGATCAGAACAGACGATTATTAATCTGTCCCAAAACATCAGTAATATCAGAATTAACTTTCCCTAAACTCCTCCTCCGTAACCCTTTAAAAACTGACTGCAAACTGTCTGAAAACTGTCTAAAAAATAACCAAAACTGACTAAAAAATAACTGAAAACAGACTGAAAGCAGACTGCAGAGTAGTGGTGAGACTCACCGGCTGCCGGTGCTGAAGACGCCGATGGTTGGAAGTAATCACGGCTCCACGTAGAGGCGCGCCTGCTCCGTAACACTCAGCTGGTCGTCTGTTTTCCCAAACATCACCAGCTGTAACTCGCCGCTCAGCTGCCAACACAACACCAACACGACACCAACACGACACCAACACAACACGCCACCAACATGACACCAACACAACATCAACACAACACGCCACCAACACGACACCAACACAACATCAACACAACACGCCACCAACACAACACGCCACCAACACAACACGCCACCAACACAACACCAACACGACACCAACACAACACGCCACCAACACAACATCAACACAACACGCCACCAACACAACACGCCACCAACACAACACGCCACCAACACGCCACCGACACGCCACCGACACGCCACCGACACGACACCAACACGACACAACACCAACACGACACAACACCAACACGACACCAACACGACACCAACACAACACCAACACAACACCAACACGACACCAACACGACACAACACGACACCAACACGACACGCCACCAACACGACACGACACCAACACAACACCAACACAACACCAACACGACACCAACACAACACGCCACCAACACGACACAACACCAACACGACACCAACACGACACGACACCAACACAACACCAACACAACACCAACACGACACCAACACAACACGCCACCAACACGACACAACACCAACACGACACCAACACGACACGACACCAACACAACACCAACACAACACCAACACGACACCAACACAACACGCCACCAACACGACACAACACCAACACGACACCAACACGACACGACACCAACACAACACCAACACAACACCAACACGACACCAACACAACACGCCACCAACACGACACAACACCAACACAACACCAACACGACACCAACACGACACCAACACGACACCAACACAACGCTTATTCTCAACGAACCAAACAACCATCCACATCTGCTAATATTAACGCATCAGCCTGCTGTTTCCTCTATATTTAGGTTCCAGTGTTTTCTCTAGGTTCTTAAAAGACTTAAAGGGCCCATATTCTGCTCATTTTCAGGGTCATAACTGTATTTTGAGGTTGTACCAAATTAGGTTTCCATGGTTTCATTTTCTAAAAACGCCATATTTTTGTTGTACTGCACATTGCTGCAGATCCTGTTTTCAACCTGTGTTCAGGTCTCTGTTTTATCTCCAGAGTGAGACATCTCTCTAGTTTTATCTCCAGAGTGAGACATCTCTCTAGTTTTATCTCCAGAGTGAGACATCTCTCTAGTTTTATCTCCAGAGTGAGACATCTCTCTAGTTTTATCTCCAGAGTGAGACATCTCTCTAGTTTTATCTCCAGAGTGAGACATCTCTCTAGTTTTATCTCCAGAGTGAGACGTCTCTCTAGTTTAATCTCCAGAGTGAGACATCTCTCTAGTTTTATCTCCAGAGTGAGACATCTCTCTAGTTGTATCTCCAGAGTGAGACATCTCACTAGTTTTATCTCCAGAGTGAGACATCTCACTAGTTTTATCTCCAGAGTGAGACATCTCTCTAGTTTTATCTCCAGAGTGAGACATCTCTCTAGTTTTATCTCCAGAGTGAGACGTCTCTCTAGTTTAATCTCCAGAGTGAGACATCTCTCTAGTTGTATCTCCAGAGTGAGACATCTCTCTAGTTGTATCTCCAGAGTGAGACATCTCTCTAGTTGTATCTCCAGAGTGAGACATCTCACTAGTCTTATCTCCAGAGTGAGACATCTCTCTAGTTTTATCTCCAGAGTGAGACATCTCTCTAGTTTTATCTCCAGAGTGAGACGTCTCTCTAGTTTAATCTCCAGAGTGAGACATCTCTCTAGTTGTATCTCCAGAGTGAGACATCTCTCTAGTTGTATCTCCAGAGTGAGACATCTCTCTAGTTTTATCTCCAGAGTGAGACATCTCACTAGTCTTATCTCCAGAGTGAGACATCTCTCTAGTTTTATCTCCAGAGTGAGACATCTCTCTAGTTTTATCTCCAGAGTGAGACGTCTCTCTAGTTTAATCTCCAGAGTGAGACATCTCTCTAGTTTTATCTCCAGAGTGAGACATCTCTCTAGTTTTTAGCTCCACAGTCCATAGTCAGTGGAAATACACACATTCACTTTAATAGAAACCTAATGACCCGCCCGATGTTCTGGAGCAGAGCCGCCGCCCTTCCACATCCGTTGGAGATTAGGAGTTATGCTCGTCAGCTGCGTGTACGTTTCCCACTGATAAGATGGGGAGAGAGTTCAACTCAAGCAGTAGCCTACACTTCCTGTTAAACATGAATATGCATATTTTATATATAAATCAATGTTCTTTTAAATCAATGCTGAAGACTTTTCTTTTTGATGTTGCCTTTCTTTAAATGAAAATCCTGTGTTTTATCTGTTTTTATTTTTATTTTTTTTCTGTTTTTATTTATTTATTTAACTGTTTTTGTGTAAAGCACTTTGAATTGCCCTGTTGCTGAAATGTGCTATACAAATAAAGCTGCCTTATATATATAGCCTATATATCTATATATAGATATATATATCTATATATATCTATATATATCTCTATATATATATATATATATAGATATATATATATCTATATATCTATATATATCTATATATCTATCTATATATCTATATATATATATATATATATATCTATATCTATCTATATATATCAGCGTCGACATATGATGCATGACATCATCTTAATATTTTGTGAAAGCAGGCACCTGGTTAGCTCACCTTGTAGAGCAGGCGCCCATATATAGAGGTTTACCCCTCAACGCAGCGGCCGCGAGTTCGACTTTGACCTGCGGCCCTTTGCATGTCGTACCCCCTCTAACGCTTTTTAAGTCTGAGCTGTCCTATAGAAATAAAGGCCTAAAATGCCCCAAAAATAATCTTAAAAATATATATTTTGTGAAAGCAACAGTAGTCTATGCAGTATTGACACGTATGATGTTTACAATGTATTTGGTCTAAATATCATGATATATTCTCCACATCGCCCTACAGGCACCCCAGAGAATAAGATAAATAGAAATTAAAATTTAAATCACAACATTAAATCCTGGTGGTTCAGGTGTTGAGTGATGTGGGTCGATCCTCACCTCGAAGGGGTTCAGCCTGTACGCAGGACATTCAGGAGAGTGCAGGTAACCGACTGGCTGCTGACACCAATACACCTCCATCTGGCCGTCCAATAGGAAGCAGCCAAACTCGTCACAGCCCGGGGAAGAACCGGACTCTCTCTGGACCTGGGACACAGCGACAGACTCTCTCTGGACCTGGGACACAGCGACGGACTCTCTCTGGACCTGGGACACAGTGACGGACTCTCTCTGGACCTGGGACATGTGGACCTGGGACACAGAACCGGACTCTCGCTGGATTAGCGACACAGAGCCGGACTCTCTCTGGACCTGGGACACAGAGCCATCTTCATCCTGTGAGACGGATCTGGACTCCCTCTGGACCTGCACGACGGCGCTCAGCAGACTCTCTCCCTGCACCTGTAGGACACAAGTCCACGTCAAACACGTTTCAACATGTCAGGATAACTGCAGACCACACATTGTGGATCTAAGGATCCGGTTTGTGACGGGAGGGTCTGGGGTCTCATCTATAAAGGACTCTGGGAACTGGCGAGGTGACCTGATGTCAGACCGCAGGAACATGTGGGAATAATGATAATATTTTCACGTATTGATGTTTTGAAGGGTCTACATTTGAACCAGATGAAGGATTTTAGGCTCATTAGGGGTGTGACAGAGACCTCAGAGCTGCTGGACTGTTGGCTGTCGGGATCGACCCGGCGCTCCTCCCACGTCAGATTCATCATCCTGCTGGAACAGACCGACACCTGGAACACAGACGCACAGGTTCAGCCCTGAGGTCTACACGGGACGGGATGTTTTCTACACTGTGACACCACCTCGTTCTGGATCTTCAGAGGCGTTGGAGTTTGAGGAGCCGACATCCACAGCTCTTTTATCCTCTCTCTAGTCTCCGAGGGCGTCCTGAACACAACAGGTGACACATTTAAATCATACAATGCAGCGTTTTTCCCGGCGCATCATGGACTACTTATTGTCTATGTTGTGTAAAAAACTCTCAGATGTGGCACTTTCTTTTTTGATCGTTAAGCATTTGACAGAGAAAAAAACACCATTAGATAGACAGACAGACAGACTAACAGACACTATATTCATCCCGAGGGAAATGTTAGGCATTCGGTAGCTTAGACAACCAGGACACAACAAACACATGTACACACATACATAAACTCACAGAAACTGATATCTGGGAATCATAACCAAATGATGGAGGAGAATGCACACATGACGAGTCCCGTGAAGTTAGATTAAATGCAGCTTTATTCAATTATTTAACAAGGAAAATACACACACACACACACAGACACACACACACACACACACACACACACACACACACACACACACACACACACACACACACACACACGTGTACCCAAAGTGTCTTTCTCAACATCAGAATAACTCCTTTTATACTTTTCTTCTTGTCCTCACACAGTTTATCTATTTCTGTGGGGTTGTGTTACCTTCTAACCCTCTTTATGTGTAACACCTTTCTAATAGATAGAAACCTTCTGGTCTAGTCTCAGCTGTGGGGTCGTGTTACCTCAAACTAAACCTTCTGTGGAAGATCCTTAGAATAGATAAAATACAGTTGAAAACCTACATGCTTAAATATTCCATCTATCAGAAACTTACAGAATTACAGGTGCTAAGGTTGACTGTGTGCAAAAGAGAACAGTGTAGTGATTGATCGGTGCAATAGCTTATTATTAAATATTAACTATAACTATTACAGGATAGAATGTAAACCTAATAGTTGTTTTGGTGGAACATGAAGTTCAGAAGTAGTTTTAGTCGTCAACAGAAAACTCAGATTGGACAGATAGTCTAGCTAGCTGTCTGGATTTACCCTGCAGAGATCTGAGGACCAGGTAACCATAGTCCTCAGATTGGACAGATAGTCTAGCTAGCTGTCTGGATTTACCCTGCAGACCTGAGGACCAGGTAACCATAGTCCTTATATTGGACAGATAGTCTAGCTAGCTGTCTGGATTTACCCTGCAGAGACCTGAGGACCAGGTAACCATAGTCCTCAGATTGGACAGATAGTCTAGCTAGCTGTCTGGATTTACCCTGCAGAGATCTGAGGACCAGGTGACCATAGTCCTCAGAATGGACAGATAGTCTAACTAGCTGTCTGGATTTACCCTGCAGAGACCTGAGGACCAGGTGACTCTCTTTGAGGGGCGCCATACATACAGACAAAGATACTGATGTAACTGTATGGGAAGAGTGACGTACTGGCTGCTGTGGCTGCAGTGCAGACAAGAGTCGTCCTGGTTGGTTTTGGTGGAGTGTTTGAGGGAACAGACGGGGGTGGAGGTGAGAGCCGGACGCTGTAACTTCTGATCCTCTGTTCCACACAGGCTGAAAAGCTGCAGACACACACAAAGAAACACACACAGACATGTTAGATGGACATGTCAGAACAAACAGCAGCAGCTTCTCCAGCGCCGTGTCTTTACCTTGGAGGGTGAGAAGGTCACCGTGCTGTTTCTGCTCCAGGAGGAGGTGGAGTCCATGAAGGAGGCTCCGTCCTCGCTGTTCGTCAGCTGCTCCTTCATACCTACAACCTGCAGACAACACACTGCTCTTACTGCAGAGGAAACACAAAACCTGAGAGACGCTATCACCAACTACAGAGGGACATCTTCATGAAGTTAAAGGGACTTTTTTTTTTTTTACAACCTGAACTCTACTTTCCCATGTTTTTGTCTCAACGTGATTGACATATGAACAGTATTATTGAGGAAGAACACTGTTACCAGCAGTTATGAACCGGGCAGCAATGTAGTCCTATGGGACAGATGTTAAGCATTAGTTAGCGTCCCCTAAAAGTTGTGTGTGACAACATTATGGAAAGGATCCCTACAGAGATAGACCTTTTAGTTAAAGAGTAATAATCACTACTTTTAGTGTGTATAGAGCAGCATATCTCCACCAGACTCCATGTAAATAATCAGTATTTTTAGCGTGTATAGAGCAGCATATCTCCACATGTAAATGGGTGAATTAAGAGTTTAAGAGAATAAGAAGAAGAGAATTAAGAATTAAGACCAGAGTGGTGATTGTTGGAACAGTGGAAAGATGAACCAAGACGGTTTTTGGGTTTACTTCCTGTGCACTAGTTTGCCGAATACACAGATCAGAATCAGATGGATTCCTTACACCAAAAAAAAGGCAGACAAAAGCCGACGCGTGGCGACGGTGCGTAACACACTGCAAAAAAAGGGCAAAGAACGCTTACCTTCGGGACCTTGGTGTCAGGGCGTTAGTCTATTATAAATCAGATTGTCTTACATAACTCCTGCTCAGATCAATGACCGACGGGTCGCCGTCCTCTCTGTACAGGCCGGTGGCGAGCGATGAGGTCACTTCCTTTGGGCCACAGCTCCAGGACTCTACGTTCTGTCAAGAAGTCAGGTTAGTAGGGCTGTCCTCCACTAAAGAAATTCTTATTGACTAACACTTACATGATTTTATTGACTAATCGATTAGTTGATTTAATGGACAGAGCTTTGAGAGGTAGTTAAGACTAGAAAAGCTCAATATAAATGTAGCTAATGAATCATCTGTAAAACTGAGTTTCTACACAATTAATCCTGTAAAAGCACCACTTTAACTCGTGTTCACCAGAAATGTTCATAAGTTTCTTGGAAATGAGTAATTAAAAACGAATAAGCATAAAAAAATGACTTATCAACTAAAGCAATCTTAGTGGACTAAGACCAAAACCACAGATTAGTCGACTAAGAGGGGACCGCGCTACAGGTTAGATAATATGTATTATATATAATAAGTTAACAACCCCCGACATGACAATGGGAAAAGTAAGGGTGCTCCGATTGATCGGCCCATAAAGAATTAAATAGTTTGATTGTGGTCTCCGTACAGATCAGATGACGCACTGCTCGTGAGAAAATATATTACTACAACTGAAAGAATGTCTGCAGTGACTGAAAGACATTTTTTAGATTTTGAGGTCGGACAAAAAGCTAAAAGATTACCGATATAATTTTTTTAGGACTTAATACTTTACATTTTATCTGGACATCCCAACATATGGGATTTTGTTTTCTTTGCTCTCACGTTAAATTTCAGTTGACTTTAAGTTTGTGTAAATTCACAATGAAAGATGTTTAAGGTGCGTTTCTAGCAGGAAGTTTCCTGCCAATACAAGTAAACAGTTGACAATTCACAATACATTATCTTCTGTTAATTTTAATACATATAGTACATTGTTGTTAAGACAATTAAAATTAATATATGTTACATATATGATAAATAGAAGGCTTCAAATAGACCCGGTGACCAGTATCAACCAAAACTGCTTCCAGCTAAATCCTGATTGGAGCCCCTTAAGAAAAAGGAAAGCAGGCTAACAAGGGGCCCGGCCGTTGCCCAGCAATGAGACTCTACTGAACAGGTCTTTACCATCTCCATCAGCGCGGCGGGCGTGGTGAGTTCGCACATGCTCAGTGAGGACCCGTACCCGGAGGAGGAGGCGGGGACGCAGCAGGAGCACAGATGGACGCTGGAGGAGCCGGAGTCGTCCTTCATGCTGCACAGACTGTCCGCCTGCCGGAGAGAGGTCGTCTTTATTAATCAACAGCGTGTTCCCCTCTCATTCCCCCTGCTCTGGAGTTTCCTCCTCTCATTCCCCCTGCTCTGGTGTTTCCCCCTCTCATTCCCGCTGCTCTGGAGTTTCCCTCTCATTCCCCCTGCTCTGGAGTTTCCTCCTCTCATTCCCGCTGCTCTGGAGTTTCCCTCTCATTCCCCCTGCTCTGGAGTTTCCTCCTCTCATTCCCGTTGCTCTGGAGTTTCCCTCTCATTCCCCCTGCTCTGGAGTTTCCGAGCCCCTAATGAAGACCTTTGGCCGACACTGATGCCAACCTGTCTCCTGCTGATTGGTTCTTATCGGTCACGACGTCTCGTTCTCTGAGACTAAAGATACTAACGTTACCATGGTAACTACCAGCAGTGGGCAAAGTATTGACACTGAGATATGAGGTTACCATGGTATCTATTCCGGGATGTTGTTGAGATATGAGGTTTAAACAGAGAGTAGTTCTTCTTCTGGAGATAAAAATACGGTGCATAGAGATCACTTTTAGCTCAAAACTAAAACGCTTGAAAACCAAAACAGTGCCATGGAGATGGAACCTCGGATATTCAGCCATGATGTCTGATCCCTCTGAGGTATACCGACCAATAGGGGTGGGTACCGAATTTAATATTTTTTTAGGCACCTACCGAATCAAGTATCGGAGTATTTAAAGTATAGAGTATCGGAAAGATGCCGCATAGAGCAGCATATCTCCACCAGACTCCATGTAAATAATCACTACTTTTAGCATGTATAGAGCAGCATATCTCCACCAGACTCCATGTTAATAATCACTACTTTTAGCGTGTATAAAGCAGCATATCTCCACCAGACTCCATGTAAATAATCACTACTTTTAGTGTGTATAGAGCAGCATATCTCCACCAGACTCCATGTAAATAATCACTACTTTTAGTGTGTATAGAGCAGCATATCTCCACCAGACTCCATGTAAATAATCACTACTTTTAGTGTGTATAGAGCAGCATATCTCCACCAGACTCCATGTAAATAATCACTACTTTTAGTGTGTATAGAGCAGCATATCTCCACCAGACTCCATGTAAATAATCACTACTTTTAGTGTGTATAGAGCAGCATATCTCCACCAGACTCCATGTTAATAATCACTACTTTTAGTGTGTATAGAGCAGCATATCTCCACCAGACTCCATGTAAATAATCACTACTTTTAGTGTGTATAGAGCAGCATATCTCCACCAGACTCCATGTTAATAATCACTACTTTTAGTGTGTATAGAGCAGCATATCTCCACCAGACTCCATGTAAATAATCACTACTTTTAGCGTGTATAGAGCAGCATATCTCCACCAGACTCCATGTAAATAATCACTACTTTTAGCGTGTATAGAGCAGCATATCTCCACCAGACTCCATGTAAATAATCACTACTTTTAGTGTGTATAGAGCAGCATATCTCTACATGTAAATGGATGAATTAAGAGTTTATTTTAACCAGACCAGAGTGGTGACTGTTGGAGAAGTGGAACAGTAGTATGGGTTTGCTGGAGGAGAGATTAATGTTATCATCATCAGTGTTGTGTTAAATGGGTGGATGATGGGTGGAGGCGGACCTTAGTGGGGATGTTGGTGCTGCTGGGGGGTCCGCAGGGCCTGGATGTTTGTCTGCTGGAAGAAGAGGAGCTGGAGGAGTTGGAGGAAGTGTTGTGGCGGTGTAGGACCTGCAGGTATCCCTCCTTCTCCACCTTCCTCTTCAGGGTGGAGTTCCAGTGGTTCTTGATAGAGTTGTCTGTCCTGAGAAACAGTCGTCACCCGGAGAGAAATGTTTTAGTTTTCACTCAAACAGAACTGAGATGATCCATAGAGATCAACAGTGTGGTTCCTGAAGTGAAAAGCCCGTTGATTTTCTCCGTAAGGATTTAGATGATCAGCCATGAAGTCTAAACCATCCGAGGTAGACCGACCAGCTTCTCTTATATGTCTTTTCAACCAAGGCAGTTCTGGTGCTGGTTTGGAGTCAGTGCCAGATATGGAACCGGTTCTTTGCTTTTCCACACAAATAAACCTGGCTCTGGGCCAAGAACACGGGTCCAACTCAGCACCAACGTAGCGCTGGTCTAGAGATAAGAACCGGTTACGTCAGGTGCTGGGAGCGGGTCCCGATAGGCTTTTTGTCGGTAAAATTGGGACCGCCCCGGTCAAAACGGGACGTCTGTTCACCCTGACGGTGTTCTGATGTTGCCATCGCAAGCCAGCAAAAGATTATAATAAACGTTAAATGATGCGAGATAATTCCCTTTCTTCTTGAACGTGTCCTCGGTCTATAGCGGTCCCGGAGAGCTGTCAAGACCCGTCTTTGAATTCCAGTGTGAATTTGTAAAGCCAGGAGCAGAAGTATCGGTACGTAGTCCTCCATTATTGTTGATAGTCATAACGCGATACTTACGCCACGATACGATATTATTGCGGTTTTAAACATATTGCAATATTCTGCGATATATTGCAATTAATAACCTTTTTTCCAACTTCTGATTTTTTCCCAATTTCAAATGACGTCCCCAAAAAGAAACTCTAGTTTCATCTGTTTCATCTAAAAAGAAACATTTCTCTGTTTGTTCATATCTCTTCAATGTTATTGCTGACCAACGTATACATTATACACCTGTCTGCCCCCCCCCTGGGAAGCACAGCATTCAGTCGCTCTGCTCCTCATCTCTGGAACTCATTACCCCCCCAACTCAGAAATATAGAGTCCCCCCCCACCCCCTTCAAGTCACAACTCAACACACATCTGTTCAAAACTGCCTATTCCACTTGAATGTCTGTTGCTCTGCCTTTTCTGTTGTTTTTGTGTATTGTGCTCTTTCTGCAGTTTTAATGTCTGTATAACCTGTACGGCGTCTTTGAATAAAATGTATTATTATTATTATAAAAGATCCTTACTTGACGCCTGTGTATTGATACAGTATCGGCACTGAAAATATCGCGATACTATGCTTTATACTATCCTGAATATCTGTTATTTGCTCCATAGACAATCACAGCAGCGTGATATAGAAGGCGAGGGGGTCTCGTACCTGCCGGGCATCAGCTTGGAGATGTCGGCCCAGCGGTTTCCCAGCAGCCTGTGGGCCTGACAGATGATGGCGTCCTCCTCCAGCGTCCAGCCGCTCTTCTTCACCGTCGGGTTCAGGTGGTTGTGCCAGCGCTCGCGGCACTGCTTCCCGTTGCGGCTGTGGAGGTGTTTGGCGATGAGCGACCAGCGCTTCACGCCGTACTTCTGAACCAGCACCAAGACCTGTACAGGAAGTGACATCACAATTAGATTATAGAGCGCTAGAGTCCCTCTACTTCCAAAGAGACTACATCTCTCAGTGGACTACATCTCTATGTGGACTACATCTCTCAGTGGACTAGATCTCTATGTGGACTACATCTTTCAGTGGACTAGATCTCTATGTGGACTACATCTCTCTGTGGATTACAGAGAAAGAAGGTGTGAGTAACATTAAATCCTGGTACCACACACACACACACACACACACACACACACACACACACACACACACTTTCTTCACATTTTAAAGTGTGTAAATCATGGCTCAATTCAAACAGGTCTAAACTTTATTAGTCTGTCCCTGTTCAACACGTTTTAACTGAAATGATGTCAGAAGACGTAGGTGTGTGTATTCGGCAGCGTCCTTCCTCATGAAGACGTTACGTGCTTACCCTTTCATCCTCATCCGGGGTCCAGGGACCTTTGACCAGCTCTGGGTTCTTGATCTGCTGCCACCGCCGCTGACACTCTCCATCTGACCTCTGACCCTGAGACACAACACAGACCGTTAGCGCGCCGTCTGCACGCCGAGCGTCCCTGACTCTGGCCCACATGGTTTGGTTTCAGAGTTAAAACTACTCACTTTAAAGTGTTCAGAAACTGAAGACCAGCTGTTTGATCCACACTCCTTCACCAGTCGGTGCAGCTTCTCATCCTGAGGAGCAACATCATCTTCATTAGCATCTAGCATAGCATTCATCATTTATATTGGTGTGTATGGGGGAAGGTGAAGACAACTTTTGAATCTATATCTTCAATGATTATAGATTTATTATCTTTGTAGACTTATTAGGGAACTACTAGAACTGTTGGGTAAATTATAGAGCGGTCTAGACCTGCTCTATCTGTAGATTATAGAGCGGTCTAGACCTGCTCTAGCTGTAGATTATAGAGCGGTCTAGACCTGCTCTATCTGTAGATTATAGAGCGGTTTAGACCTGCTCTATCTGTAGATTATAGAGCGGTCTAGACCTGCTCTAGCTGTAAATTATAGAGGAGGTCTAGACCTGCTCTATCTGTAGATTATAGAGCGGTGTAGACCTGCTCTAGCTGTAGATTATAGAGCGGTCTAGACCTGCTCTAGCTGTAGATTATAGAGCGGTCTAGACCTGCTCTATCTGTAGATTATAGAGGAGGTCTAGACCTGCTCTATCTGTAGATTATAGAGCGGTCTAGACCTGCTCTATCTGTAAATTATAGAGCGGTCTAGACCTGCTCTATCTGTAGATTATAAAGGTCTAGACCTGCTCTAGCTGTAGATTATAAAGGTCTAGACCTGCTCTATCTGTAGATTATAGAGCAGTCTAGACCTGCTCTATCTGTAGATTATAGAGAGGTCTAGACCTGCTCTACCTGTAGATTATAGAGAGGTCTAGACCTGCTCTATCTGTAGATTATAGAGCGGTCTAGACCTGCTCTATCTGTAGATTATAGAGCGATCTAGACCTGCTCTATCTGTAGATTATAGAGAGGTCTAGACCTGCTCTATCTGTAGATTATAGAGCGATCTAGACCTGCTCTATCTGTAGATTATAGAGAGGTCTAGACCTGCTCTATCTGTAGATTATAGAGCGGTCTAGACCGGCTCTATCTGTAGATTATAGAGAGGTCTAGACCTGCTCTATCTGTAGATTATAGAGCGGTCTAGACCTGCTCTATCTGTAAATTATAGAGAGGTCTAGACCTGCTCTATCTGTAGATTATAGAGCGGTGATAGGATAACCATTACCTCGTCTTTTGCCCATCCAGACTTCTGAAAAGTCACTTTGGAATATCGTCTTTTATGTCCCAAACAGCTGGAGCTCTTCGTACTGAAACAGGAGACGACAAAGCGTTAGAAACTACTTAGAAATGAAATTATATCAGGCTTCTTGAGATGATCTGAAATACTGTATCTGTGTGTAATACTCTGAATCAAAATAAATAAAGTAACTTTTGAATAAAGACAGACATCTTCCTCTCTGCGACATTTTATAAAGAATATATACACTTCATTTAATAATTAATGATTGGTTTAGAGAAATGACAACCCAGAGCAGTTTTTCTCCTACGTCTCAGGTACAACAGGTGTGTGTGTGTGTGTGTGTGTGTGTGTGTGTGTGTGTGAGAGTGAGTGTCCATCAGCTCTCACCAGGACCTGCGGCTTCTGCTGCTCATCTCTGCTGCTCATATGACCACGGACACACTGAACTGCTGCTGGAACACAGACATCACTGTAATCTCTAACAACTTCTCCATAATATTAATGAGATGCAGCAACAGCTATTATCTGAACATGGTTTAAAAATGCAGTTTAATAACGTGAATATGTTAGTTAGCTCACAATCAGACATGTCTTCTTCCTCTTTGACCTGTGTGTTGATGTGTGTCTGTCTGTCTGTCTGTCTGTGTGTGTGTGTCAGTGTGTGACTGTCTGTGTGTGTGTGTGTGTGTGTGAGACTGTCTGTGTGAGACTGTCTGTGTGTGTGTGTGTGATTTTGACCTTAAATTCAGAGACAGACATCATAATTTACTATAACTTCATCCCAACATGTAACCACGGTAAACCGCTGAATGTGAAGTCCTCAGCGACGGTTAGCTAGCTTTAGCAGAAGCTAGCCGCTAGCTAGTAGCCGGCAGAGAGAGCCGTTAATCACGTTTTAAAAGTGAGAAACAACGGTCAAACCCAGACTTTAAACATGTTAAAGACTTATTTATGTGAACCGGATTATTACCGGCTGAAAATCATGTGTTTTACCGTGTAAAACGGCGGAAATCTGTCAACTTACCGGCGACGGTTGGTCTGAAGGAAAGAAACGGCTCGAGACGGTCCGGCTCCCAGAGCGCGTGAACTCTGCTGATCGGAGGACGTCAGGACTCTGCTCTGATTGGACAGGCCCGGCGATGACGCAACTACACGTTTGACGTCGTATAATTTACTTTATTTTAATTTTAATGAAACAAGTCACTTAAATATGTTAATCAACAAACTACAGTCACTCTATAACTTTTTATTTGATATAAATTAATAAAAAGTCACTATTTATGTCAATGAAATACATCACCTATTTATTATAGGTGTTATATTAATAAAATAAACATGTCTGTGCTTGCACTTTTCCCTGTTTGTCACTTTAATTTTATTTTATTTCATTATGTGTAAAGATCGTATGATATTCATTGTATGTGTTTAATTATTATTATTATTATTATTATTATTATTTTAATTATGGAGCATAGTTCAAAGGGTGCTGGAATACATAGTATTATGTTATTATATATTACGTATTATATTACATATTATATACATATATATATATATAATATGTAATATATAGTATAATAGTATAGGATACTGTATATAGTATAAATAGTATATTGCATATTTTATATATATATATATACATATTAAATAATTTTTTAATTTTTTTTAATTTTTATTTAACTCTTTATTTCGAACATGCAAGAAAGTATATACAAATAAACAAAAAGAAAAAAATAACAAAAAGAAACAAATGAAACAATGTTTAAAAAACATTGGAGAGAAAACAAACAAGGTGCCCTTCTTTCCTGTGTTAACATCCCTCTATCACATGTGCGAAAAGGAGTAGGAAGAAGTAAAACTTATGTACTCCTACCCCTTTAATTCTTACATTCCTTCAATTTACAATTAGAAATACTACTAATACAAATGCTAATAATTAAAATTAGCAATTATGTTGCTATATATATATATATACACATACCTACACGTATACATACACCCATATATATATACACATATACCCTCATACATATATATAAATAAACAAAACAAAAAACACAAACAAAACTTTCTACAGTGCTTCTCTATACCTTCTTAAAATAATTTCTTTGTACATTTAAATTAAATTAAATATATATATGTAATATATGTATTATAATATGTAATATAATAACATAATACTATATCATACTTTTGTGTTTTTGTGTGTTTTCACTGGCAATTAGGGACAAAGAACGGTAAAACTCAATTTCCCAGACGTCTTTGCGTTATGACTGCGCGCTATCCCGCCTGTTAAAAAATTACTCCCGACATGCTTTGCGGCAGGCCGACAAGAAGAAGCGTCATGATGGAGTCCACTGGTGGCTAAAGTGCTAAACCTTGTTAAGTTGAGCTGAATAAAGTTTGAGACGTCCATGCTCCTCCAGAGGCGCCTTTACGGAGGACTGTAGCCGTTTAGGGACAGCTAGCTAGCGAGCTCTGCAGCGGGGATCGTCGGTGAGTGTCTTAGCTCCGGCGCGTTGTTCCATCACCGGGCCGCCATTTAAAAAACACCACACAACCCACAGCGACCTCCGGGGTTACACTTGATGAGAAGCACGGCTCATTTAGCTCATTAAACACCACTTAAAGTCACAATATGTCCGCGAGGAACAGCAGCGTTAACGAGCTGCGGTACGTGCTAACCGTTGGTCCGTTAGCACAAGCTAACGCGGCTAGCAACAGCATCCCGGCGTTGTTGCTAGAAGGGATACGGCAACGACCGGAAGTTACGCAAAGTGACGCAAAATATTAGATAATATAATTTTAATAGTTTAACTCACGAAACTTGTTTTCGTTCCTCGGGAGTGTTTTGATCTCAATTTGATTTTTTTTTTTTTTTTCAACCAAAACTTTATTTGTTTGGGTGCCTAAGCGTAACTGTCGTCGCCGTAAAGGTTAACGTAACGCTAGCTGTATCCCTTCTGGTCTGAAAGGTAATAAATACACATCACACGTTAAAGAACAACAACAGTGTTCTGTTGGGAGATGCCTACAATCTTTAATTAATGACTGTCTGTTCCATTCATGGGCTGTTAGCTCTGTGTTAGCCACTGGTTTAGCTAACGCGTGTTGTCTAGGTGATAACTGAGGATTACGTTACAGTAACGTTACTTAACTACAACATCTAGGTACTTTACAGGTGTGTGTGTTGGGGGTATTGTATATTAACGAGCCTGCTTGTGAAAAGGTAACTATCGTTATTCCAGTTTTAAGCAAGAAACAAACTACAGTGTAAGTATATTGGGCAGTTGTGCAGCTTGTATTTACTTCAGATTAATATTATTAATATTTATCACAACATTGTGGGCAGGGTTAGGTTGTAGGATACAGGAGAATGAGGTCGACATTCTGATAAAGAGTAAAATCCTTTTTTTACACAAAGACATCCGCGAAATTGCTTTTGCTCAACTAACCAGACTCCATGTAAATAATCAGTGATTTTAGCATCGTAAAACACACTTCATTCAAACTCGACAGAAACAAATTTAAAACTATGAAAAGCAGTTTTGGGTCGTCTTTCTACTTTCCAACCATCACAACTCTAGTTTTGGTTGAAATAATCACAGTTTACAGATTTACATGTGACAATATTGTTGCTCTTTATATGCTAAAAGTAGTGATTATTTACATGGAGTCTGGTGGAGATATGCTGCTCTATACACACTAAAAGTAGTGATTATTTACATGGAGTCTGGTGGAGATATGCTGCTCTATACACACTAAAAGTAGTGATTATTAACATGGAGTCTGGTGGAGATATGCTGCTCTATACACACTAAAAGTAGTGATTATTAACATGGAGTCTGGTGGAGGTATGCTGCTCTATACACGCTAAAAGTAGTGATTATTAACATGGAGTCTGGTGGAGATATGCTGCTCTATACACGCTAAAAGTAGTGATTATTTACATGGAGTCTGGTGGAGATATGCTGCTCTATACATGCTAAAAGTAGTGATTATTTACATGGAGTCTGGTGGAGGTATGCTGCTCTATACACACTAAAAGTAGTGATTATTTACATGGAGTCTGGTGGAGATATGCTGCTCTATACACGCTAAAAGTAGTGATTATTTACATGGAGGCTGGTGGGTTTAGCATTAGCGACCTCAGTTTCTGGTTTAACAGAAAGGTCTCAGTATACCAATTTCAAAGATTGTTGTTCCCATCAGTCACTCACACACAGAAACAGAAAAATAGGGTCCAGGTTGAAAAAATCTAAAATGTATTTCAAAATATACTTGTGTTCCTTATTTCAAAGTTTCTGGGTTGGTAAGAACTCTTGATTGTGATATGTGTGCACAAGCACTGAAATAGTGACTTTTTCATATGTCCCATTTTCATTATGTACCTTACTTAAAAAAGGGGAGTTAGGGGAGTCCTGTTGGGGAGGGGGTTTGTTAGGGGGTCTTGTTGGGGAGGGGGCTTGTTGCTAACGAGAGACTCCTGTAATGTCAACACAGTAAAAATGGACCTACTTAACCAAGTTGGTTCACTGCTAGCTTAGCTACAAGTTAGCATCAAACACAACAAAGGCTGTCAGTTGGGTGGTGTTTTGAGCTAACGTTAGCATCATACAACCATAGATAGCTACAACGTTTCTGAAATGATTTCCATCTTCTGTTATTGTTTCTTTATTATTTCACGGATTTCACTATGACGCGGTATGTCGTAAACCGTTTATATCTCAGCATGCTCGACTCAAATGACTCACATCTGGAATCGACTCAAATGACTCGCATCTGCACTCGACTCACATCTGCACTCGACTCACATCTGCACTCGACTCACATCTGCACTCGACTCACATCTGCACTCGACTCACATCTGCACTCGACTCACATCTGCACTCGACTCACATCTGCACTTGACTCACGTGACTCACGTCTGCACTCGACTCACATCTGCACTCGACTCACATCTGCACTTGACTCACGTGACTCACATCTGCACTCGACTCACATCTGCACTCGACTCACATCTGCACTCGACTCACATCTGCACTCGACTCACATCTGCACTCGACTCACATCTGCACTTGACTCACGTGACTCACGTCTGCACTCGACTCACATCTGCACTCGGGCGTAATCCTCACCATTAAAATTAAATAATGTGAATCATTTTCTTTGCCCCCCCCCCATAGGTATAGCGTGTCACCATGGCGACCGACATCGGCTCGCCGCAGCGCTTCTTCCACATGCCGCGCTTCCAGCACCAGGCGCCGCGGCAGGTGTTCTACAAGCGGCCGGACTTCGCCCAGCAGCAGGCCATGCAGCAGCTCACCTTCGACGGGAAGCGCATGAGGAAGGCCGTGAACCGCAAGACCATCGACTACAACCCCTCAGTCATCAGACACCTCGGGGTACACACACACACACAGATATACACACACACACACACACAGATATACACACACACAGATATACACACACACAGATATGCACACACACACAGATATGCACACACACACAGATATGCACACACACACAGATATACACACACAGATATACACACACACAGATATACATACACACACACAGATATACACACACACACACAGATATGCACACACACACAGATATACACACACAGATATACACACACACACACAGATACACACACACACACAGATATACACACACACAGATATATACACACACACACACAGATATATATACACACACACACACAGATATACACACAGATACACACACACACACACAGATATACACACACACACACAGATATACACACACACACACACAGATATACACACACACAGATACACACACACAAACAGAGACACCTAGGGGTACACACACCTTCATCATCAGAGACACACACACACCTTAATCTGCTTAACAAACTGTCTGTGTGTGTGTGTGTGTGTGTGTGTGTGTGTGTGTGTGTGTGTGTGTGTGTGTGTGTAGAATCGTTTGTGGCAGCGAGACCATCGAGACTTCAGAGCGATCCAGCCGGATGCAGCGTGTTACAACGACGTGAGTCAGAGCAGGACAGCTGAATGAATATATATATATATATATATATATATATATATATATATATATAACCCTGGTTTATAGTTGATGACTTCAATTGAGAAATCTGTCTCTCTCTCTCTCTGCCCCCCAGATGGTTCCTCCTGTCGGCATGTTGAACAACCCGATGAACGCCGTCACCACAAAGTTTGTCCGAACGTCAACCAACAAAGTCAAGTGTCCCGTGTTTGTGATCCGGGTAAGCCCCCCCCCCCCCTTTACTTATCTAACATACCTGAATAAAGCAGCTTAATGTGCGGGACGCCTGTTGACCTACTTCCTGTTTTGTCTCCAGTGGACGCCTGAGGGACGCCGTCTGGTCACCGGCGCCTCCAGCGGAGAGTTCACTCTGTGGAACGGACTCACCTTCAACTTTGAGACCATCTTACAGGTAAGCATTCACCTGGGGGGGTGGGGGGAGCCATGTACCATGCTGGGGGGGTCGTGTGAGTCTCCCAGTGAGTTGTCCTATTGCTAGAGTGGGGCGGGCGGGGGGGGGTGGTTACAAAATCATGAAAATGTCCGGTTTTCAGTGTTTTTCGTGGGACCATGACGCGTACGTACTTAAAGGCGCTTTGCACACCGCACTACGGTGCTTAGGGTGCTGGAGACCTCAGACCTGATCTTATTACACTGAGAAGGTTTTAAGAGAGATTTAGAATAGACCGTAAACATATTACTTATTTATTTGAAAAGAGCCTTTTTGTCACAGGATGTTACATTATTATTATTTTATTAAGATATTTTTGTACTATTGAGGCTTAATGTTCATTAAACTCTGAGAAGTCTGAGTTTGTGTTTGGAGGCCAGGCCGAGTGTTGGAAATCAACATATGGTCACCCTACCTAACGCCCCCCCCCCCCCGTCCTCTTTAGGCCCACGACAGTCCGGTCCGGGCGATGACCTGGTCTCACAACGACATGTGGATGCTGACGGCGGACCACGGCGGCTACGTGAAGTACTGGCAGTCCAACATGAACAACGTCAAGATGTTCCAGGCTCACAAGGAGGCCATTAGAGAAGCCAGGTTTATACCCCATAATCTACCATTTTCTGTAGTTTTCCCGTCAGCGGGTCTCTGTCGGCGCCACGCGGCGGACATGTTGTTGTTGTTGTGGTTGATTCATGACAGATGTACGTGTGTGCTGTTGCAACACTGCAGTGATCTGTTGATGTTCCTCATGTGGCTGCTGAGCTGTTTCTCTGTCCTGTTGAATAAAGTCATCAACCGTTTGGGGGCAGGCCGGTGGTTTCTAAGCAAAACAATAATAAAGTTTTAGCAGCAATCAATAAAGTTTTTAAAATAAAGTGATTAATAAAGAGAAGCTGACGCTGCTGGTCTGTCATCCAACAGGCAGCTCTAGAGGTTTCTAAATATTAAATAAAGGTTGTGCTCACAACAGAGATTATTAAACAGACTTTTAGTCCAGTGGCTCTGGATCCTACTACATTTCCCATGATGCCGAGGGTGGCGATGACGTCACATCCGAGTTGACATTGTTCCAGCTAACCCTTGTGTTGCCCTCCCATGTCAAAATTACCACTTTTTAACATGTTTTTGTAGCATTTTTTTGACGTTTCCCTGCCACTACCCCCAGGATCCACCTACACCAGCTGGTTATTTGGGGTTTTATAGTATCATTTATCACATTTATCTGATAGAAAGTATACATTATTATGAGAGTTCAGATCAGGGATGTGTATGTCACACTGTCAAAGTTTTGCCCCCCCCCCCACCTGTCTGGCACACGGTGCGTTTTGTTATTTTTAACGAATATGTTCAGCTGCAGATCTCCTGCTCCCCTTCATCTTACACACACACACACATACACACTGTCTCATACACACACACACACACAGAGACATACACACATACTTATACATACACACACACACACACACACACACACAGCCCCTCCCCTCCGTACACATGGACACGGTGATGCTAGCTTAGCGACTTTGTCGTTACATTTAACGACTTTTCAGCTTTTCAGACTCTTTGCGAGTTTTCCAGTAAAAGTCCTGCAGTGTAAATATTACTTCAGTAGAAGTGTGTGAGTATCTTAAACATGTAGTAGTAGTACACGTTAGAGAGTAAAGGACCCAACCAGCTATGTAGTTAAAGAAGTATTAGTACATGTTGGAGAGTATAGGACTCAACCAGCTGTGTTAGTATTAGTACATGTTAATGACATCATCTCAGCTGGACCTGGAGCTGTTATTGTGTGTGTGTGTGTGTGTGTGTGTGTGTGTGTGTGTGTGTGTGTGTGTGTGTGTGTGTGTGTGTGTGTGTGTGTGTGTGTGTGTGTGTGTGTGTGTGTGTGTGTGTGTGTGTGTGTGTGTGTGTGTGTGTGTGTGTGTGTGTGTGTGTGTGTGTGTGTGTGTGTGTGTGTGTGTGTGTGTGTGTGTGTGTGTGTGTGTGTGTGTGTGTGTGTGTGTGTGTGTGTGTGTGTGTGTGTGTGTGTGTGTGTGTGTGTGTGTGTGTGTGTGTGTGTGTGTGTGTGTGTGTGTGTGTGTGTGTGTGTGTGTCCGTCCGTCCGTCCGTCCGTCCGTCCGTCCGTGTCCGTGTCCGTGTCGTGTCGTGTCCGTGTCCGTGTCCGTGTCCGTGTCCGTGTCCGTGTCCGTGTCCGTGTCCGTCAGCCATATTTCCTCCCTGAGATTATAGTCTGACTTCATCTGAGAGAAATTAATTGATCCTAATTATCTCTGTTCGTCCTGGAAAGGTCCCGACAGTGAGAGGAGCATAATGTCTTCACGTCGTCTTCACGTCGCCCTCATGTTGTCTTCACGTCGCCCTCATGTTGTCTTCACGTCTCCCTCACGTCGCCCTCACGTCGCCCTCACGTCGTCTTCATGTTGTCTTCACGTCGCCTTCACGTCTCCCTCACGTCGCCCTCACGTCGCCCTCACGTCGTCTTCACGTCGCCTTCACGTCGCCTTCATGTCGCCTTCATGTCGCCTTCATGTCGCCCTCACGTCGTCTTCATGTCGTCTTCATGTCGCCCTCACGTCGCCCTCATGTCGTCTTCACGTCGCCCTCATGTCGCCCTCATGTCGTCTTCATGTCGTCTTCATGTCGTCTTCACGTTGCCCTCACGTCGCCCTCATGTCGTCTTCATGTCGCCCTCATGTCGTCTTCATGTCGCCCTCATGTCGTCTTCACGTCGCCCTCATGTCGTCTTCATGTCGCCCTCATGTCGTCTTCATGTCGCCCTCATGTCGTCTTCACGTCGCCCTCACGTCGTCTTCATGTCGTCTTCATGTCGCCCTCATGTCGTCTTCATGTCGTCCTCACGTCGTCTTCATGTCGCCCTCATGTCGTCTTCACGTCGCCCTCACGTCGTCTTCATGTCGTCTTCATGTCGCCCTCATGTCGTCTTCACGTCGCCCTCACGTCGTCTTCATGTCGTCTTCACGTCGCCCTCACGTCGTCTTCATGTCGCCCTCATGTCGTCTTCATGTCGCCCCCATGTCGCCCTCACGTCGTATATCAATGTTCTTTTTAATTCCTCAAAATAATGCCAAGTACAAATCTCTCTTTCATTAATTTTGGGGCGTCTTATTCAGTTTTGTAGCATTCGAAAACAAATGGAAGTGTTTTTGAAATGGTATCGGTAGTATGTAAATATAAAGTAGTATTGGTATTAAATATAAATAGTATTGAGAGTAAAAGTTGACATATTCCAGTCTGTGATTATCATCAACATCCATTCCTTTAATTTTAGTCTCAATAATTCCTAATTTCTGCTTTTCTAACTCAAACATTAGGTATAATTTCCTTATTTAATGTTACGTAGCGTTAAACAAAATTGTTGATTTTTCAGTTTTGATGGCAAGACAACACAAGGGTTAATTAATTAAAATAAAACCCATCTCCTGATCGTCTGATAACATGATGTTGAATATAATATGCATCACATTCAGGACTGTTGGATCTTTATCTGCTTGATACTTTGGAATGATGTTCATAAGAAAAGGTTGAAGTTTAAATAATGTGGAAAAGATTAAAGTATGAACTGTGTTGATGGATCGATAGACAGAGAAAGAGATGGTGGGTTTTTGGGTGTCATGACAGCGATTATCCAGCAGGTGGAGACAGTTAGAAGCTGACTCCAGACTCCATGTAAATAATCACTACTTTTAGCGTGTATAGAGCAGCATATCTCCACCAGACTCCATGTAAATAATCACTACTTTTAGCGTGTATAGAGCAGCATATCTCTACCAGACTCCATGTAAATAATCACTACTTTTAGCGTGTATAGAGCAGCATATCTCCACCAGACTCCATGTAAATAATCACTACTTTTAGCGTGTATAGAGCAGCATATCTCCACCAGACTCCATGTAAATAATCACTACTTTTAGTGTGTATAGAGCAGCATATCTCCACCAGACTCCATGTAAATAATCACTACTTTTAGCGTGTATAGAGCAGCATATCTCCACCAGACTCCATGTAAATAATCACTACTTTTAGTGTGTATAGAGCAGCATATCTCCACATGTAAATGGGTGAATTAAGAGTTTATTCCAACCAGACCAGAGTGGTGATTGGTGGAACAGTGGAAAGATGAACCAAGACGGCTTTTGGTAGTTTTTAGTTTCTGTCCACTTTGAATGAAGTGTGTTTTACGTTGATAAAATTGCTTATTATTTACATGGAGTCTGGTGTCGGGTTCCTTTTTAATTAGCTTCATAAAGAGAGAAAACACCAAATATTAGTGTAAAGATGCCGTGTTAACTGATCTTAATGCTTTGGAGCAGAATACGTTTTTGGTTCACAGTCACCTCCAGTCCAGATGTTTCCGTCACCATGGTGACGCCCTGCTTTTGTTCTCCAGTTTTTCTCCGACAGATAATAAATTTGCCACCTGCTCAGACGATGGCACGGTTCGGATCTGGGACTTCCTGCGCTGCCATGAGGAGAGGATCCTCCGAGGTACACGCCCACCTCCACTCACCTGAGTTCACCTGGGCTCAGCCTAGAGCTGGAAAACTAGAGCCGGAAAGCTATAGTTGGAAAGCTAGAGCTCATAAGTAAAAGAATGTAGTAGTTGATTATTATTTACATCTGAAAACTGTTCTGTTAGAATGGGGGGAAAAAAAAGCAAATTTGAATTTTGTGTCTGTGTGTGTGTGTGTGTGTGTGTGTGTGTGTGTGTGTCTCTCTCTCTCTCTCTCTCTGTGTGTGTGTGTGTGTGTGTGTGTGTGTAGGTCACGGTGCAGATGTGAAGTGTGTGGACTGGCATCCCACCAAAGGTCTGGTGGTCTCTGGCAGTAAGGACAGCCAGCAGCCAATCAAGTTCTGGGACCCCAAGACGGGCCAGAGTCTGGCGACACTGTGAGTCCCCGACGCAGTACTACACAGTATTACACATTACTACACAGTACTACACAGTATTACACATTACTACACAGTACTACACAGTATTACACAGTACTGCACAGTATTACACAGTACTACACAGTACTGCACAGTACTACACAGTATTACACAGTATTACACAGTACTGCACAGTACTGCACAGTACTACACATTGGCTGCCTGTAGAAGATGTAGACGTGTCATTGGCTGCCTGTAGAAGATGTAGACGTGTCATTGGCTGCCTGTAGAAGATGTAGACGTGTCATTGGCTGCCTGTAGAAGATGTAGACGTGTCATTGGCTGCCTGTAGAAGATGTAGACGTGTCATTGACGTGTCATTGGCTGCCTGTCTGTCCCAGACACGCCCACAAGAACACGGTGATGGAGGTGAAGTGGAACCTGAACGGGAACTGGCTGCTGACGGCGTCACGTGACCACCTCTGCAAACTGTTTGACATCAGGAACCTGAAGGAGGAGCTGCAGGTGTTCAGGGGACACAAGAAGGAGGCCACAGGTACTTCCTGTCTGGGGGATGTACTTCCTGTCTGGGGGATGTACTTCCTGTCTGGGGGATGTGCTTCCTGTGTGTGTGTGTGTGATGTGCTTCCTGTGTGTGTGATGTACTTCCTGTGTGTCCCCAGCTGTGGCCTGGCATCCGGTCCATGAAGGTCTGTTTGCGAGCGGCGGCTCTGACGGATCTCTGCTCTTCTGGCACACCGGGTAACTAACACACACACACACACACACAAGAGGGGAAAACACCAGAGCAGGGGGAATGAGAAGGGGGAACACCAGAGCAGGCGGAATGAGAGGGGGGAACAAAAGAGCAGGCGGAATGAGAGGGGGGAACAAAAGAGCAGGGGGAATGAGAGGGGGCAACACCAGAGCAGGGGGAATGAGAGGGGGAACACCAGAGCAGGGGGAATGAGAGGGGGGAACCAGAGCAGGGGGAATGAGAGGGGGGAACACCAGAGCAGGGGGAATGAGAGGGGGGAACACCAGAGCAGGGGGAATGAGAGGAGGAATGTTGCAGTGGATACAGCTTGCCTTAAAAATGACATACGGTGTTTCTGTTATTGTGTCCAACTACCGTGTGTGTGTGTGTGTGTGTGTGTGTGTGTGTGTGTGTGTGTGTGTGTGTGTGTGTGTCTGTCTCAGGGTGGAGAAGGAGGTTGGGGGGATGGAGATGGCTCATGAGGGGATGATCTGGAGTCTGGCCTGGCACCCGCTGGGTCACATCCTCTGCTCCGGCTCCAACGACCACACCAGGTACTCCCTCGGAGTACTTATACACACATACTATGTACTTTATACCACACCAGGTACTCCCTCTGAGTACTTATACACACATACTATATACCACACCAGGTACTCCCTCTGAGTACTTATACACACATACTATATACTTTATACCACACCAGGTACTCCCTCTGAGTACTTATACACACATACTATATACCACACCAGGTACTCCCTCTGAGTACTTATACACACATACTATATACCACACCAGGTACTCCCTCTGAGTACTTATACACACATACTATATACCACACCAGGTACTCCCTCTGAGTACTTATACACACATACTATATACTTTATACCACACCAGGTACTCCCTCTGAGTACTCATACATACATACTATATACCACACCAGGTACTCCCTCTGAGTACTTATACATACGTAGTATATACTTTATACAACACCAGGTACTCCCTCTGAGTATTTCTAATTATATACATTATATAAATAGACACACACACACACTGTTGGTTCCTAACTGATCTCCTGTGTGTCTGTGGTCCAGTAAGTTCTGGACCAGAAACCGGCCCGGTGATAAGATGAGAGACCGCTACAACCTGAACCTGCTGCCGGGGATGTCAGAGGACGGCATGGAGTACGGTGAGTCCCCGGAGGACGGAAAACACGGAGACAAACAGTTAGAAAGAGAGACAGACAGACAGAAAGAGAGAGACAGACAGACAGACAGACAGACAGACAGACAGACAGACAGACAGACAGACAGACAGACAGACAGACAGACAGACAGACAGACAGAGACTAAGTAACCCTATGTGTGTGCATTGTGTTGCAGACGACATGGACCTGAACAGCGTGGCGTCGATCCCCGGGATGGGGATCCCCGAGCAGCTGAAGGCCGCCATGGAGCAGGAGCAGAGCAGTAAGTCTGTCCCCCAACAGTCCACAACATAGTCTGTCCCCCAACAGTCCACAACATAGTCTGTCCCCCAACAGTCCACAACATAGTCTGTCCCCCAACAGTCCACAACATAGTCTGTCCCCAACAGTCCACAACATAGTCTGTCCCCCAACAGTCCACAACATAGTCTGTCCCCCAACAGTCCACAACATAGTCTGTCCCCCAACAGTCCACAACATAGTCTGTCCCCCAACAGTCCACAACATAGTCTGTCCCCCAACAGTCCACAACATAGTCTGTCCCCCAACAGTCCACAACATAGTCTGCCCCCAACAGTCCACAACTCAATCTGTCCCCCAACAGTCAACAACTCAATCTGTCCCCCAACAGTCAACAACTCAATCTGTCCCCCAACAGTCAACAACTCAATCTGTCCCCCAACAGTCCACAAATCAATCTGTCCCCCAACAGTCCACACCGTAGTCTGGCACCAACTCTAACACTCTGGCTAGAGTTAACATGTGACTGTAGTCTCCAGATAAAGAGGTAACATGTGACTGTAGTCTCCAGATAAAGATGTAACATGTGACTGTAGTCTCCAGATAAAGATGTAACATGTGACTGTAGTCTCCAGATAAAGAGGTAACATGTGACTGTAACATGTGACTGTAGTCTCCAGATAAAGAGGTAACATGTGACTGTTGTCTCCAGATAAAGAGGTAACATGTGACTGTAACATGTGACTGTAGTCTCCAGATAAAGAGGTAACATGTGACTGTAACATGTGACTGTAGTCTCCAGATAAAGAGGTAACATGTGACTGTAACATGTGACTGTAGTCTTCAGATAAAGAGGTAACATATGACTGTAGTCTTCAGATAAAGAGGTAACATGTGACTGTAACATGTGACATAACATGTGACTGTAACATGTGACTGTAGTCTTCAGATAAAGAGGTAACATGTGACTGTTTTCTCCAGATAAAGAGGTAACATGTGACGTAACATGTGAGTGTAACATGTGACTGTTGTCTCCAGATAAAGAGGTAACATGTGACTGTAACATGTGAGTGTAACATGTGACTGTAGTCTCCAGATAAAGAGGTAACATGTGACTGTAACATGTGACTGTAGTCTTCAGATAAAGAGGTAACATGTGACTGTAGTCTTCAGATAAAGAGGTAACATGTGACTGTAACATGTGACATAACATGTGAGTGTAACATGTGACTGTTGTCTCCAGATAAAGAGGTAACATGTGACTGTAACATGTGACTGTAGTCTCCAGATAAAGAGGTAACATGTGACTGTAACATGTGACTGTAGTCTTCAGATAAAGAGGTAACATGTGACTGTTTTCTCCAGATAAAGAGGTAACATGTGACGTAACATGTGAGTGTAACATGTGACTGTTGTCTCCAGATAAAGAGGTAACATGTGACTGTAACATGTGAGTGTAACATGTGACTGTAGTCTCCAGATAAAGAGGTAACATGTGACTGTAACATGTGACTGTAGTCTTCAGATAAAGAGGTAACATGTGACTGTAGTCTTCAGATAAAGAGGTAACATGTGACTGTAACATGTGACATAACATGTGAGTGTAACATGTGACTGTTGTCTCCAGATAAAGAGGTAACATGTGACTGTAACATGTGACTGTAGTCTCCAGATAAAGAGGTAACATGTGACTGTAACATGTGACTGTAGTCTTCAGATAAAGAGGTAACATGTGACTGTAACATGTGACTGTTGTCTCCAGATAAAGAGGTAACATATGACTGTAGTCTTCAGATAAAGAGGTAACATGTGACTGTTGTCTCCAGATAAAGAGGTAACATGTGACTGTAACATGTGACTGTAGTCTCCAGATAAAGAGGTAACATGTGACTGTTGTCTCCAGATAAAGAGGTAACATGTGACTGTTGTCTCCAGATAAAGAGGTAACATGTGACTGTAACATGTGACTGTAGTCTCCAGATAAAGAGGTAACATGTGACTGTAGTCTCCAGATAAAGAGGTAACATGTGACTGTTGTCTCCAGATAAAGAGGTAACATGTGACTGTAGTCTCCAGATAAAGAGGTAACATGTGACTGTAACATGTGACTGTAGTCTCCAGATAAAGAGGTAACATATGACTGTAGTCTTCAGATAAAGAGGTAACATGTGACTGTAACATGTGACATAACATGTGAGTGTAACATGTGACTGTTGTCTCCAGATAAAGAGGTAACATGTGACTGTAACATGTGACTGTAGTCTCCAGATAAAGAGGTAACATGTGACTGTAACATGTGACTGTAGTCTTCAGATAAAGAGGTAACATGTGACTGTTTTCTCCAGATAAAGAGGTAACATGTGACGTAACATGTGAGTGTAACATGTGACTGTTGTCTCCAGATAAAGAGGTAACATGTGACTGTAACATGTGACTGTAGTCTTCAGATAAAGAGGTAACATGTGACTGTAGTCTTCAGATAAAGAGGTAACATGTGACTGTAACATGTGACATAACATGTGAGTGTAACATGTGACTGTTGTCTCCAGATAAAGAGGTAACATGTGACTGTAACATGTGACTGTAGTCTCCAGATAAAGAGGTAACATGTGACTGTAACATGTGACTGTAGTCTTCAGATAAAGAGGTAACATGTGACTGTAACATGTGACTGTTGTCTCCAGATAAAGAGGTAACATATGACTGTAGTCTTCAGATAAAGAGGTAACATGTGACTGTTGTCTCCAGATAAAGAGGTAACATGTGACTGTAACATGTGACTGTAGTCTCCAGATAAAGAGGTAACATGTGACTGTTGTCTCCAGATAAAGAGGTAACATGTGACTGTTGTCTCCAGATAAAGAGGTAACATGTGACTGTAACATGTGACTGTAGTCTCCAGATAAAGAGGTAACATGTGACTGTAGTCTCCAGATAAAGAGGTAACATGTGACTGTTGTCTCCAGATAAAGAGGTAACATGTGACTGTAGTCTCCAGATAAAGAGGTAACATGTGACTGTAACATGTGACTGTAGTCTCCAGATAAAGAGGTAACATATGACTGTAGTCTTCAGATAAAGAGGTAACATGTGACTGTAACATGTGACATAACATGTGAGTGTAACATGTGACTGTTGTCTCCAGATAAAGAGGTAACATGTGACTGTAACATGTGACTGTAGTCTCCAGATAAAGAGGTAACATGTGACTGTAACATGTGACTGTAGTCTTCAGATAAAGAGGTAACATGTGACTGTTTTCTCCAGATAAAGAGGTAACATGTGACGTAACATGTGAGTGTAACATGTGACTGTTGTCTCCAGATAAAGAGGTAACATGTGACTGTAACATGTGACTGTAACATGTGACTGTAGTCTCCAGATAAAGAGGTAACATGTGACTGTAACATGTGACTGTAGTCTTCAGATAAAGAGGTAACATGTGACTGTAGTCTTCAGATAAAGAGGTAACATGTGACTGTAACATGTGACATAACATGTGAGTGTAACATGTGACTGTTGTCTCCAGATAAAGAGGTAACATGTGACTGTAACATGTGACTGTAGTCTCCAGATAAAGAGGTAACATGTGACGTAACATGTGACTGTAGTCTCCAGATAAAGAGGTAACATGTGACTGTTGTCTCCAGATAAAGAGGTAACATGTGACTGTAACATGTGAGTGTAACATGTGACTGTAGTCTCCAGATAAAGAGGTAACATGTGAGTGTAACATGTGAGTGTAACATGTGACTGTTGTCTCCAGATAAAGAGGCGGCTCCGGAGGTGGAGATGTCCATCCCTGGTCTGGACTGGGGCATGGACGAGGTCATGGGTAAAGACACCAAGAAGGTCCCGCAGAAGAAAGTCCCGTACGCCAAACCCATCCCAGCACAGTTCCAACAGGTGAACACTGCAGCTGATTACCTGAACTACACCTTTCCAATATATCCATATATCCATATATCTATATATCTAATATCTATATATCCCATATATCCATATATCTATATATCCATATATCTATATATCCATATATCTATATAGCCATATATCTATATAGCCATATATCTATATAGCCATATATCTATATAGCCATATATCTATATAGCCATATATCTATATAGCCATATATCTACATATCCAAATATCTATATATCTATATATCTATATAGCCATATATCTATATATCCAAATATCTACATATCCATATATCTACATATCCATATATTTATATATCAGACTAGATATTGTCTTAGGTTCTGCATATTGTAGTGCTACATAATACAATAGAAGAGAAAGCCTTTATTGTCATTATACCCGTGAGCAGTACCTGTGCAACGAGATTGAAGCAAAACCTTTACAGTGTCAACACGGAGTATACAAATATAAGAATATAAAATATAAGTAGTGCAGAAGAAGAAGAAAAAAGAGGGGGGGGGTGTTAACGTGGTGCACAGTCCTGAGAGCCTCTATATACATACAGTATATGAAGTAGTAAGAAGGATAAAGGGTTTGTATTGTATTGCCCGGCTGAACATTACAGTCCTGCAGAAACGGCACCAACGTGTTTCTGTTTCTTCTCTGCAGGCCTGGGCGGAGAACAAAGTTCCCATGATGCCTCCTGGCGGAGAGTTGCCCAAAGACCGGAAGGTGGAGCAGAAGTCGGACGGGAAGAAGAAAACTCAGGCCGAGATGGAGCAGGAGATGGCAGCTCTGCAGTACACCAACCCCATGCTGCTGGAGGTGACATTAGCATTAGTATTAGTAGTATTAGTAGTAGTATTAGTAGTATTATTGTTACCTTCCTGTCTGCAGGCGATGGGTTTACCGTTACGGTTCTCTGGTGTGTTGCGTTCAACGTCCCCAACGCTCGGAAAACAGGCTCCAGGGTTCGGATGTTTTGAAAAAACCTGGAAAAGTTGCAAATTCCAGGCCTGGAAAGGTTTTGGATGAATAAGAAGACACAAAGTTTAGGAGAAGTCGCGGCATTTAACACCGCATAATAATATTATGTGATTAATAAAAATAAAATATATACGTTATATTCGGGGTGTCTTGAGGATTTCAGGAATGCATAGATAGTCATGGAAATGTGCCAAAAAGTCATGAATTGTTTTTTAACAAAGCAATATAATATTATGTGATTAATAATAAAAATCTTTTATTAAAAATTATATTTTACGTTGTCGTAACGTTATATTCGGGCGATATATTAAGAATGTAACACGTACATCATGTCATTCATGTTATTGTTAAAGCTCTGAGAGTCAACGTTTTCAGGAATATGTAGTCATGGAAAATTTGCCAAAAAGTCATAAGAAAGTTATAAAAAAGTTATAAAAAAGTTACGAGACTGCTACGAGACCGCTACGAGACCGCTACGAGACCGTTCCGAGACCGTTCTGAGACCGTTCCGAGACCGTTCTGAGACCGCTACGAGACCGTTCCGAGACCGTTCTGAGACCGTTCCGAGACCGTTCTGAGACCGCTACGAGACCGTTCTGAGACCGTTCTGAGACCGCTACGAGACCGCTACGAGACCGTTCTGAGACCGTTCTGAGACCGCTACGAGACCGCTACGAGACCGTTCTGAGACCGTTCTGAGACAGAGTCGGAGTGGTTTCTGTTCCCCGCTGCGAGGCTCCGGAGAGACACGAAGAGAAACGGGGGAATATCGGTGTGATACTCCGCTGCCTCCTAACGTTTTTGGTTCTCTCTGCAGCAAATGAAGATGAACCAGATGAACTCAGACGGGAACATGGGGCCCCCACAGGGACAGGGCCCTATGCCCCCCTTCCCTGGCCCCGGAGGTCCTGGGGGCCCCATGCCTGGCCAGCAGGGCTTTCCCCCAAACATGCCTCCTCAGCAGATGTCCAATAACATGGGGCCTCCAATGGGCCCCGGAGGCATGCAGCCTCCTTTCATGCCCCTGGACAACACAGTGGACAGATGGGGCCCCCTTCTGACCCCAGCCTCACCAGGGGCCCCTCAGGGCATGATGGGACCGCCGGACATGCAAGGACCCCAAGGTATGCAGAGACACCCCGGCCCGCCTAGAAATATGGGCCCACAAGGGCCGCACGGTATGGGACCCAGAGGGATGCCCCATGGGAACATGATGGGCCCCTCCTCGAGGAATGGGTCCCAGGGATCCTAAGGGGCCCCTCCTCAGGGTGGCATGATGCCACCTCAGGGGAACATGATGGGCCCACAGGGCGGGATGATGGGGCCGCCACCCAGGACACACGGCAACGCGCCGAACAACTATGGGATGGGGCCCCAGGAGGGATGCACGGGCCTCCAGGAAACATGCAGGGGCCCCTGGTAACATGCAAGGACCCCATGGAAACATGCAAGGACCCCATGGAAACATGCAAGGACCCCCAGGAAACATGCAGGGAACCCCAGGAAACATGCAGGGCCCTCCATACATGCAGCACCAGGTGAGTTTGGGCTGGCTTACAATAATGGGGGGGGGGGATTCTGGGGCCACAGCCCAGAGTACTGTAGGTCCACTTGACGGTTTCAGAGGCTGTAGCTGACTGTTAACCCTCGTGTTGTCTTCCCACTTTGTTTTTCTGGGTTGAAATTTCAACATTTTGTTCTTTTTCTCCACGTTTTCGTCATTTTTTTTGTAATTTTTTGACCTTTTTTAAAATTATGTGTTTTATCTATTTTTTTTTAATAATTTCTTTGTCGTTTTTTCTGATGTTTTGGTCACAGTGTTTTTAAGAAGATTTTGTTTGTATTCTTTTAAGCTGGGAACTTTGCACGTAATTTTGTGTGTGTGTGTGTGTGTGTGTGTGTGTGTGTGTGTGTGTGTGTGTGTGTGTGTGTGTGTGTGTGTGTGTGTGTGTGTGTGTGTGTGTGTGTGTGTGTGTGTGTGTGTGTGTGTGTGTGTGTGTGTGTGTGTGTGTGTGTGTGTGTGTGTGTGTGTGTGTGTGTGTGTGTGTGTGTGTGTGTGTGTGTGTGTGTGTGTGTGTGTGTGTGTGTGTGTGTGTGTGTGTGTCGGTCATTTTCAAACGGTCCGTACAGAAATCAGAATGAAAATAGTTCTATGGTGGCCGGGTTGACCCAGTGGGTAGAGCAGGCGCACGTATCCTGAGCCTCGACGCGGAGGTCCAGGGTTTGAGTTCCTGCACGTCAGTCACCCCCTTCCCCTTCCCCTTCTCACCTAGCTGTCCTGTCAAGATTAAAGGAAATAAAAAGGGGTTGTATGAGTACCCACAATTCTCCCCTTTACAGACCTTCCAGATCCCTGAACCCAGATACCCAGGAACCCAGATCCCTGATACCCAGGAATCCACATACCAGAACCCAGATACCAGAACCCTGAACCCAGATACGTAGGATCCCAGATACCTGGATACTCAGATACCAGATATTCAGGTACCTAGATACCCATATACCCAGATACTCAGGACCCAGATACCAGATATTCAGGTACCTAGATACGCAGAAACCCAGGTACCCAGAAACCCAGAACCCAGGAACCCAGATACACAGCACCCAGATACCCAGCCTTAAGTGAGGTCTGTCCAGGGTTAGTTCCAGCTCTCATATGGTGGGGGTTTCAAAGGTAAATTAATCTAATTTTGGTCTTTCCAGGGTCCGAACTCTGGGCCTATGATGCACGGGATGGGGCAGCAGGGGCCCAACAGCAAAGGTAAGACCACCACATTAGATTCAGCTTCACCGTCACTGTGACGAGACAACGAAATGCAGTTAGCTGTGCTCAAAAGTGTATAATATATAATATACTGTGTAATATACATAATAAATAATATACTGTGTAATTTACATAATAAATAATATACTGTGTAATATACATAATATATAATATACTGTGTAATATACATAATATATAATATACTGTGTAATATACATAATATATAATATACTGTGTAATATACATAATATATAATATACTGTGTAATATACATAATATATAATATACTGTGTAATATACATAATAAATAATATACTGTGTAATATACATAATATATAATATACTGTGTAATATACATAATAAATGTGCTCTAGTATAGACAGGTGGAGCAGAGGCAGGACCAGAATAGAGAGCAGTGTTATGAGAGCAGGATAAATATGGCTATGGATTAGAGGTTTAAAACAAGCACATATTGGCTAAATATCGCCAAAATAAACCTGTGAAAGGTTCGACTCCGACCGCGGCCCTTTGCGGGTGTCACCCCCATCTTTCTCCCCTTTCATGTCTATCTACTGTCAGGTGAAGGGAAAAGCCCCCAAAAAATAATCTTTAGAAACGTAGTATTGAATATGAATCTGATCACCGCTGTTGGCTCTCCTCAGACCCTCGGGGGCCCCCGCAGAACCACCACATGGGCCCTCCGGACCGGCAGGGCCCGGGAGGGCCGGACCAGGGCTCGGGGCCGTACTGGGGCGACAACCAGCAGGGGCGACGTGGTCCGCAGGACTTTGACGGAGGCCAGGACTTCCACAGCCGAGGAGAGGAGGGCTGGAGACCGGGACCGGGATACCAGGGCGGAGCCGGGGGTGGACACAGGGGGGGAGGGCCCCGAGGAGGAGGGGGCAACGGAGGGAACTGGGGCCCCGACGAGAGGTTCACCGGCGGAGAGTTCAGGGGACGTAGAGACGACAGGTGAGACACTTTGATTTAGAGAAGAACTGGTCTGATCTGGACTGGTCTGAACTAGTCTGGACTAGTCTGAACTTGTCTGATCTGTTCTGGTCTGAACTAATCTGATCTTGACTGGTCTGAACTGGTCTGACCTGTACTGGTACGGACTAGTCTGAACTGGTCTGTTTTGGACTAGTCTGGCTTGGTCTGGTCTGATCTGGACTAGTCTGGCCTAGTCTGAACTGATCTGGACTTGTCTGAACTGATCTGGACTAGTCTGGTCTAATTTGGTATGACCTGGACGGATCTGATCTGGACTGATCTGGTCTCCCTGTGTTCCAGGTTCCGAGGTGGCCCTGGCCGGCCCGGCGGTCGTGGTTACAACGAGGACTACGGCGGTCCAGAGGAGGGCTTCGAGGGTCCGGAGGAGACGATTGGTCGAGGCTACGGAGGCCGAGGGAGGCCGCCTCGGGGGGGCGGCCCACCCAGGGGGAGTGGAGGTGAGAGACCGCTTCTCCACCATATCTTCTAAGTTCCCCCTCTCATTCCCCCTGCTCTGGCGTTTCCCTCTCTCATTCCCCCTGCTCTGGCGTTTCCCTCTCATTCCCCCTGCTCTGGTGTTTCCCCTCTCATTCCCCCTGCTCTGGCGTTTCCCCTCTCTCATTCCCCTGCTCTGGTCAGAGACCAGTATTTTGTTGTGCAGACTCTTATTGTGGCGGTTGTCTCCTTCCTTCCTGTCTGCAGGTCACGATGGTTATCCGGTCAGATGCATGATGGGTCGTCTCCGGTGGGCTCGGCGCCGTCCTCCCTGCAGGGGATGGACATGGCGTCTCTGCCGCCCGAAACGTCCGTGGCAGGACGGACCGGGACCGGGACCCCGAGAGAGAGTCCCCGAGCCGACGGGGTGAGTCAGCGCTACATCATCATTACATCATCATTACATCATCAGAGAAGCTGTAATGTCACATTACAGGACAGATGTTCAGCCATTAATTCACCCATTTACATGTGGAGATATGCTGCTCTATACACGCTAAAAGTAGTGATTATTTACATGGAGTCTGGTGGAGATATGCTGCTCTATACACACTAAAAGTAGTGATTATTTACATGGAGTCTGGTGAGATATGCTGCTCTATACACGCTAAAAGTAGTGATTATTTACATGGAGTCTGGTGGAGATATGCTGCTCTATACACACTAAAAGTAGTGATTATTTACATGGAGTCTGGTGAGATATGCTGCTCTATACACACTAAAAGTAGTGATTATTTACATCATCTGGTGGAGATATGCTGCTCTATACACGCTAAAAGTAGTGATTATTTACATGGAGTCTGGTGGAGATATGCTGCTCTATACACACTAAAATAGTGATTATTTACATGGAGTCTGGTGGAGATATGCTGCTCTATACACACTAAAAGTAGTGATTATTTACATGGAGTCTGGTGGAGATATGCTGCTCTATACACACTAAAAGTAGTGATTATTTACATGGAGTCTGGTGAAGATATGCTGCTCTATACACACTAAAAGTAGTGATTATTTACATGGAGTCTGGTGAAGATATGCTGCTCTATACACGCTAAAAGTAGTGATTATTTACATGGAGTCTGGTGGAGATATGCTGCTCTATACACGCTAAAAGTAGTGATTATTTACATGGAGTCTGGTGGGTTTGGGCCTGTATGGTTACATGGAATCTTTACCAAGCGTCCTCTTTGTCCCTGTTGTATCTGCAGGTTACCCCCCCCAGAGGGAGGACGGGGGCTACGGTCCGCCTGTTCGGGGCGGGCGGGGGGGCTGGGGTCCTGGAGGGCCGGGACCAAGGCGGGGGGGACCGGCTCCCAGGGGACCACCGAGGGGGGGCGTCCGGGGCCGGTAGTCCTGGAGAACCAAACTCCCATGATCCTCCTCTCCGAGTCCAGATCCTGAGACAAACTCTTGGTCCCGTCAGAGCTCTGCTGCTGCGACGGACGCTGGCTTCTGATTGGTCCGTCCGGACAGGAAGCAGATGCGGAGGCGACAGGAAGCAGCGATGATTTTAATGTAAAATACTGTAGAGAACCGTCGGCGTCTCTTTTATTTCGTCACTCGTGTCGTCTTGTTGCTTTTTGTAAAAGATTTCTATGTTTTTGTGTTTTCACCGAGGTGAAAAATAAAGATTCACACACATCAAGTCCGTCGCTGGGACATGTCAACCTCATGTTACACACACACACACACACACACACACACACACACACACACACATATATACACATATATATACACATATATATATACACATATATATAGACACACACACATATACACACATATATACACATATATATAGACACACACATATATATACACATATATATAGACACACACACATATACACACACATATATATATACACATATATATAGACACACACACATATACACACATATATATAGACACATACACATATATATATATATATATATAGACACACACATACACACACACACACACACACAGAAAGGACGATATACTCCCTTTCTCTCTCTCCTTACCTTTTTCTACCCTTATTTATTCTTCTATCCTCCATATCTCTTATTTAAAACCATAACGAGATGAATAATTACCTAATTAGATAAAACACCATGTGAACGTGTGGCGTCAGCTCGTTAAATGTGAACAATTATTTTAAGACATTCATGATGTCATATTGAACTTTTTTGGGAAACACTGAGATATACAGTATATAGATGTAGATATACAGTATATAGATCTAGATATACAGTGTATAGATATACAGTATATAGATGTAGATATACAGTATATAGATGTACAGGGGTTGGACAATGAAACTGAAACACCTGGTTTTAGACCACAATAATTTATTAGTATGGTGTAGGGCCTCCTTTTGCGGCCAATACAGCGTCAATTCGTCTTGGGAATGACAGATACAAGTCCTGCACAGTGGTCAGAGGGATTTTAAGCCATTCTTCTGGCAGGATAGTGGCCAGGTCACGACGTGATGCTGGTGGAGGAAAATGTTTCCTGACTCGCTCCTCCAAACACCCCAAAGTGGCTCAATAATATTTAGATGTGGTGACTGTGCAGGCCACGGGAGATGTTCAACTTCACTTTCCTGTTCATCAAACCAATCTTGCACCATCTTGCTGTGTGTATTGGTGCATTGTCATCCTGATACACGGCACCTCCTTCAGGATTCAATGTTTGAACCATCGGATGCACATGGTCCTCCAGAATGGGTCGGTAGTCCTTGGCAGTGACGCCCATCTAGCACAAGTACGGGGCCAAGGGAAGGCCATGATATGGCAGCCCAGACCATCACTGATCCACCCCCATGCGTCACTCTGGGCATCAACAGTCTGGGTGGTACGCTTCTTTGGGGCTTCTCCACCGTAACTCTCCCGGATGGGGGGACAGTGAAGGCGGACTCATCAGAGGACTATACATGTTCCACATTGTCCACATCCCAAGATTTGCGCTCCTTGCACCATTGAAACCGACGTTTGGCTTTGGCACGAGAGACCAAGGTTTGGCTATAGCAGCCCGGTCCCTGTGGAGGTCCCGACGGACAGTTTTGGTGGAAACAGAGATGAGGTGCACATTTAATTCTGCCGTGGTTTTATGTTTTTTGGATACAATCCGGGTTAGCACCCGAACATCCCTTTCAGACAGCTTCCTCCTGCGTCCACGGTTAATCCTGTTGGATGTGGTTCCTTCTTGGTGGTATGCTGACGTTACCATGGATACCGCGGCTCTTGATACATCACAAAGACTTGCTGTCCTGGTCACAGACGCTCCAGCAAGACGTGCACCAACAATTTGTCCTCTTTGAACTCTGGTATGTCCCATAATGTTGTGTGCATTGCAATATTTTGAGCAAAACTGTGCTCTTACCTGCTAATTGGACCTTCACAGTCTGCTCTGATTGGTTCAATGTGCAATTAATGAAGATTGGTCACCAGGCTGGTCCAATTTAGCCATGAAACCTCCCTCACTAAAATGAGAGGCGTTTCAGTTTCATTGTCCAACCCCTGTAGATATACAGTATATATAGATGTAGATATACAGTATATAGATGTAGATATACAGTATATAGATGTAGATATACAGTATATAGATGTAGATATACAGTATATATATAGTGTATAGGTGTATACAGTATATAGATATATAGTATATAGATGTAGATATACAGTATATATATAGTGTATATATAGATATATACAGGATGTAGATATAGATGTAGATAGATATACAGTGTATATAGACATGTATGTATATATAGAGAGATACACAGTGAATACAGCGGATATTAACTATTTTATTTATTTTCGGTATTAAAGGATTCATTAAAAGTACATCAGAGGAAATTAAACAGTTCAAGCATCTTAAACTTTATTTGGTCCTGTGAGCAGCCAAAAAATATAATAATATAATTAATAGTCTCAGAATTCTGCGGCTTTTAAAATAAAACTCAAAAAGCCGAAAAACAGTCCGCTGAATCCCGTAGATTTCCATCCTGGATCACCGCTGAAAACTTCCAGAAACCCCCCGAGTGTCTGTGCAATGTGCCCGCTCTGAGCCCCGCCGTCCCCGGTCAGATCGGCATAGTGTTCCCGGTCTGAGCCGCTCCGTCCCGGTCAGATCGGCATAGTGTTCCCGGTCTGAGCCGCTCCGTCCCGGTCAGATCGGCATAGTTTTCCCGGTAACTGTCCGCTTGATGGCGGACGCCGCCATCCCGCCCATGAAGCGGATTCCGGCGCTGCCGCCCGGCAGCAGCGACACCACGTAGCCGCCGATCACAGCGACCTGCAGGGCGGCTCCCAGCGCAGTCAGCACGGTGCTGTGGAGGCTCAGCGCCGCGTACAGGGTCCCCGCCAGGGCGCACAGGTACACCGCGGCCCCGGGGGACGTGTGCAGCCCGGAGGCGAGTCTGCTCGGCCCGCGCAGCACCGCCGCGGCAGCGATGGCGAACAGCGAACCGAGCGACCACAGCAGCGCGAACTTGCGCGCGTAGAGCAGCAACAGCGGCGCGTACAGCGCGGACAGCCCGAAGCACAGCGCGGAGAAAGACGCGCACACGCCGAAAGCGACGAGCCGCTGACGGCGGCTCATCCCCGGCAGACAGGGGTCCGGCTCGGCCGACCACGGCCAGGAAAAGCCGCTGTTTCCGCCGGAGCTCGGGCCGGACTGGCTGTTCCCGCGGCTCCCGCCAGACCAGCGGCTCGACCACCGCCCGAACCAGCTTCCTGGGACCGGCTCCGGGTCATCCAGGTCCACCGTGGTGCTGGAGCTGGACTGGGAGATGGTCCGGGCTCCGGAGCCTTTAGACTGGGACAGGTACTCCTGCAGCTGTCGGTTCAGTTCCGCCATGACGGAGGAAGCTAACTGGCTAACTGGCTAACTGCTTCCGGCAGACATGCCCCGCCTCCACAGGACATCAACATCCGGGTCAGTTCTGCACTAGAACAAGTATAATATTAAATATTATATATATATAATATAAATAATATTTTAATAATATAGAAATATTCTGTCTTTTATTAAATAATATGGACAAAAAAAATCACATTTCATGTTTGTTTTTTCAGTCTAGAATTTTGTTTTTTGTAAGAAAAAGTATAATAATAATAATAATAATAATATAATGATATTAATTATCATTATTAATCATTATATTATTATTATTATTATTATTATTATGAAAACAGTTCTTAGAAGTCTGTTTCAGGACCTTCAGCTGTCGGACTAAAATTAACCCACACAGCCTTCTACGTGTGTGTGTGTGTGTGTGTGTGTGTGTGTTCATTCAGAACAGCGATCAGAGAAAGAAACGTCCACACTGCAGTGAAGGAACCGACCAGACAGCAGGTAACACACACACACACACACACACACACACACACACACACACAGACACACACACACACACACACACACACACACACACACACACACACACACACACACACACACACACACACACACACAGACAGACACACACACACACACACACACACACACACACACACACACAGACACACACACACACACACACACACACACACACACACACACACAGACACACACACACACACACAGACACACACACAGACACACACACACTCACACACACACACACACACACACACACAGACAGACACACACACACACACACACACACACACACACACACACACACAGACACACACACACACACACACACACACACACACACAGACACACACACACACACACACACACACACACACACACACACACACACACACACACACACACACACACACACACACACACACACAGACACACACACACACACACACACACACACACACACACACAGACACACACACACACACACACACACACACACACACACACACAGACACACACACACACACAGACACACACACACACACACACACACACACACACACACACACACACACACACAGACAGACACACACACACACACACACACACACACACACACACACACAGACACACACACACACACACACACACACACACACACACACACACACACACACACACACACACACACACAGACACACACACACACACACAGACACACACACTGTTTAAACTGTTGTCATGAGGTTTCTCAGGCAGAGGTCCAGGACTGTTAGCCTAGCTTAGCACAAAGACTGGAAGCAGGGGGAAACTGTTAGCATCCAGCAGCTCCATGAGTTCTTCTTCTCTTGATTTATGACGTTATGGTTTCATTTCTTCTTCTTCTTCTTCTTCTTCTTCTTCTTCTTCTTCTTCTTCTTCTTCTTCTTCTTCTTCTTCTTCTTCTTCTTCTTCTTCTTCTTCTTCTTCTTCTTCTTCTTCTTCTTCTTCTTCTTCTTCTTCTTCCAGCACGACGTCCATTTAGTGACCGATGGTCCGTTCATTGTAAAATAAAAGCAGCAGGAAACTTCAGGACCAATCAGGACAGAGGCTTAGCAATGCTAACAGTGTTAGCAATGCTAACACTGTTAGCAATGCTAACAGTGGGGACATTACAACACATTATATATACAAACAAGACAGACAGAAGAGATGACTCCGTTTTATGAATCAGCTGATTGTGTTTTTATGGATCAGCTGATTGTGTTTTTATGGATCAGCTGATTGTGTTTTTATGGATCAGCTGACTGTTTCCTGTCAGGTGACGTCATGGCGGTGTCCCAGATCACGCCCACGCTGTTCCTGAGCGGCGCCGACGCCCCCCTCAACGCCGCGCTGATGTCCCAGAAACGCATCACGCTGATCGTCAACGCCACGCTGAGCCACGCCTGCCCCGCCTACCCGGGCGTGGAGTGCGTGCGCGTCCCCGTCTCCGACCTGCCCAGCGCGCGCCTCGGGGACCACTTCGACCGCGTGGCTGAGCGGATCCACGGCAACCGCGGGGGGGGCACCCTGGTGCACTGCGCCGTGGGCATGAGCCGCTCGCCGGCGCTGGTGATGGCGTACCTGATGCGGTACCGCGGCGTGACGCTGGGCCAGGCGCACCGCTGGGTGCAGGACCGCCGCCCTGGGTGCGGCTCAACGCCGGCTTCTGGGAGCAGCTGCTGCAGTACGAGAGGAGGCTGTACGGCAGGAACAGCGTCAGGGTGGCGCCGGTGCAGGAGCCCCCCCCGGCCCCCCCGCGGCCGACGCTGGCCCCCCCCAGGTCGCCTCTGATGTCACGGCCGCAGCCGATGACGCCGGCGAACAGCCGCAGAAGAGGAACCAAACCCAGCGGAGCCAGAAGATAGAATGACCTTCAAATGGGTTGGGGGTTGATCGCGGGCCGCTGTGTCCAGGAGTAACCCTCTATATATATATATATATATATATATATATATATATATATATATATATATATATATATATATATATATATATATATATGTGTATATATGTATATGATATATATATATATATATATATATGTATATGATATGATATGATATATAATATATAATATATTATATATTATATATTATATATTATATATAATATATAATATATAATATATTATATATTATATATTATATATTACATATTATATATAATTAAATATGGATACTTGACGCCTGTGTATCGATACAGTATTCTTACTGAAAATATGATGATACTACGCTGTACCCCCCCCCACAAAGAAAAAGGGCCTCCAGGTGGATAACGTTACGTCTACGTGACGCTGGACTGACGTTGATAAAGTTGAAAATGATAATATCTATATATCTAAAACAGAACTAATGGCGATTTTCCACCAATGTTACCGACCAATCAGCAGTCTGCAGTGATTAGAGACGATCCTCTCCGACCAATCAGCAGTCTGCAGTGATTAGAGACGATCCTCTCCGACCAATCAGCAGTCTGCAGTGATTAGAGACGATCCTCTCCGACCAATCAGCAGTCTGCAGTGATTAGAGACGATCCTCTCCGACCAATCAGCAGTCTTCATGGATCTGAACTGTTCAGCGCTGGATCTTTATTCAAATAGTTATTAAAAACAATCATGTTGACATCTGCTGCTCATCGTTCATTTACATCATTCTGCACAACGTTGACCTTTAACCCTCGTGTCCTCCCGGTCAAAAGGGACAAAATCGGACAAAATTCAGACTTTTTTGTAGTCTCCACTACCACCATCTTACTAGTTTTATACTTTCAGGAATTCATGGTCAATAACCCTCATTTATATAGAATTATACCTGATATTAACCCTCATTTATATAGAATTATACCTGATATTAACCTCATTTATATAGAATTATACCTGATATTAACCCTCATTTATATAGAATTATACCTGATATTAACCCTCATTTATATAGAATTATACCTAATATTAACCCTCATTTATATAGAATTATACCTGATATTAACCTCATTTATATAGAATTATACCTGATATTAACCCTCATTTATATAGAATTATACCTGATATTAACCCTCATTTATATAGAATTATACCTAATATTAACCCTCATTTATATAGAATTATACCTAATATTAACCCTCATTTATATAGAATTATACCTGATATTAACCCTCATTTATATAGAATTATACCTCATATTAACCCTCATTTATATAGAATTATACCTGATATTAACCCTCATTTATATAGAATTATACCTAATATTAACCCTCATTTATATAGAATTATACCTCATATTAACCCTCATTTATATAGAATTATACCTGATATTAACCCTCATTTATATAGAATTATACCTAATATTAACCCTCATTTATATAGAATTATACCTAATATTAACCCTCATTTATATAGAATTATACCTGATATTAACCCTCATTTATATAGAATTATACCTAATATTAACCTCATTTATATAGAATTATACCTGATATTAACCCTCATTTATATAGAATTATACCTAATATTAACCCTCATTTATATAGAATTATACCTGATATTAACCCTCATTTATATAGAATTATACCTGATATTAACCTCATTTATATAGAATTATACCTAATATTAACCTCATTTATATAGAATTATACCTAATATTAACCCTCATTTATATAGAATTATACCTGATATTAACCTCATTTATATAGAATTATACCTAATATTAACCCTCATTTATATAGAATTATACCTAATATTAACCCTCATTTATATAGAATTATACCTGATATTAACCCTCATTTATATAGAATTATACCTGATATTAACCCTCATTTATATAGAATTATACCTGATATTAACCCTCATTTATATAGAATTATACCTGATATTAACCCTCATTTATATAGAATTTATTAAAGGACAACAGGAGGATAATTATGAATAAAAACTGAATTATACACGCAAACATCTCTAGAATACTATGTGTAATACTGAGTGTATTGTTGTGATTATAATATATATAATATATATAATATCTGTAGTCCCCCATCCTGTCAGTCTCCATAGGATAACATGGACCCTAACCCCCCCAAACCAAAACCTTTCTATATCAGAACTATGGCCATAGAAAAAACTACAAAAAAGCAGGAAAAAAATAAAAAAAAATACTTTTAAAATGCTGAAAACGTGACAAAAAAACAGAAAAAGTGGAAAAATTTAAAAGATTGAGTAAAAAAATAATTTAAAAAACATCAAAAAGTGACAAAAATAGGAATAAAATTGACCAAAACGACAATTAAAGTGTAGAAGAAGAACAACAAAATGTTGAATTTTCACCCATAAATCACCAAGTTAAAGGTCGACACGAGGGTTAAACTGGGGCGTCATATATTACAATGCTTTTATTGTGAAATGTTTACAGGAAGTCAGCGCCTGGCTGTCGGAGCAGCTCGGGCCGCCTCGGCTCTGCTCGGTTTATTTTCCTCCGCCCTCCATCTCCAGCGGAGCGGAGGGAGATGATCTCCGGACACCGCGGCGATTGGTGCTCTGGAGTCGGACAGGCTGGACCGAACGGACCGAGACCCGGAACCAGGACGCGGAGGTCGAGCGGACCGCCGGGATACCGGGGTATTTGGCGGCGGTGTCCGAGCTGAGAGGCCCGGAGATAAAGCGGAGACACACCGGGCGGTTCGTCGCCGCGCAGCCGGGTTTGGTGCACTGCTGGCGGCTGCAGCTCCAGGCTGGAGGGCGGACTCAGAGACATGTACCAGGTCCAGGTGAGACCTACCTGTCCTCTCCCATCTCAGCGTGCATGTATGTGACACTACAGGCAAACTCATGCATTTACAATTTTAAGTTTTGGGGTTATTTTTCTTTAATTTAATGTTGATTTTACCACATTTATCATTAATAGTCCTCGGCATATTTAACATGAAAACTTATAATATAAAAGGATGATGAAATGATTAGTAATGTGCTCATTTATTAATACAAATCACATCTAAGTCAGACACTTCATACACAAGTATTATAAGTATTAATAAGTATTCGTAAGTATTGTGTCTTCATGTCCTCCTGGTGTCCTCGGCTCTAATCTGACCCTTTAATAAATGTCTACATCTGAAATATGAGTTTCTTTTTAACCAAATTACCATAAAATGGATCCTTCCAACGCTCTTTCATTCCTCTGATCTTAACTATTAGTCACAATAATTCATAATTTCTGCTTTTTTAACTCTAATATCAGGTATAATTCTATATAAATGAGGGTTAATATCAGGTATAATTCTATATAAATGAGGGTTAATATCAGGTATAATTCTATATAAATGAGGGTTAATATCAGGTATAATTCTATATAAATGAGGGTTAATATCAGGTATAATTCTATATAAATGAGGGTTATTGACCATGAATTCCAAAAAGAATAAAACTAGTGAGGTGGTGTTATTTCTCCTAAACTCACCAAAAGTTGGAATTATTATAGCGCCTCGTTAGGGGAGGGGGGGGGTGATGTCCCATGTTCTGGGGTGGGAGGGGGGGGGTGATGTCCCATGTTCTGGGGTGGGAGGGGGTGATGTCCCATGTTCTTGGGTGGGTGGGGCTGGACTTTAAATCATCACCTTCAGTAATGGAGCTGTCCTCAATGTAGGTCATAATGTACATCTCATTTGCATCCACCAGGTGTGCGTGTGTGTGTGTGTGTTTCTGTGTGTGTGTGTGTGTGTGTGTGTGTGTGTGTTGGGAGGGCAGCATAAAAAGCAGAACAATTTACATACATTACGTTACACTGGTAAGATGGGACCCAAATTCTTCATTTTACAACCAGCAGTTAGACCTTGTGACAGATGGAAAGATGGAAAAATAATAATAAATAAAGTGTCTTTTAACGATCTGCGTGCACGGGGGCGTGCACGGGGGCGTGCACGGGGGTGTGCACGGGGTTTAGGGCGTGCACGCAGATCGGGCGTGTCCAAATCCACTTTTGCTAGTTTGACGGCGGTAAAAAGGATTGATTGTCTCTGTGAAGCAGAAGACTCAGCTGAGGCGTCCAGCTGAGAGTTATCGACGCCCTCGACACGATGAAGCTGCTAAAGTTTGATGAATTGTTTCACAGAGCGACTGCAAACCTGTCGACCCTTTATTTAAAGAGGAAGATCCTTTTAGTTTAACGTGAAACCGCCCCGAAATCACCGTCACCAAACCCACCAGACTCCATGTAAATAATCACTACTTTTAGTGTGTATAGAGCAGCATATCTCCACCAGACTCCATGTAAATAATCACTACTTTTAGTGTGTATAGAGCAGCATATCTCCACCAGACTCCATGTTAATAATCACTACTTT
>JABXJD010000368.1:5000-30000 GCA_013375575.1 Percina caprodes | reverse complement strand
TCTGATGTAGGCGGGGCCAGAGGAGAGCTGCACCAATCACATTGCTGTATCTGTCTCTGTCTCCAGCAGGAGAGTCGTCCCCTGCTGAGTCCCTCGATCGATGACTTCCTGTCGGAGAGCCGCAGCGACGCCTCCTCCCGCCCCCCCACCTCCAACACAGCAGGTAGACTCCTGCTAATTGTCTCCCGCTCTGTCTCTCCCTCTGTCACCCCTATGTCACTTATAGGGGGGGTATACTTATGCCCCTGTATTTTAACATAGGGGGGTGTATACTTATGCCCCCTGTATTTTAACATAGGGGGGTGTATACTTATGCCCCTGTATTTTAACATAGGGGGGTGTATACTTATGCCCCTGTATTTTAACATAGAGGGGTGTATACTTATGCCCCTGTATTTTAACATAGAGGGGTGTATACTTATGCCCCTGTATTTTAACATAGGGGGTATACTTATGCCCCTGTATTTTAACATAGGGGTGTATACTTATGCCCCTGTATTTTAACATAGAGGGGTGTATACTTATGCCCCTGTATTTTAACATAGAGGGGTGTATACTTATGCCCCTGTATTTTAACATAGGGGGGGTATACTTATGCCCCTGTATTTTAACATAGGGGGTGTATACTTATGCCCCTGTATTTTAACATAGGGGGTGTATACTTATGCCCCTGTATTTTAACATAGAGGGGTGTATACTTATGCCCCTGTATTTTAACATAGGGGGTGTATACTTATGCCCCTGTATTTTAACATAGGGGGGTGTATACTTATGCCCCTGTATTTTAACATAGAGGGGTGTATACTTATGCCCCTGTATTTTAACATAAGGGGTGTATACTTATGCCCCTGTATTTTAACATAGGGGGTGTATACTTATGCCCCTGTATTTTAACATAGGGGTGTATACTTATGCCCCTGTATTTTAACATAGGGGGGTGTATACTTATGCCCCTGTATTTTAACATAGAGGGGTGTATACTTATGCCCCTGTATTTTAACATAGGGGGGTGTATACTTATGCCCCTGTATTTTAACAGGGGGGTGTATACTTATGCCCCCTATATTTTAACATAGGGGGGTGTATACTTATGCCCCCTGTATTTTAACATAGGGGGGTGTATACTTATGTCCCCTGTATTTTAACTGCGATATCATGAGAGGCTACACGGCTCTCGGCGGGACAGTTCAGCAGTGCAAGGACACAAATGTAGAGTGTAACAAAGGTTTTTTAATAAGGTTCTCGGGAATTAACAAAAATGGTATGCCAGATACAAAACGGTAACTAAGGATACGGCTGATCTTGCAACAGTCCAAACTTAAACAATGTCTCTTCAAACTTCAAATCATAGACCCGATTCCCTCAGGTAAATCTCTTCCTGGAAACAAGTCTTCAGCCTTACTTTTAGACAGCGTCGCAGCCCGTGGCCAATCTGTCGGTAAGTATTCCAGCCTTCAGGTAAGTATTCCAGCCTTCAGGTACGTATTCCAGTCTTTCAATCCTTCACATGGAAAGTGCCGCTTCGATCGTCTGTAGCTCCTCTGAGAGCACAACTTGAGCTTGTCTCCCAAAACTCTCTCGCACCAACTGTGTCTCTGGGCCTTAAAAAGCCCTTCAGCTCATCAGGCCCTGATCGGTCTCAGGTGTGTTGGGATGTCGTGTGCTTCAGGGGTGGAGTTTCCAACTCCACCAGCAGATGGTGCCAAAGCTGTCCGTGACTGCAGCCATCTCAGGGGTACGTAGCGGCCCTCCAGAACGCAGCCTCTCGTGACATCACACATCCCCCTCCTCGAGACCGACGTCCTCGTCGGGGTGAAGGAGGCGAAGAAGGCGCCGCGCCGGGAAAGGGCATCCGCATTGCCGTGGCGCTTGCCCGCCCTGTGCACAACAGAGAAGTTAAACGCCTGTAAGCTCAAGAACCATCTGGTAACCCTACTGTTAGTCTCCCTGTTCCTGGCCATCCACTGTAGAGGGGCATGATCGGACACCACCGTAAACCGTCGTCCCAGGAGGTAGAACCGCAGGGATGCCAGGGCCCAGGTTACCGCGAGGCACTCCTTTTCCACAGTGGAATAGTTCTTCTCCCTTGGCAGTAGCTTCCTGCTGAGGTAGAGAACGGGATGTTCCTCACCGTCATGCACCTGGGCGAGAACAGCACCCAGACCCACCTCCGAAGCGTCCGCCTGGACAATGAAGTCCTTCTCGAAGTCCGGTGCCACCAGGATTGGACTGGAACACAGGACTTGCTTCAGGTTGATGAAGGCCGCCTCGGGATTCCACCTCACCATCCGTGAGTGGCGGTTGGTTGTCAGCTCTGTTAGAGGTGCAGCAATAGTAGCAAAATCCGTTATAAACCGCCTGTAATAGCCGGCTAGGCCCAAAAATGACCTCACCTGTTTTTTGGTGATGGGCCGTGGCCAGTCCTGTATGGCCCGCAACTTGGCTTCCTGAGGGTTGACCAACCCCCGCCCAATGGTGTACCCCAGGTAGTTCGTCTCGCTGAAGGCCAGCCTACACTTCTCTGGGTTTGCGGTGAGCCCTGCTTCCCTGAGTGAATCTATCACAGCCTGTACTCGGGGTGAGTGGCTGGCCCAATCGGGACTTTGTATGACTACATCGTCCAAATATGCTGCTGCGTACCTTTTGTGGGGTGCGAGGACGCGATCCATCAAACGCTGGAACGTGGCAGGCGCTCCGTGGAGACCAAACGGGAGCCGGGTGTACTGGTAGAGCCCCCCTGGTGTGGCAAAGGCCGTCTTCTCCTTTGACGCCGGGGTCAGAGGCACCTGCCAGTATCCTTTGGTGAGGTCAAGGGTGGTTAGGGAAGCGAGCATGCCCCAAAGAATCTATGAAGTCCTCCACACGAAGCATGGGGTATGCATCAAACTCAGACACTTCATTTAATTTCCGAAAGTCATTGCAAAATCGTGCCGACCCGTTTGGTTTGGGAACCAGTACAATGGGACTTGCCCAGGCGCTTTGGGACTCTTCGATCACCCCCAGCTCCAGCATCTTCCTTACCTCCTCCTGAATCACCCCTATACGAGCCTCCGGCACGCGGTAAGGGCGCTGGTTCGCCGTTTTGCCAGGCATGGTGCGGATCTCTTGTTGTACCACCTCCGTGTGCCCAGGTAGGGAGGAGAAGACATCTCGGTTGCGATCTACCAACTCCAGGGCCATCTGCCGTTGATGCGGGGACAGGCTTGGACCCACCTGAACCTCTTCTCTCCCGGGTTCCTTGGTCTCTGTGGGGGGCAGACAACTGAACAACGCCTCCCTGGCGTGCCACTTTTTTAAAAGGTTGACATGATATATCTGCTCGGGCTTTCTTTTATCTGGTTGCCTCACCTTGTAGTTTACGTCTCCCACCCGTTCAATGACCTCGTAGGGCCCCTGCCAGGTGGCCAGGAATTTGCACTCCACGGTGGGCACCAGGACCAGCACTCGGTCCCCAGGCTTAAACTCCCTGGGTTGAGCAGATCTGTTGTAGGAGGCTTGCTGTTTCCGTTGAGCAGCCTCCATGTTTTCACGCATCATGGGATAGACAGCATTCATTCTCTTTCTCATAGCCCCGACATGCTCGATCCGGGTCCGCTGTTGACATGGTTGCTCCTCCCAGGCCTCCTTGGCGATGTCTAGCAGTCCTCGGGGCCTGTAAGATAGCAAGAGCTCAAAGGGTGAAAAACCAGTAGACGACTGAGGTACCTCTCTCACCGCAAACAGTAGGTACGGTAGCAGCTGATCCCAGTTGCGCCCATCCTCCTCGATCGCCTTCCGCAGCATGGCTTTTAGGGTTTTGTTAAAACGTTCGACGAGCCCGTCTGTCTGGTGGTGGTAGACCAACGTTCTCAGCTGCTTGATTTTCAGCAGAGTACAGAGTTCTTTCATAACCTTGGACATGAACGGACTCCCTTGGTCTGTCAATATCTCCTTCGGGAGCCCCAGACTCGTTGACAGAAGGAACAGCTCCTTGGCGATCTGTTTGGACGTAGCCTTCCTCAGCGGGATGGCCTCAGGATATCGGGTTGCATAGTCCAGGATGACCAGAATGTACTGATGTCCCCTGGAACTCTTCGGTAAGGGCCCAACGATGTCCAGTCCGATCCTCTCGAACGGGGTCTCGATAATGGGCAAGGGAATGAGCGGGTTTCTATATGTGGGCTTTGGTGCCACCCTCTGACACTCAGGGCAACTACGACAGTAGTTCTCTATCTCTTTGTGCACCCCTGACCAAAAGAAGCGTCGCAAGATCCTTTCCTTCGTCTTCTCCACCCCTAGGTGGGCCCCTAGCGGGTGAGTGCGTGCCAGGTTGAGTACGGTGGTCCGGTGGGGCTGTGGTACGAGGAGCTGTTCCTGCACCTCTCCATCTTTCTGTACCACCTGATACACTAACCCCCGGTTTACTGCAAAATGGGGGTAGGTAGGGCTTGTCCTATCCCCTAACAGCACGCCCTCTATCACCTGCCTCTCGTGACATCACATAACATAGGGGGGTGTATACTTATGCCCCTGTATTTTAACATAGGGGGGTGTATACTTATGCCCCTGTATTTTAACATAGGGGGGTGTATACTTATGCCCAGTATTTTAACATAGGGGGGTGTATACTTATGCCCCCTGTATTTTAACATAGGAGGGTGTATACTTATGCCCCCTGTATTTTAACACAGGGTGGTGTATAGTTATACCCCTGTATTTTAACATAGGGGGTGTATACTTATGCCCCCTGTATTTTAACATAGGGGGTGTATACTTATGCCCCCTGTATTTTAACATAGGGGGGTGTATACTTATGCCCCTGTATTTTAACATAGGGGTGTATACTTATGCCCCTGTATTTTAACATAGGGGTGTATACTTATGCCCCTGTATTTTAACATAGGGGTGTATACTTATGCCCCTGTATTTTAACATAGGGGGTATACTTATGCCCCTGTATTTTAACATAGGGGGTGTATACTTATGCCCCTGTATTTTAACATAGGGGGTGTATACTTATGCCCCTGTATTTTAACATAGGGGGTATACTTATGCCCTCTATTTTAACATAGGGGTGTATACTTATGCCCCTGTATTTTAACATAGGGGGTGTATACTTATGCCCCCTGTATTTTAACATAGGGGGTATACTTATGCCCCTGTATTTTAACATAGGGGGGTGTATACTTATGCCCGTGTATTTTAACATAGGGGTGTATACTTATGCCCCTGTATTTTAACATAGGGGGTGTATACTTATGCTCCTGTATTTTAACATGGGGGTGTATACTTATGCCCCTGTATTTTAACATAGGGGTGTATACTTATGCCCCTGTATTTTAACATAGGGGGTGTATACTTATGCCCCTGTATTTTAACATAGGGGGGTGTATACTTATGCCCCCTGTATTTTAACATAGGGGTGTATACTTATGCCCCTGTATTTTAACATAGGGGGTGTATACTTATGCCCCTGTATTTTAACATAGGGGGTGTATACTTATGCCCTGTATTTTAACATAGGGGTGTATACTTATGCCCCTGTATTTTAACATAGGGGGTGTATACTTATGCCCCTGTATTTTAACATAGGGGGTGTATACTTATGCCCCTGTATTTTAACATAGGGGGGTGTATACTTATGCCCCTGTATTTTAACATAGGGGTGTATACTTATGCCCCTGTATTTTAACCTGGGGTGTATACTTATGCCCCTGTATTTTAACATAGGGGGGTGTATACTTATGCCCCCTGTATTTTAACATAGGGGGTGTATACTTATGCCCCCTGTATTTTAACATAGGGGGTGTATATTTATGCCCCCTGTATTTTAACATCGGGGGTGTATACTTATGCCCCCTGTATTTTAACATAGGGGGGTGTATACTTATGCCCTTGTATTTTAACATAGGGGGGTGTATACTTATGCCCCCTGTATTTTATCATAGGGGGGTGTATACTAATGCCCCCTGTATTTTAACATAAGGGGGTATACTTATGCCCCTGTATTTTAACATAGGGGGGTGTATACTTATGCCCCCTGTATTTTAACATAGGGGGTGTATACTTATGCCCCTGTATTTTAACATAGGGGGTGTATACTTATGCCCCTGTATTTTAACATAGGGGGTGTATACTTATGCCCCTGTATTTTAACATAGGGGGTGTATACTTATGCCCCTGTATTTTAACATAGGGGGGTGTATACTTATACCCCTGTATTTTAACATAGGGGGTGTATACTTATGCCCCCTGTATTTTAACATAGGGGGGTGTATACTTATGCCCCTGTATTTTAACATAGGGGGTGTATACTTATGCCCCTGTATTTTAACATAGGGGGTGTATACTTATGCCCCTGTATTTTAACATAGGGGGGTGTATACTTATGCCCCTGTATTTTAACATAGGGGGGTGTATACTTATGCCCCCTGTATTTTAACACTACAGAGGGAACAGTTTCACACATTTTGTCTCCATCTTTTTTTCTTTTGTTTTTCTCTAACTTTTCTTTGTCTCTCTGACCTCGTGTCTCATCCTGTCCTCTAACTTTGTGTCCTCGGCCGTCCTCCTTCCTTCCTCCTCTGTGCCCATCTGTCTCCTCCGTCTCAGCAGGTACACGTCCCGCTAATTAGCACCTCTGACCCGCTGCGTCCTCCTCACATCCATCACCGGCCTTGTTTAACACACTCTGTGTGACTCTGAAACAGGAGACTGAAGCGGCTGAAATTTCATCCGTTCAGACCGGAGATCAAACTGTGTGCTCATGTTCAGAAAGCAATGATGACATTTAAAGGTCACCCTGCACACAATACTTTGTTTGTTGTTGCTGAAAATGGACGCTGTAATCTCATATGCAGGTTTCAAGTTATTGATTATGAAGCTCTAAGATAAAATCCCTTATCACTGCAGCTTTTCTGACTCGTTTATGATGCACTTGGACTTTGAAGAGTAAGCTCTTTTCACAAAACAGCCCTAAAATCACCATCACCAAACCCACCAGACTCCATGTAAATAATCACTACTTTTAGTGTGTATAGAGCAGCATATCTCCACCAGACTCCATGTAAATAATCACTACTTTTAGTGTGTATAGAGCAGCATATCTCCACCAGACTCCATGTAAATAATCACTACTTTTAACATGTATAGAGCAGCATATCTCCACCAGACTCCATGTTAATAATCACTACTTTTAGTGTGTATAGAGCAGCATATCTCCACCAGACTCCATGTAAATAATCACTACTTTTAACATGTATAGAGCAGCATATCTCCACCAGACTCCATGTTAATAATCACTACTTTTAGTGTGTATAGAGCAGCATATCTCCACCAGACTCCATGTAAATAATCACTACTTTTAACATGTATAGAGCAGCATATCTCCACCAGAATCCATGTAAATAATCACTACTTTTAGTGTGTATAGAGCAGCATATCTCCACCAGACTCCATGTAAATAATCACTACTTTTAACATGTATAGAGCAGCATATCTCCACCAGACTCCATGTTAATAATCACTACTTTTAGTGTGTATAGAGCAGCATATCTCCACCAGACTCCATGTAAATAATCACTACTTTTAACATGTATAGAGCAGCATATCTCCACCAGAATCCATGTAAATAATCACTACTTTTAGTGTGTATAGAGCAGCATATCTCCACCAGACTCCATGTAAATAATCACTACTTTTAACATGTATAGAGCAGCATATCTCCACCAGACTCCATGTTAATAATCACTACTTTTAGTGTGTATAGAGCAGCATATCTCCACCAGACTCCATGTAAATAATCACTACTTTTAGCGTGTATAGAGCAGCATATCTTCACATGTAAATGGGTGAATTAAGAGTTTATTCCAACCAGACCAGAGTGGTGATTGTTGAACAGTGGAAAGATGAACCAAGACGTTTCTGTCCACTTTGAATAAAGTGTGTTTTACGATGATAAAAGTAGTGATTATTTGGTGACGGTGATTCCGGACATTTTTTTACACTTTCTTGGCAATTTTTTCAATGTTTTTGGCGAATCTTTTGGCTTTAATAGTTTTTTTTATGACGTTTTTCCACATTTTTGTCACGTTTTCAACTTTTGTCAAAATCTTTTTTTTTCATTTAGCGTTACATTGCGTGTTGTTTTGTTTTACTTCACCTTGTTGTACCAAAACATGAGGAAAACACCCTGAAGTTCCCCTTTAACTGTCTCTTTTTAATCCTTCGGCCTGCAGTCCTGTCCACAGCTCTGGACCTGGTGGACCTCAGCGACCTGGGCGGTTGCCGCAGTAACACCGTACAGACGAGGAGTCCCGTGAGGAGAAAGGGGGGCTCGCGGAGTCCCCGACGCCGGACCAGACCGGATGAGACGGAGCTGATCCAGGTGGAGGCGCAACAACTTCCTGCCAGTCCCATCTCCCTAGACTCAGGTACTCAAAACACAGGAAGCAGCTAAAACAACTTCCTGTCAGTCTCATCTCTCTATACTCCGGAGCCGTTTCTCAATATCAAGGATCCTTCTTGGAAGGACTAGTCCTTCCAAGGATTCTTCTTGGACGTACTAGTCCTTCCAAGGATCCTTCTTGGTAGTACTAGTCCTTCCAAGTCATGTCCTTCCTTGGTAAGACTAGTCTTTCCACAGATCCTTCTTGTTTGACCTTTGACCTAGTCCTTCCAAGAATCCTTCCTTGGTAGGACTAGTCCTTCCAATGATCCTTTTTTGGTAGGACTAGTCCTTCCAAGGATCCTTCTTGGTAGGACTAGTCCTTCCAAGGATCCTTCTTGGACGTACTAGTCCTTCCAAGGATCCTTCTTGGTAGTACTAGTCCTTCCAAGTCATGTCCTTCCTTGGTAAGACTAGTCTTTCCACAGATCCTTCTTGTTTGACCTAGTCCTTCCAAGAATCCTTCCTTGGTAGGACTAGTCCTTCCAATGATCCTTTTTTGGTAGGACTAGTGCTTCCAAGGATCCTTCTTGGTAGGACTAGTCCTTCCAAGGATCCTTCTTGGTAGGACTAGTCCTTCCAATGATCCTTTTTTGGTAGGACTAGTCCTTCCAAGGATCCTTCTTGGTTGACATAGTCCTTCCAAGAATCCTTCTTGGTAGGACTAGTCCTTCCAAGGATCCTTCTTGGACGTACTAGTCCTTCCAAGGATCCTTCTTGGTAGTACTAGTCCTTCCAAGTCATGTCCTTCCTTGGTAAGACTAGTCTTTCCACAGATCCTTCTTGTTTGACCTAGTCCTTCCAAGAATCCTTCCTTGGTAGGACTAGTCCTTCCAATGATCCTTTTTTGGTAGGACTAGTCCTTCCAAGGATCCTTCTTGGGAGGACTAGTCCTTCCAAGGATCCTTCTTGGTTGACATAGTCCTTCCAAGAATCCTTCTTGGTAGGACTAGTCCAGGAAGCAGCTAAAATAACTTCCTGCCAGTCTCATGTCTCTCTGAAAGAGTTCTTTTGGCGGTTGATGTGTTGCAGTCAATCTACCGTCTCCTCTGGACAAATGGGACGAGGTGATGCTGGACGTGGAGGACGCAGGAGGCAGGACGAGGGACGAGAAGCGCTGCACCTCCCACCACTCCTCCAGCGAACTGCTCTGGTAAATACCACAGTAGAAGAAGAAGTAGTGTGTGTGTGTGTGTGTGTGTGTGTGTGTGTGTGTGTGTGTGTGTGTGTGTGTTTTCAGTGTCTCTTTGTAGTCTGTCTCTTTGTAGTTTGTGACTCTTTGTAGTCTGTTCATGTCTCTTTGTAGTCTCTTTGTAGTCTTTGTATTGTGGACCTTCCCTCTAGAAATTGGGAGGTGTAGTACTACGTTGATGGGTGTGTATTTGGTCCCTTCAGGTCTGCAGAGTTTAAAACGAAGAACTCCTTCGACGTCCACAGCTTCGATGATCTGGACTTCATTCCTTCATCACAGGTCACACACACACACACACACACACACACACACACACACACACACACACACACACACACACACACACACACACATATATATCTACTGCTGAGATACATCGGGGGATATTATGACGTTTCCTGCAGTGTCTCCTTGAAAATGACTTTGAAAACCTTCAAAGTTTTGTTTGTTGTTTTGTCTTTACTGTCTGTGTGTGTGTGTGTCTGTGTGTGTATGTGTGTGTCTGTGTGTCTGTGTGTGTGTGTGTGTTCAGGATTGTGCGGCATCCAGACAGCCCAGACGAACTCGTTCCCTTCTGGCGAGCAAAGAGTCTCTGGAGGACGAGTTTGTCAGAGCGAAGGCTGCTGTAGAGGTACACACACACACACACACACACACACACACACACACACACACACACACACACACACACACACACACACACACACACACACATACACACACACACACACACACACACATACACACACACACACACACACACACACACACATATACACACACACACACACACACACACACACACACATACACACACACACATACACACACACATACACACACATACACACACACACATACACGCACACACACACACACACATACACACACACGCACGCAAATTTCGTGGTAGTTCAGGGTAGTTTGGGGCAGTTTGAGGTAGTTCATAAGTTCATATGTTGATCTTGAGCCAGTCTGGGGATGTGATCTAACAGCTCAGTGATTAAAGTGCAGATTAATTTGATTGGTCTTCAATCCCATCAGCTGTGCTCAGTGAACCAATCACAGTGCTTCAATCCCATCAGCTGTGCTCAGTGAACCAATCACAGCGCTTCGTCTGATTAAAAGCTGATCTGAAAGGTTCTGGATTTAGCTGCAGGTGTTTAATTCCTCCGAGAAACACAGCACGCTCCAGTTATTAGTCATGCTCTTTAGATCTTCAACAGGGGGTCTGGGACCCCTGGGGGGGGTCCTCCGATTTAATGCAGGGGGTCCTCCAAATTATTATTAATTATATTATATAATTATATTATGTAGTAGGGTCCCTCTCTTTTTTATTTAAGGGGTCCTTGGAATTAAAAAGGTTGAGACTCCTGCCTACTGTCGTGTGACAGAGATCAGACTTGGGGGTGAGAGCCCCGTTCAGGAAACAGGACTGCCTCTATCTCTGCCACATGACTTTGGGGAACAGCTGACTGTCTCCTCCGTCCCTCTGTCTCTTTTCTGTCTCTCTCTCCGGGAAATGAAGTTGCCTTCAAGTGCGCTCGGAAACCTGCAGATTCGTATGATTTCAGCAGCCCTGGTTTGAACATAAAGACTGTTTGAAAAGTCAACTACAACTCCCAGGGTGCATTTCAGGGATGTGTGTCTGTGTTTCAGTCAGATACAGAGTTCTGGGATAAGATGCAGGCCGAGTGGGAGGAGCTGGCTCGGAGGAACTGGCTGGAGGACTCCGAGGGCCAGGGTTCGATGCCGCCCGCCGCCTCGCCTGCAGAGAAGGTGAGTCCACAACCCGTCCTGCCTGTAACCCCCCCGGGGGTCCTGTCCTGTCCTGCCTGTAACCCCCCTGGGGGTCCTGTCCTGTCCTGCCTGTAACCCCCCCTGGGGGTCCTGTCCTGCCTGTAACCGAGGGGATTTATCAGGATGCATAGTATCCTGTATGTGATGGGGGTGATAACTGGCCTTCAGTTATAAATCTGCTCGCCTCTATGGAAATTTGACATAGGGGGGTGTATACTTATGCCCCTGTATTTTAACATAGGGGTGTATACTTATGCCCCTGTATTTTAACATAGGGGTGTATACTTATGCCCCTGTATTTTAACATAGGGGGTGTATACTTATGCCCCTGTATTTTAACATAGGGGGTGTATACTTATGCCCCTGTATTTTAACATAGGGGGTGTATACTTATGCCCCTGTATTTTAACATAGGGGGTGTATACTTATGCCCCTGTATTTTAACATAGGGGGTGTATACTTATGCCCCTGTATTTTAACATAGGGGTGTATACTTATGCCCCTGTATTTTAACATAGGGGTGTATACTTATGCCCCTGTATTTTAACATAGGGGGTGTATACTTATGCCCCTGTATTTTAACATAGGGGGTATACTTATGCCCCTGTATTTTAACATAGGGGTGTATACTTATGCCCCTGTATTTTAACATAGGGGGTGTATACTTATGCCCCTGTATTTTAACATAGGGGGTGTATACTTATGCCCCTGTATTTTAACATAGGGGGTGTATACTTATGCCCCTGTATTTTAACATAGGGGGGTGTATACTTATGCCCCCTGTATTTTAACATAGGGGGGTGTATACTTATGCCCCTGTATTTTAACATAGGGGGTGTATACTTATGCCCCTGTATTTTAACATAGGGGTGTATACTTATGCCCCTGTATTTTAACATAGGGGTGTATACTTATGCCCCTGTATTTTAACATAGGGGTGTATACTTATGCCCCTGTATTTTAACATAGGGGGTGTATACTTATGCCCCTGTATTTTAACATAGGGGTGTATACTTATGCCCCTGTATTTTAACATAGGGGTGTATACTTATGCCCCTGTATTTTAACATAGGGGGTGTATACTTATGCCCCTGTATTTTAACATAGGGGGGGGTATACTTATGCCCCCTGTATTTTAACATAGGGGGGTGTATACTTATGCCCCCTGTATTTTAACATAGGGGGGTGTATACTTATATTAAGGTGGCCTTAAATGTTGGATTTTTCCAATTCTTTTTAATTGAAAGATGATTTTTATGGCTGTTTTAAATCATCTTTGGCGTGTGTGTGTGTGTGTGTGTGTGTGTGTCTCTGTGTGTGTGTGTGTGTGTGTGTGTGTGTGTGTGTGTGTGTGTGTGTGTGTGTGTGTGTGAACTCATGAGCAGCGCTGTGTGACAGGGACGTTAATCTGTGGGTTTAATCCTCTTTGAACACGGAGCTTCAGTAATCCCCCTCCTCCTCTCAGGTGTTACATCACCGTGGTTACGCAGGCTGTTCACATCACAGCTCACCATCAAGTCCTGATCCTGTGATCCTGTGATCCTGGTCTCGCGTGCATATGTCAATGAGGTTTCTGACTCCAGTCTGCCACCTCCCAGACCGTCCCCCTAAATAATGTTTTGTAACGTGTTTCTGGATTTATCGGCATATCGATTTTTAAATAACCAAATATTCGGATCGGTATCGGCCTTAAACGTCGTTTATCAGTCGGGCTCTAGGTCGTTAAAAGATAAAAGAAAAGTCATCTGAAAATGGCCGTGAAGTCACGACGGGCCCAGACACCTGGTGGTTCACGGTCGGTCCCTCAGAGACCTGGTGGTTCACGGTCGGTCCCTCAGAGACCTGGTGGTTCACGGCAGGTCCCTCAGAGACCTGGTGGTTCACGGCAGGTCCCTCAGAGACCTGGTGGTTCACGGTCGGTCCCTCAGAGACCTGGTGGTTCACGGCAGGTCCCTCAGAGACCTGGTGGTTCACGGCAGGTCCCTGAGACCTGCTGCCGACTCAGTTCTTCTTCTCGAGTCGTATTTCAGGCGACGCTGCAGCTCGGCGACGGCTGTCCTTGACTCGCTTAACAAACGGCTGCTGTCTTCTTCTGCGTGTGAAATACGGAGCCGTTAATCTGAAACACTGCAGCCGCCTCTCCAACAGGAAGCTCTGTATATATATATATATATATATATATATATATATATATATATATATATATATATATACATATATATATATACATATATATATGTTGTTGGAGCTATTCATTATTTTGTTATATATATAATAGTTAGTTATTTGATTTGTCTAATTTCAGTTTTGCTTGAATTATAAGCTACATAAATTTGTTTGTCATTAGTATTTTATTTTGGTTAGTTTTAGTGCTTTTGTTTTGAAGGTACCAGGAAGCCTTAGCCACCAGGTGTAGTCTACAAATAGAGGTGAACAGGTATGTGGGAGGTAGACACCGGGGGGGGGGGGCTGATGGTTTTTTACCAGAGACAGAGTCAGAGTCAGAGACAGAGACAGAGAGACAGAGAGACAGAGTCAGAGACAGAGACAGAGACAGAGACAGAGACAGAGACAGAGACAGAGTCAGAGAGACAGAGACAGAGTCAGAGAGACAGAGACAGAGTCAGAGAGACAGAGTCAGAGTCAGAGACAGAGACAGAGTCAGAGTCAGAGTCAGAGACAGAGACAGAGAGACAGAGAGACAGAGTCAGAGACAGAGACAGAGACAGAGACAGAGACAGAGACAGAGACAGAGTCAGAGACAGAGACAGAGACAGAGACAGAGTCAGAGAGACAGAGACAGAGTCAGAGAGACAGAGACAGAGTCAGAGAGACAGAGTCAGAGTCAGAGACAGAGACAGAGTCAGAGTCAGAGTCAGAGACAGAGACAGAGAGACAGAGTCAGAGACAGAGTCAGAGACAGAGACAGAGTCAGAGACAGAGACAGAGTCAGAGAGACAGAGACAGAGTCAGAGAGACAGAGTCAGAGTCAGAGACAGAGACAGAGTCAGAGACAGAGACAGAGTCAGAGAGACAGAGACAGAGTCAGAGAGACAGAGACAGAGACAGAGTCAGAGACAGAGACAGAGACAGAGACAGAGTCAGAGTCAGAGACAGAGTCAGAGAGACAGAGACAGAGTCAGAGACAGAGTCAGAGAGACAGAGACAGAGTCAGAGAGACAGAGACAGAGTCAGAGACAGAGACAAAGACAAAGACAAAGACAGAGACAGAGACAGAGACAGAGAGACAGAGACAGAGACAGAGTCAGAGTCAGAGACAGAGTCAGAGAGACAGAGACAGAGTCAGAGACAGAGACAGAGACAGAGTCAGAGAGACAGAGACAGAGACAGAGTCAGAGACAGAGTCAGAGAGACAGAGACAGAGACAGAGTCAGAGACAGAGACAGAGACAGAGTCAGAGAGACAGAGACAGAGTCAGAGACAGAGACAGAGTCAGAGTCAGAGACAGAGTCAGAGAGACAGAGACAGAGACAGAGTCAGAGACAGAGTCAGAGAGACAGAGACAGAGACAGAGACAGAGACAGAGACAGAGAGACAGAGACAGAGTCAGAGACAGAGACAGAGACAGAGACAGAGTCAGAGAGACAGAGACAGAGTCAGAGACAGAGACAAAGACAGAGACAGAGACAGAGACAGAGACAGAGTCAGAGAGACAGAGACAGAGACAGAGTCAGAGTCAGAGACAGAGTCAGAGACAGAGTCAGAGAGACAGAGACAGAGTCAGAGACAGAGACAGAGTCAGAGAGACAGAGACAGAGACAGAGTCAGAGTCAGAGACAGAGTCAGAGACAGAGTCAGAGAGACAGAGACAGAGTCAGAGACAGAGTCAGAGACAGAGACAGAGACAGAGTCAGAGAGACAGAGTCAGAGTCAGAGACAGAGACAGAGTCAGAGACAGAGACAGAGACGCCATTGATCCGTCTCGTGAGATGTTTGTATGCCGAGTAAATGGATTAATAAACCTCCCAGAATGCATCTCTGCCTGGACAATCAAAGTTTCAATCTCTGCGTAAGATTCAGTCCTTCGGTGCCTCCGTTGGACATTAAGATTGTAGTTTGTTTTGTTCATTCGGAAGACAACTCGCCACTACATATATATATATATATATATATATATATGTATATATATATATACATATATATAAATATATGTATATATATATATATACATATATATATATATACATACATATATATATATATATGTATGTATATATGTGTCTTCATTAAAATAATTAGGTACAGTAGTCACACATACACACACACACACACACACACACACACACACACACACACACACACACACACACACAGACGTCACACACACAGCACACACAAACATGTGTAATTTAGTTCTGAAGGAGTCCCGTGATAGAGCCCTGGGGGACTCCGGTCCCTGTAGGTGGTCTGATTTCTGTGTGTCTCTGCAGGGTTAGTTCTGAAGGAGTCCCGTGATAGAGCCCTGGGGGACTCCGGTCCCTGTAGGTGGTCTGATGTCTGTGTGTCTCTGCAGGGTTAGTTCTGAAGGAGTCCCGTGATAGAGCCCTGGGGGACTCTGGTCCCTGTAGGTGGTCTGATTTCTGTGTGTCTCTGCAGGGTTACTTCTTCAACGCCAACAACCCGTACCGGGAAGCGCCGAGCGCCTTCGCCGAGGGTCTAGAGAAAGCTCGGGAGGGAGACCTGAACGCCGCCGTGCTGCTGCTGGAGGCCGCCATCCTGCAGGACCCCCAGGACTCAGAGGTTACCTTAGTTACTAGTTACTAGTTACTTTACTTACTAGGTACTTTGCACATTAAGATTTCTGCTTACAAAACACACACACACACACAGATATACACACACACACACACACACAGATATACACACACACACACACACAGAGACACACGTCTCACACACACACGTCACACACACACACAGACACACGTCACACACGCACCCCCAGGTTCTAAACCCCCCCCCCCTGTCTTTCAGGCCTGGCAGGTGTTGGGAACGACTCAGGCTGAGAACGAGAACGAGCACGCCGCCATCGTGTCCCTGCAGAGGTCAGACTTCCTGTTCAATTCAACTTTATTAACAATGTCACACCCTGAACACACAGCTCGTCATCAGGACCTTCGTTAACCTTCATTAACCTTCATTAACCTTCATTAACCTTCGTTAACCTTCGTTAACCTTCGTTAACCTCAACGTCATTTGACCCTTTAATAAATATATATATATAAATATATATATATATATATATAGTAGTTAATAGTTGATAAAAAAACTTTAAACACAGTGTAAACACACACACACACACACACACACACAGATACACACACAGTTACACACACACACACACACATCACACCCCCTGTGCTAACTGATGCTAAGCTAGCGTGCACCCCTTGTGCTAACTGATGCTAAGCTAGCGGGCACCCCCTGTGCTAACTGATGCTAAGCTAGCGTGCACCCCCTGTGCTAACTGATGCTAAGCTAGCGTGCACCCCTTGTGCTAACTGATGCTAAGCTAGCGGGCACCCCCTGTGCAAACTGATGCTAAGCTAGCGTGCACCCCTTGTGCTAACTGATGCTAAGCTAGCGTGTACCCCTGCTGCAGGTGTCTGGAGCTCCGCCCCAACAACCTTGCGGCTCTCATGGCGCTCGCCGTCAGCTTCACCAACAGCGGCATGCAGCGGGAGGCGTGCGACGCCCTGCGCCGCTGGATCAGCCACAACCCCCGCTACAAGCACCTGGCTCAGGGGCCCAGGGGCCCGCTACAGGGTTCCCCGGCCACGCCACGCAGGGGCCCGCTACAGGGTTCCCCGGCCACGCCACGCAGGGGCCCCCAGAACACCTCCACACCTGCCAGGTACCCAGACTTTTAATGATCTTGATGTTTTTCATTTTATTTTGTCAAAATAAAACTTCTCACCTTTCTAACAGAATATAGAAGGGTGTTAACAGCTTGTGTGTGTGTGTGTGTGTGTGTGTGTGTGTCTGTGTGTGTGTGTCTGTGTGTGTGTGCATGGTTGCGCGTGTGTGTGTGTGTGTGTGTGTGTGTGTGTGTGTGTGTGTGTAGCTCTGAGCTGCATGAAGTCCTGCTCCTCTTCCAGGAAGCGGCCTTGCTGAATCTGGACTGTGTGGATCCAGACCTGCAGACCGGACTCGGGGTCCTCTTCAACCTCGGCTCTGACTTCAACAGAGCTGTGGAGGCCTTCAGTGCCGCGCTGTCAGTCAGACCCCAGGTACACACACACACACACACACACACACACACACACACACACACACACACACACTACTACTTTTTCAACATACTATACTATGACTTTTTTTTAACTTTTTTGACATGCTATACTATAACTTTTTTTACTTTTTCGTCATACTATACTATGACTTTTTTACTTCTTCGACATACTATACTATAACTTTTTTTTATTTTTTGACATACTATACTATGACTTTTTGTACTTTTTCAACATACTATACTATAACTTTTAACTTTTCGACATACTATACTATGACTTTTTACTTTTTGACATACTATACTATAACTTTTTGTACTTTTCAACATACTATACTATGACTTTTTACTTTTCGACATACTATACTATGACTTTTTTTTACTTTTTGACATACTATACTATGACTTTTTGTACTTTTTCAACATACTATACTATGACTTTTTTTACTTTTTCGACATACTATACTATAACTTTTTTTTATTTTTTGACATACTATACTATGACTTTTTGTACTTTTTCAACATACTATACTATGAATTTTTTTACTTTTTGACATACTATACTATAACTTTTTATACTTTTTCAACATACTATACTATGACTTTTTTTACTTTTTCGACATACTATACTATGACTTTTTTTTTTTGACATACTATACTATGACTTTTTGTACTTTTTCAACATACTATACTATGACTTTTTTACTTCTTCGACATACTATACTATAACTTTTTTTACTTTTTCGTCATACTATACTATGACTTTTTTTACTTTTTGACATACTATGACTTTTTGTACTTTTTCAACATACTATACTATGACTTTTTTTACTTTTTCGACATACTATACTATATCTTTTTGTACTTTTTGACATACTATACTATAACTTTTTGTACTTTTTCAACATACTATACTATGACTTTTTTACTTCTTCGACATACTATACTATAACTTTTTTAACTTTTTGACATACTATACTATGACTTTTTTACTTTTGACATACTATACTATGACTTTTTGTACTTTTTCAACATACTATACTATAACTTTTTGTACTTTTTTGACATACTATACTATGACTTTTTATACTTTTTTTTTACATACTATACTATGACTTTTTGTACTTTTTCGACATACTATACTATGACTTTTTATACTTTTTCGTCATACTATACTATGACTTTTTATTCTTTTTTTTACATACTATACTATAACTTTTTGTACTTTTTCAACATACTATACTATGACTTTTTTACTTCTTCGACATACTATACTATAACTTTTTGTACTTTTTTGACATACTATACTATGACTTTTTTACTTTTTTTTTACATACTATACTATGACTTTTTTACTTTTCGACATACTATACTATGACTTTTTTTACTTTTTTCGACATACTATACCATGACTTTTTGTACTTTTTCTACATACTATACTATGACTTTTTTTACTTTTCGACATACTATACTATGACTTTTTTACTTTTCGACATACTATACCATGACTTTTTTTACTTTTTCGACATACTATACTATGACTTTTTTTTAACTTTTTCGACATACTATACTATGACTTTTTTTACTTTTTCGACATACTATACTATGACTTTTTATACTTTTTTTTACATACTATACTATAACTTTTTTAAACTTTTTCGACACACTATACTATGTCTTTGTGTACTTTTTGACATACTATACTATGACTTTTTTACTTTTTCGACACTATACTATGACTTTTTTTTAACTTTTTCGACATACTATACTATGATTTTTTTTTTTACTTTTTGACATACTATACTATGACTTTTTTTACTTTTTTTTACATACTATACTATAACTTTTTTAAACTTTTTCGACACACTATACTAAATTTGTGTACTTTTTGACATACTATACTATGACTTTTTTACTTTTTCGACACTATACTATGACTTTTTTTTAACTTTTTCGACATACTATACTATGACTTTTTTACTTTTTGACATACTATACTATGACTTTTTTTACTTTTCGACATACTATACTATGACTTTTTATACTTTTTTGACATACTATACTATCACTTTTTTATTTCTTCGACATACTATACTATGACTTTTTTACTTTTTTGACATACTATATTATGTCTTATGTTCTCCTCAATGCAAACAAACAAGCCACAGAAGCACAATGAAAATATCTTCCATTTATTGCCACAGTAGTCACCTTACATGGTATTTACATACACAATACAACCACAGTTAACATTTTTGGGGTTCCCTGCTGGAGCTGCTGCCCCCGCGACCCCACCTCGGAGAAGATGATGAAGATGGATTGATTCATGTTAACCTCACATCGGCATAAATTGATCCACCACACAGAACTGCTTGTTAAATATGAGACATTTTAAGACATTTTTAACACCACCTAAGATGAAAATGGCATCTTTACATCCATTTAACAGAAAATAAGTGTGTATTAAAACATCTTAATTTAGTAAAACATTTTTTCATAAAAATCACAATCATCTTTAATGTAGAATCTCTGTAAAGTGTGTTTGTAATCTAAGAAAAATATATATATATTTTTATACATTTTTATACGTTTATTTCTTATGCTAATAAATTATGTTTTGAGGTGTGTTGCTTACTGTTCAATTCACAAACCAATTCATGTTGCCATTGAATGCCATAAAAAGTCATATAAAACCTTATTATAGTATGTCGAAGTAATGAAGTCACAGTATACTCGAAAAGAGTAAAAAAAAAAAGTAATAGTTTGTCGAAAAAGTAAAACAAAAGTCATAGAACAGTGTGTCGAAAAAGTCATAATACAATATGTTGCTCTGTTTGGGGAGTTGAATCGCAGACGCTCTGGTTCCCAACTCAACTCCCTATTGACTCAGCTACTGCCACCGCAAATACTGTAATATGTTGAAAATAAGTAATAAAAAGTCATAGTATAGTATGTCGAAAAAGTAAAAAAGTCATACTATAGCATGTCGAAAAAGTAAAATAAAGTAAAATTATAGTATGTCAAAGTATACCATGAGTAGTGGTAGTATATTGTACTTTGCTCAGAATGGGGACTTGAACCAGTGACTCTATGGTTCCTAACACAACTCGCTATTCGCTGAGCTACTGCCACCAAGTCATAGTATAGTATGTCAAAAAAGTTAAAAAGTCATAGTATAGTATGTCAAAAAAGTCACAGTAAAAAAGTATGTTGAGTAATAGTATATTATTCTTTCGTCTGTATGTGGACTTGAAACTGCAACCTTCCAGTATGTCGAAAAAGTCATAGTATAGTATGTCAAAAAGTCAAAAAAGTCATAGTATAGTATGTCAAAAAGTCAAAAAAGTCATAGTATAGTATGTTGAAAAAGTCAAAAAAGTCATAGTATAGTATGTCGAAAAAGTATAAAAAGTCTTAGTATAGTAAAAAAGTAGGTTGAGTAATAGCATACTATTCTTTCATCTGTGGACTTGAACCTGCAACCTTCCAGTTCCCAAACAAACTCCCTATCTACTCAGCTACTGCCACAGATAGCGTTATATGTCAAAAAAAGTTATAAAAATATCTTAGTAAAGTATGTCGAAAAATTAAAAAGGTCATAGTATAGTATGTCAAAAAAGTCAGTATAGTATGTTGAAAAAAGTAAAAAAGTCATAGTATAGTATTTCAAAAAAAGTAAAAAAGTCATAGTATAGTATGTCGAAAAAAGTAAAAAAAGTCATAGTATAGTATTTCGAAAAAAGTGAAAAAGTTATAGTAAAGTACATCAAAAAGTCATAGTATAGTATGTCGAAAAAAGTAGGTTGAGAATAGTATATCTTTTCTTTCGAAAAAAGTAAAAAAGTCATAGTATAGTATGTAAAAAAAGTATGAAAAGTCACAGTATAGTATGTCGAAAAGTAAAAAAAGTCATAGTATAGTATGTCGAAAAGTCAAACAAGTCATAGTATAGTATGTCGAAAAAGTATAAAAAGTCGTAGTATAGTATGTCGACAAGTCAAAAATGTCATAGTATAGTATGTCAAAAAAGTATAAAAATTCATAGTATAGTATGTCAAAAAAGTATAAAAAGTCATATTATAGTATGTTGAAAAGTCAAAAAAGTCATAGTGTAGTATGTCGAAATAGTATAAAAATTCATAGTATAGTATGTCGAAAAGTCAAAAAAGTAATAGTATAGTATGTCAAAAAAGTATGAAAAGTCATAGTATAGTATGTCGAAAAGTCAAAAAAGTCATAGTATAGTATGTCAGAAAAGTAGAAAAATTCATAGTACAGTATGTCGGAAAAAGTAAAAAAGTCATAGTATAGTATGTCGAAATAGTATCAAAATTCATTGTATAGCATGTCTAAAAAAGTAGGTTGAGTAATAGTGCATTAATCTTTTGTCTGTATGTGAACTTGAACCTGCAACCCTCCCGTTTTCAAACCAACTCCCTATCTACTCTGCCACACAGATAGTGTTATATGTTGAAAAAAAGTCATAGTATAGTACGTCGAAAAGCCAAAAAAGTCATTGTACAGTACGTCGAAAAGTCAAAAAAGTCGTAGTATAGTACGTCGAAACGTCAAAAATGTCACTGTATAGTATGTCGAAAAGTAAAAAAAGTCATAGTATAATGTTAAAAAAGTATGAAAAGTCATAGTATAGTATGTCGAAAAGTCAAAAAAGTCATAGTATAGTATGTCGAATATTCAAAAAAGTCATAGTATAGTTGTCAAAAAAGTCATAGTATAGTATGTCGAAAAAGTCAAAAAAGTAATATTATAGTATGTCGAAAAGTCAAAAAAGTCATAGTATAGTATGTCGAAATAGTATAAAAAGTCATAGTATAGTATGTCCAAAAGTCAAAAAAGTCATAGTATACTATGTCGAAATAGTATAAAAATTCATAGTATAGTATGTCAAAAAAGTATGAAAAGTCATAGTATAGTATGTCGAAAAGTCAAAAAAGTCATAGTATAGTATGTCAAAAAAGTATAAAAATTCATAGTATAGTATGTCAAAAAAGTATGAAAAGTCATTGTATAGTATGTCGAAAAGTCAAAAAAGTCATAGTATAGTATGTCGAAATAGTATGAAAAGTCATAGTATAGTATGTCGAAAAGTCAAAAAAGTCATAGTATAGTATGTCAAAAAAGTATGAAAAGTCATAGTATAGTATGTCGAAAAGTCAAAAAAGTCATAGTATAGTATGTCAAAAAACTAAAAAAAGTCATAGTATAGTATGTCGAAAAGTCAAAAAAGTCATAGTATAGTATGTCAAAAAAGTATGAAAAGTCATAGTATAGTATGTCGAAAAGTCAAAAAAGTCATAGTATAGTATGTCAAAAAAGTATAAAAAGTCATAGTATAGTATGTCGAAAAGTCAAAAAAGTCAGTACCCTCCAATTCACAAACCAACTCCCTATCTACTCAGCTACTGCCACACAAATAGTCAAATGATCTAAAGTCGTCAAAAAGTTCTGAAAATATAGTAAAGTAGTAACCCTGTTCATGTTCAGGACTACCTGTTGTGGAATCGTCTTGGGGCCACGTTGGCGAATGGGGACCGCAGCGAGGAGGCGGTGGAGGCCTACAGCAGAGCCCTGGAGCTGCAGCCCGGATTCATCCGGTCCAGATACAACCTGGGCATCAGCTGCATCAACCTGGGGGCCCACAGGTAATCAGGACCATACCTGGGTTGGATCCGGGACTACAGGACCAGACCTGGGTTAGATCAGGGACCACAGGACCAGACCTGGGTTAAATCAGAGACTACAGGACCAGACCTGGGTTAGAACAGGGACTACAGGACCAGACCTGGGTTAGTTCAGGGACTACAGGACCAGACCTAGGTGAAATCAGAGACTACAGGACCAGACCTGGGTTAGATCAGGGACTACAGGACCAGACCTGGGTTAGATCAAGGTCTACAGCACCAGACCTAGGTGAAATCAGAGACTACAGGACCAGACCTGGGTTAGATCAAGGACTACAGGACCAGACCTGGGTTAGATGAGGGACTACAGGACCCGGACCCACTACTGCTGCTACTGCTACCTTAACAAACCTAGCTAGCATGAGCTAACATGAGCTTTTGGGAGCTAATGGGGGCTAGCAGGAGCTAACATGAGCTTTTGGGAGCTAATGGGGGCTAGCAGGAGCTAACATGAGCTAGCGGGTGCTACTATGAGCTAACGGAAGCTAACATGAGCAAGTGTAAGTTAACATGAGCTAGCGGGAGCTAGAGGGAGCAAATGGGGGCTAGCGTTAGCTAGCGGGAGCTAACAGGCTGCTTGGCATCCCTCAGGGAGGCGGTCAGTAACTTCCTGGCGGCTCTGAACCAGCAGCGGCGGAGTCAGCGCTGCAGCCACCAGCAGATGTCGGCCAACATCTGGGCCGCCCTGCGCATCGCCGTCTCCATGCTGGACCGGCCCGAGCTGGTCCAGGCCGCCAGCACCGGAGACCTGGACCTGCTGATGCGGGCCTTCGACGTGGGCGAGGTCTGACGCCCGGAGGTTCGGGTGCAGTGCGGCGGTGTCTCCATGGGAACGATGGAGACCCGCTGGATGTGGACTTGTTGGGTTTGTAACCAAGAGTGTCCCTGTCCAATGGGAGGAGAGTGCAGATCTTAGTCGCGCATGCGTCACTTTGTGACAAGTAGCATCAAGATGCTAACGAGAGACTTCTGTAACGTCTGAAGTAGCCTCCGAGATGCTAACGAGAGACTTCTGTAACGTCTGAAGTAGCCTCCGAGATGCTAACGAGAGACTTCTGTAACGTCTGAAGTAGCCTCCGAGATGCTAACGAGAGACTTCTGTAACGTCTGAAGTAGCCTCCGAGATGCTAACGAGAGACTTCTGTAACGTCAACACAGTAAAAATGGACCTACTTAACCAAGTTGGTTCACTGCTAGCTTAGCTACAAGTTAGCATCAAACACAACAAAGGCTGTCAGTTGAATGGTGTTTTGAGCTAACGTCATCAACCAACCATAGGTATCGATGGGAAGGTTATGTAACCACACGTTAGTCTCTAACTATAACAACAAATAAAAGCTGCCTTTTATCCTGCTAGTTAATGGGGATGTACATCATAAGTCTCATTATTACATCATCACGATTTCTATTCAGGGCTCAGCAATCTATACGAGACAATATACACATCTATATAATATCTATTTATCTCATTAATATCAACTCAAAGCATTTCATATCATTCCCTCCAGAAAATATATAATATAAAGCTTTACTGCAGACACAGGTCCATATTACACATCAAACAGTAGTATATATACATATGTATATATGTACATATATATGTATGTATGTATATATATATACAGTATATT
>JABXJD010001013.1:120000-122500 GCA_013375575.1 Percina caprodes | reverse complement strand
GTGTGTGTGTGTGTGTGTGTGTGGAGTGGTCTGTGTGTGTGTGTGTTGTCTGTGTGTGTGTAAGGTCTGTGTGTGTGTCTGTTCAGTGTGTGTGTGTGTGTGAGAGTGAGTGTCTGTGTGTGTGTGTGTGTGTGTGTGTCTGCATCAAAGGGACAGCAATAGTCAGAACTACACATGTTATACACTAAAGGAGACTTTATGTGTGTGTGTGTGTGTGTGGTGTGTGTTTGAAGGATGTGAGCTTAGCTGTGTGATAAAGACAGGGAAGCAGGTGACTCAACGTAGAAGGATTTCAATGCAAACTCTGGCAGCTGAACACGTGTTGGTCTATTTCATTATAATATATTCATGTTGTCTTCATGTTGTCTTCATGTTGTGTCTTCATGTTGTGTGTCATGTGTCTTCATGTTGTCCTCATGTTGTCTTCATGTTGTCTTCATGTTGTCCTCAGTTGTTGTCTTCATGTTGTCTTCATGTGTCTCATGTTGTCCTCATGTTGTCCTCATGTTGTCCTCATGTTGTCCTCATGTTGTCTCATGTTGTCCTCATGTTGTCTCATGTTGTCTCATGTTGTCCTCATGTTGTCTTCATGTTGTCCTCATTGTCTCTCATGTTGTCCTCATGTTGCCCTCATGTTGTCCTCATGTTGTCCTCATGTTGTCTCATGTTGTCCTCATGTTGCCCTCATGTTGTCCTCATGTTGTCTTCATGTTGTCCTCATGTTGTCTCTCATGTTGTCCTCATGTTGTCTTCATGTTGTCTCTCATGTTGTCCTCATGTTGTCCTCATGTTGTCCTCATGTTGTCTTCATGTTGTCCTCATGTTGTCCTCATGTTGTCCTCATGTTGTCCTCATGTTGTCCTCATGTTGCCCTCATGTTGTCCTCATGTTGTCCTCATGTTGTCTTCATGTTGTCCTCATGTTGCCCTCATGTTGTCCTCATGTTGTCTTCATGTTGTCCTCATGTTGCCCTCATGTTGTCTTCATGTTGTCTTCATGTTGTCTTCATGTTGTCCTCATGTTGTCCTCATGTTGTCTTCATGTTGTCTTCATGTTGTCTTCATGTTGTCTTCATGTTGTCCTCATGTTGTCCTCATGTTGTCTTCATGTTGTCTTCATGTTGTCTTCATGTTGTCCTCATGTTGTCATCATGTTGTCTTCATGTTGTCTTCATGTTGTCCTCATGTTGTCCTCATGTTGTCTTCATGTTGTCTTCATGTTGTCTTCATGTTGTGCTCATGTTGTCTTTGTCTCTTGTCAGATCGTTCTTGCATCTTCCGACTGAGTTTTCCATGTTTGTCCCCGTTACCCGTGTCTCCCCGTGAGTTTTCCCGTCCTTCTGTTTTTGTCTCGTCTTTTTCTCTGGACCCTTTTGTATTTTCATATTTTCCTATTTCCTATATTTAGTCGTTGCTCCCTGTGTTGTTTTTCTTGGACTTTTTACTCAACTCTCATGTTGTCTTTGGGTCAAATTGACCCGTTTTCAGTAAAAAAAAAAAAAATGGCCGTCAACATAAGCACTGAAAATTTCAACATTAAAAATATCAAAAAAATTTGGAAAAAACACTAAAAACATTTAAAAAAAAGCACCCACAACATTGAAAAAGTGACAAAAATGTGACAAAAAAAAGCGATAATTTTGAAAAAAAGTGACCAAAACGTTGTTTTTTTTCATGGTTGACGGGAAGACAACACGAGGGTTAATGAACCCCCAACCTGCCTTTCCCCATCATGCCTTTGGGTCCTTACTCCGCCTCGTCGTCACACAGCAGGTTGCAGAACAAAAGTAAATAAGTACAAATAAGTATTTTGTTCGCTGACACGAGAATATATCAGATTATTTTATTCAGTGTCTGAAACAGATTGTCAGCGTTTCGTCAGTCAGAGAAACAGGAAAATGTATTTTATTGGACACAAAGGGAACAATTAATTAGCTATTTAACGACTTTTTAGAATTTCTGCCTCTGATTGGCTGATTCCCAAAGCACCTCAGTGTATTTTGCCAACATCCATTCAGCAGCTTTTAGGGTTATTTTGTGATGTTCACTGTAAAAAATGTCTGAAATCTGCAGTTATTACTTCAGATTTCACAGTAACGCTACTGGATAAAATCTCACAGTAGAACGCTGTAGAGGTACATTACAACCTTGTTGCCATGACAACATCACAGTAGTATTACAGTAGAAATCACAGTATAGCCACTACAGTACTGTAAATATTAAACTACTGTATTGTTACAGAAAGACAGAGACTGATAGAAAGATAGAAGGAAAGACAGAGACAGAAAGAGACAAAAAAGACAGAAAGACAAACAGATATAGACAGAAAGAATGGCAGAAAGAGACAAAGAGACAAAAAGACAAAAAGACAGAAAGACAGAAACAGATAGAAAGAAGGAAAGACAGACAGAAATAGAGAGAAAGAAAGAAAGACAGACATAACGGCAGAAAGACAGACAGAAAGAGAGAGAAAGACAGACAAAAAGAGACAAAAAAGACAG
>JABXJD010001013.1:95000-110000 GCA_013375575.1 Percina caprodes | reverse complement strand
ATCTCTGCAGGGTAAATCCAGACAGCTAGCTAGACTATCTGTCCAATCGGAGTCTCTGTTGACGACTAAAACTACTTCTGAACGTACACATGTTCCACCAAAACCACTTCCTTCCTGAGGCTGTTTAGCAGCGGCACCGTGGCTCCGTCCGGCGCTTAGCCCCGCCCAAGATGATTGTGATTGGTTTAGAGAAACGCCGATAAACCAGAGCAGGTTTTTCCCCAGAATGCTGTGTGGACTAGCCAGACCCTCCTCCGCAGCGCTGTGGAGGAAGGTCTGGCCATGCAAGACTACTGTTTAGGCCACATACCTTTATGGGGAGAGGTGTACTCTGAAAAAACATAAAAACAAATGTTATTATTGGATTATGACTAACGAGTTAGTAGAAAGTGTTAATTAACCCACTGCTCTCTGCACCTTTACCTGAGGTTTCGAGTTGATGTGTCGACTTTTCTTCTGTTGATAACAGGGAAATACGACAATTACTTCAATCTGTCAGAAACTCTAATTTCCCCATAGGGGATCGATAAAGAGTATAAAAAAAATAAATAAATAAAAAAAATAAATAAAAAATAAAAAATAAAAAATACAAAATACAAAATACAAAAAAAGAAAAATAAAAGAAAAATAAAAAAATAAAAAATAAAATAAAATAAATAAATAAAAAAATACAAAAATACAAAAATACAAAAATACAAAAAATTAAAAATTAAAAATTAAAAATTAAAAATTAAAAATTAAAAATTAAAAATTAAAAATTAAAAATTAAAATTGGATAACAGGGAAATACGACAATTACTTCAATCCGTCAGAAACTCAAATTTTCCCATAGGGGATCGATAAAGAGTATAAATAAAATAAAAAAGATTAAAAATAAACAATAAACAATAAACAATAAAAATAAATGAAAATTAAATTAAATTAAATTAAATTAAATTAAATTAAATTAAATTAAATTAAATTAAATTAAATTAAATTAAATTAAATTAAATTAAATTCGTCAGCATAGCACCCCCATCCGCCACTGCCATTGAGACGGTTATTCCCAGCTCTAGTTGGTTCAAAGCTTTTTTTAAAGGGGTTTAAAAAACAGAAATCGTACACAGAATGAGAAAAAGTTTCTTTCATTTCCAAGACTGAATTGAAGTAATTTATGTTTTGGATGAACTGAAGTGTGTCTGAGTCTCTCACCGTTGCTTCTGACAGCTTCATCCAAGCCGTCCAGACAGTCGACCTGTCCGTCTCCGACGGCGTTTCTATGCACGCACACGCCCGTCTTGCAGAGCAAAGCCCCGTTTCTGCAGCCTGTCAACCACAGGATTCACACCGTGACACACGGGACCAAACAGGGTTATAAAACCATTTATTTGGGTGTTTTCTGTACTTTTGCAGCACATCTCATCGCTGCGATCGCCGCAGTCGTCGACGCCGTCGCAGGTCTGGTTCCGAGAAACCCACTTAGTGTTCGCACACTCGAAGCCTTTCGGCTTCTCTGAAAGACACATTCAAAACATCAAAATACTGCAAAAGGGGACCACTAAGGTCTATATAAAAGAGACTTCAGATACAGTATTAGGGGACCACTAAGGTCTATATAAAAGAGACTTCAGATACAGTATTAGGGGACCACTAAGGTCTATATAAAGAGACTTCAGATACAGTATTAGGGGACCACTAAGGTCTATATAAAGAGACTTCAGATACAGTATTAGGGACCACTAAGGTCTATATAAAGAGACTTCAGATACAGTATTAGGGACCACTAAGGTCTATATAAAAGAGACTTCAGATACAGTATTAGGGACCACTAAGGTCTATATAAAGAGACTTCAGATACAGTATTAGGGGACCACTAAGGTCTATATAAAGAGACTTCAGATACAGTATTAGGGACCACTAAGGTCTATATAAAAGAGACTTCAGATACAGTATTAGGGACCACTAAGGTCTATATAAAGAGACTTCAGATACAGTATTAGGGGACCACTAAGGTCTATAAAAAAGACACTTCAGATACAGTATTAGGGACCACTAAGGTCTATACATACTGACCTCTTGGTTGTTTATAACAGGTTGCCGCGGCGACGCTCGTCATGTCGGTCTCCTTGTTGGTGATTTCACACTCAGCGAGCGAAGTCTCGTAACCTTGGCAATAGATGCTAACACAGCTGCTTGGTAACAGCTTGTTGTTACGGCTGGTTGTCAGGTTACTGTAAGACACCGAATCAGCAGCCTCTGCACCTCTGAAAGCACACACACACACACACACACACACACACACACACAGAGAAAGACACACACACACACACAGACACACACCGACACACACACACGCAAACACACACACATATATATACATATGTATGTAATTGTTGTGGCTGATGTTTTTTGTTTTTTTGCATTTAGTAATGGGGTTCCGCAGGGCCTATTCTTGGTCCCTTACCATTTACATATTACCAACATTATTTGTATATTTTATATATATATATATATATATATATATATATATATATATATATATATATATTCGGTATTCCACTGAAAATATCGGAAATTAAGTAACTACCAATTTTGTAAAATGTAAAGAGTAACAGATATCTGCGTTAAAAATGTAAGGTGTAAAAGTAAAACATTGGCACAAAAATTAATAGTAAAATAAAAATATCTGAAAAATCTGAGTACAGTAAAGTATTTGTACTTGGTTCCTCCCCATGTCTGTGTATTATATAAAATACCCCCCCCCCCCTCTCACAGTGGGTTCCCGTGCCTCTTGCAGACCACGTTAGCGGCAGCCATGTCCCAGGTCTTCGGACACACCAGGAAGTCCTCCTGGGATTCAGGTCCCACAGGGTGCGGGATCGAGACCCGGACCACTCCCGTGACCGGGTCGAGTGAACTTTTAAACTTCGGACTTTCTGTGGACAGCAAGAGGTTTAAAATATTTCAAGGCACTGAATATTTCTGAATATATCTGAATATATCTGAATATTTCTGAATAATTCTGAATATTTCTCAATATATCTGAATATTTCTGAATATATCTGAATATTTCTGAATATATCTGAATATATCTGAATAATTCTGAATATATCTGAATATATCTGAATATATCTGAATATATCTGAATATTTCTAAATATATCTGAATATTTCTGAGTATTTCAGAATTATTCTGAATATATCTGAATATATCTGAATATTTCTGAATATATCTGAATATATCTGAATATATCTGAAAACATCTGAATATTTTTTAATATATCTAAATATATCTGAATATATCTGAATATTTCTGAATATATCTGAATATATCTGAATAATTCTGAATATATCTGAATATATCTGAATATTTCTGAATATATCTGAATATTTCTGAATATTTCAGAATTATTCTGAATATATCTGAATATATCTGAATATTTCTGAATATATCTGAATATATCTGAATGTTTCTGAATAAATCTAAATTTATCTGAATATTTATGAATATATCTGAATATTTCTGTATATTTATGAATATATCTGATTATTTATGAATATTTATGAATATTTCTGAGAAAACGTACCTCCGCATTTAACCCCAAAGTGCGACATGGTAGGTTTCATGGTCCGACATGAGATAGCCATCACCTAGGAAACAGATTAACAATGTGTTAAATTAATTTAATTAATTAATAATATTATCTGTATTACTGTATCTGAAGTCTCTTTTATATAGACCTTAGTGGTCCCTAATACTGTATCTGAAGTCTCTTTATATAGACCTTAGTGGTCCCTAATACTGTATCTGAAGTCTCTTTATATAGACCTTAGTGGTCCCTAATACTGTATCTGAAGTCTCTTTATATAGACCTTAGTGGTCCCCTAATACTGGATCTGAAGTCTCTTTATATAGACCTTAGTGGTCCCTAATACTGTATCTGAAGTCTCTTTTATATAGACCTTAGTGGTCCCCTAATACTGTATCTGAAGTCTCTTTTATATAGACCTTAGTGGTCCCCTAATACTGTATCTGAAGTCTCTTTTATATAGACCTTAGTGGTCCCCTAATACTGGATCTGAAGTCTCTTTTATATAGACCTTAGTGGTCCCCTAATACTGCATTGTTTGTTTTCAAAGCCTTAAAGGGCCTCACCCCGGGGTATTAGTCCGAGCTTTTAACTTTGGGGGGGGGGGGCAAAGTCGGCTGTAGCGGTCTTCAGATCTACGGACTTTAGAAGTCCCAAGGGGGAGGTACTTCGCTGCTGCGGGCCCAAAACGTCTGAAGTTACGTATGTAACCATACGTAACCCTTGTTCCCCGAGATAGGGGAACGAGACACTGCGTTGGTTACGACATTATGGGAACGCCATAGTGTCGTAACCAACGTAGTTCGAGTTCCCCTTGAAGGGGAACTCTGGAACAAGCTCCCCCGACATTTGCACTATAACGATGTCATTTTAAATCAAAACTTATTTACTTACAATGGACTTTAATACGCAGTAGTGGTGCAACGACTTCCCTCTTCTTCTTCTTCTGATGATTTTAGGCAACTTGACCTGTTTTACTGTTTTCTAGCTTCATGTGTTTTGTGTTTTTTTCTTGTCTTTTATTGAATGTTGTGTTTGTTTATTCTTGGTTGCTGTAAAGTGCTATATGAATAAGTCTTGATTGATTGGTTGGATTGATTTGATTGGATTGGATTGATTTGATTGATTTGATTGATTGATTGATTGATTGATTGATTTGATTGATTGATTGATTTGATTGATTTGATTGATTTGATTGATTGATTGATTTGATTGATTTGATTGATTGATTTGATTGATTGATTGCTTGATTGATTTTCTGTGAAGTGAACACAACATTTTTCCACTTTCTGCGAAGATATTTGTGACTTTTGATGCGGGATTATGACGTCATGCAAGCCCCCGCGTTATTTTGCACGGAAATCGGCAATTTATGCGACAAAAGTGCGGCTTATTTGAAAACTACCCCCGACCCCACATGAAAATGCAGACTTTGGCTGGTTATGCATTGGTTTATGCGATGACATAATCCCATGATTCTGGAGGGGCTGGCGGTCTGCATGCGTACCTGGCAGTAGGAGCGGTAGGTTCTGTGGTCCAGCCCGCAGACGGTAGTCATGTTTTCAGCGGGACACAAGTAGGGGGGTTTACAGGAACACTGTCCTGAGATGCAGCGCTCCCACGGAGGACAGAACACCAGACCACATGATGCTCGGGTCAACCTGAGGAACGTTGGACGATAGACAAGGACTACTGTTATGCTATTGGCTGATTGGCCTCCTGCCAGGCTGAGGGGGCGGGGCTTACCTTCTACTCAGATTAAAGGAGAAGTTAAGGACAATCTGGGAAAAGACAGGAAGGACGCCACGTGGTACGTCCCACCCCCCTTAACCCTTGTGTTGTCTTGTAATCAGTCTCTACTAACACACAGTTAAATATGGAAGTCGAGTGGAGTGGAGATAAAACTAGAGAGATGTCTCACTCTGGAGATAAAACTAGAGAGATGTCTCACTCTGGAGATAAAACTAGTGAGATGTCTCACTCTGGAGATAAAACTAGAGAGATGTCTCACTCTGGAGATAAAACTAGAGAGATGTCTCACTCTGGAGCTAAAACTAGAGAGATGTCTCACTTTGGAGATAAAACTAGAGAGATGTCTCACTCTGGAGATAAAACTAGAGATGTCTCACTCTGGAGATAAAACTAGAGAGATGTCTCACTCTGGAGATAAAACTAGAGAGATGTCTCACTCTGGAGGTAAAACTAGAGAGATGTCTCACTCTGGAGATAAAACTAGAGAGACGTCTCACTCTGGAGATAAAACTAGAGAGATGTCTCACTCTGGAGATAAAACTAGAGAGATGTCTCACTCTGGAGATAAAACTAGAGAGATGTCTCACTCTGGAGGTAAAACTAGAGAGACGTCTCACTCTGGAGATAAAACTAGAGAGATGTCTCACTCTGGAGGTAAAACTAGAGAGACGTCTCACTCTGGAGATAAAACAGAGACCTGAACACACAGGGTGAAAACAGGATCTGCAGCAATGTGCAGAACAACAAAAATATGGTGTTTTATGAAAATGAAACCATGGAAACCTATTCTGGTCCAACCTCAAATACATTCATGACCCTGAAGATGAGCAGAATATGCTGCTTTAAGCCTTGGAACGCTAGATTTCCAGGGTGGAAAGTAGCTTAAGACTGTGACCCCCCACACCTCTGAATCATAAAGACTGTAACGTACAAATATGAATATAACAGACCGTAGCAAGTTCAGAGTATTAAAGAAAACCTAACAACTGCGGGAAGAAACCCCCCACTTACTTCTTTTCCAGACACCCAGGCGGACCCAGGAACTCGTCTCTCTCGGGTTCCTCAAGGGGTGAGGTTGGGACCGGGGTTGTTGGAGGACTCTCCTTTGTGGGTGATGGGTCCTCTTCCCCTGAATACTGCAGCAGCAATTAAAATGTAATACAGTGTGAAATCAACAGAAATGGAGAGAATACAACGTGGTTATGGCTCAGGCTGTTTCCTGGTAAAGCATTACGCAGATGATACACAACTTTATGATAATAATAATAATTAAAACTGCAAGCAGTGATGAACGGGCCCTCGCCTCTTCGCAAATCGGGGGTACTGGCATAGGCCAATCTTTGCAGCAGTGAATTTGCGCGGCACTCAGACACTGCAAATCGTCACCAACGAAGATGGAACTCCATGCTGTGAGACTCTACGTCACACAGTTCATTTTATTATAATAATAATACATTTGTTGTGTCTGAACAGCAATGCTGGATGATGTGTTGATAGGAATCCGCTTGACACTGTTTCTTGATTATTAAAAGGTTTATTACATCAATGAAGTCAGCATTAATACAAGCTCTGCAGAAGCCAGGAGAGTGCCTGCCAAATATTGGAAAATGGCACAAACGTTGGCCTGGCATTGAACCACCATGGCCAGTGGAAGGGACCCCTAACCCAAATACAAGTACCTGGGTGGTCTTAACCCTCATGTTGTCCTCAGGTCAAATTTGACCAATTTTCAGGTTTTTTTAATCACAAAAAAATGGACCTTCAAAATAAGCTGAAAATGTCATCATTAGAAATATCAAACCACGTTGGAAAAAACATCAAAAAAAGAACCCACTACATTGAAAAAGTGACAAAAATGTCAGAAAATGCGATTTTTTTCATGGTTGACAGGAAGAAAAATGAGACCAAAACTGATACAAGCTACAAAAGATAAAAGAGACAGAGTTGTAGAGAAAATGTCAAAAGAGGTGAAGACAACAGAAAAACTCACAGCAGAAGTTAACACATCCAGATACAGTAACACGACCTCCACCTTATGACCTTGACTTACCTTGAGAGCACCTTATGAGGAGGAAGCCGAGTGTAAGGACATTTATCCTCACTATTATACTCCTTTGTGATCGTTCTCTTCCCATTTTATTTGTAATACACTTTACATGTAAGACAAACCTCAAACGGCTACAGGTAGGCATGGCAGCTTTATTTGTAGAGCACATTTCAGCAACAGGGCAATTCAAAGTGCTTTACACAAAATCAGTCAAATAAATAAATTAAAACAGTTAGAAAAAAATAAAAATATAAACAGATAAAACAGAAAAAAATAGTTAAAAAAAAAATCAAAAATCAAAACAGATAAAACAGAAAAAAATAGTTAAAAAAAATAAAAACAGATAAAACAGAAAAAAAATAGTTAAAAAAAATAAAAACAGATAAAACAGAAAAAAAATAGTTTAAAAAAATAAAAAATAAAAACAGATAAAACAGAAAAAAATAGTTTAAAAAAAATAAAAACAGATAAAACAGAAAAAAATAGTTTAAAAAAAATAAAAACAGATAAAACAGAAACAAATAGTTTAAAAAAAATAAAAACAGATAAAACATGAATAAAAGTAACATTAAAGATCATTAAAGCACGATATCAGTTTAAGATTTATATAAATAATGCAACGACGTTATTGTGCAAAGTTAAAACTCATAAGTTCTGCTAAAAAGAAATGTTTTGAGTCCTTTTTTAAAGGTCTCTGTATTTGTAGAAGTATTTGTTGCTTGTTGAATTCAGCAGTTGTTTTATCTTATGTTGAAAATTGTACTTTTTTTTTGGTCAACTTGTTTTTGACAGTTATTAAATTATAATTACCTAGTTAATTACCTATAATTAACTAGTGTGGATAATCTCCCAAGTGTCTTTCATTTAATGTGCATTCAAGTTCATTGTGATGTACATTTCTACCAATTTAATTTTAAGGTTTTAATTTTAATATAGTCAGTCGTGAGTAAAGGGGGCCGGTCTAAGACCTGAACCCACAGGGCTGAACATGGCCCTGCCTGTATATATACAGGTAAAAGCCAGTAAATTAGAATATTTTGAAAAACTTGATTTATTTCAGTAATTGCATTCAAAAGGTGTAACTTGTACATTATATTTATTCATTGCACACAGACTGATGCATTCAAATGTTTATTTCATTTAATTTTGATGATTTGAAGTGGCAACAAATGAAAATCCAAAATTCCGTGTGTCACAAAATTAGAATATTACTTAAGGCTAATACAAAAAAGGGAGTTTTTAGAAATGTTGGCCAACTGAAAAGTAAGAAAATGAAAAATATGAGCATGTACAATACTCAATACTTGGTTGGAGCTCCTTTTGCCTCAATTACTGCATTAATGCGGCGTGGCATGGAGTCGATGAGTTTCTGGCACTGCTCAGGTGTTATGAGAGCCCAGGTTGCTCTGATAGTGGCCTTCAACTCTTCTGCGTTTTTGGGTCTGGCATTCTGCATCTTCCTTTTCACAATACCCCACAGATTTTCTATGGGGCTAAGGTCAGGAGTTGGCTGGCCAATTTAGAACAGAAATACCATGGTCCGTAAACCAGGCACGGGTAGATTTTGCGCTGTGTGCAGGCGCCAAGTCCTGTTGGAACCTGAAATCTCCATCTCCATAGAGCAGGTCAGCAGCAGGAAGCATGAAGTGCTCTAAAACTTGCTGGTAGACGGCTGCGTTGACCCTGGATCTCAGGAAACAGAGTGGACCGACACCAGCAGATGACATGGCACCCCAAACCATCACTGATGGTGGAAACTTTACACTAGACTTCAGGCAACGTGGATCCTGTGCCTCTCCTGTCTTCCTCCAGACTCTGGGACCTCGATTTCCAAAGGAAATGCAAAATTTGCTTTCGTCAGAAAACATGACTTTGGACCACTCAGCAGCAGTCCAGCTCTTTTTCCTTAGCCCAGGTGAGACGCTTTTCGCTGTTTCTTGGTCAACAGTGGCTTGACACGAGGTATGCGGCAGTTGAAACCCATGTCTTTCAAGCGTCTCTTGGTGGTGGATCTTGAAGCACTGACTCCAGCAGCTGTCCACACCCCTTTTTCACAATCTTGACTGGCGCGGTGATCCCTATCGCTTGTACACTTTTTCTGACCACAGTTTTCCTTCCCTTTGCCTCTCTATTAATGTGTTTGGACACAGAGCTCTGAGAACAGCCAGCCTCTTCAGCAATAACCTTTTGTGTCTTTCCCTTCTTGTGCAATGTGTCGATGGTCGCCTTTTGGACAGCTGTCAAATCTGAAGTCTTCCCCATGTTTGTGTAGGCTTCAGAACTGGACTGAGAGACCATTTAAAGCCCTTTGCAGGTGTTTTGAGTTAATCAGCTGATTACTTTGTGGCACCAGGTGTCTTCAAAATGTAACCCTTACACAATATTCTAATTTTGTGACACACGGAATTTTGGATTTTCATTTGTTGCCACTTCAAATCATCAAAATTAAATGAAATAAACATTTGAATGCATCAGTCTGTGTGCAATGAATAAATATAATGTACAAGTTACACCTTTTGAATGCAATTACTGAAATAAATCAAGTTTTTCAAAATATTCTAATTTACTGGCTTTTACCTGTATATATATATATATATATATATATATATATATAGAGAGAGAGAGAGAAGGGGGAGAGGGAGGCGGGGAGAGAGAGAGAGAGGGAGAGAGAGAGAGCAAGAGAGAGAGAGAGGGGGAGAGAGAGAGAGCGAGAGAGAGAGGGGGGGAGAGAGAGGGAGAGAGGGGGAGAGAGAGAGACCGAGAGAGAGAGAGAGAGAGAGAAGGGGGGAGAGAGGGAGAGGGAGAGAGCAAGAGCAAGAGAGAGAGGGAGAGAGAGAAAGATAGAGGGAGAGAGAGGAAGATAGAGAGAGGGGGAGAGAGGGATATACATATACACACATATATATATATATATTCTGTATTTACTTGAAAAACTACAATATAACGATGAATTACCACATTATTCTTCCGTGTTTGTGCTGCAACATCAACCAGAAGCTCTTGGTTGAAACCTGCTTTAATCAAGTGATGAAAACACGTAGAAAACAAAGGGTGAAGACAACGGGAGGAAACTCACCCGTTCGGAGTGAACGAGGACAAGAAACAGCCAAAAAAGACAAACTCCAGGTGATGTCATCCTGGTGTCCGTCCCTCACAGTTGTCCTCTTTTCCTTCCTGTGCTGAAAACACGTCACCGAAGGAAAAAACAAGAAGAAATGACCAGATAATGTGTGTTTTACGGTGACCGCAGAGCACATGGACAGACAGACTGTAATGGGAATGAGAGTCTCTGTCTTCTGTCCTCTGACATCATCAATCAATCAACCAATCAATCAATCATTAGCCTGTCTCGTCACCGTGGACACACACAGACATGCAGCCTCCACATTCGTCCCCTGAACCAATCACGGACGCCCGGGTTACGCAACAGTCAGATATTCAGGGGTGTGGGCGGGGGGGGGGGCTGTTCATGTGCATGTTGGGAAACCCATATTCCCGTAAACCCCATGGACACAAACACGTGGGCGGCAGGCGGAGGACAAAAGGTCGGTTTTGGAAGCGGAGACGGCGGTTTGTGTTTGTTTCCTTTTTTTAAGCCGAAATTTTGAGTTTGTGTATAGATACACACATTATACACACATAACGTGTACTTATACACACATTATATACACATAATGTATAGATACACACATTATACACACATAATGTATACTTATACGCACATTATATACACATAATGTGTACTTATACACACATTATATACACATAAGGTATACTTATACGCACATTATATACACATAATGTATAGATACACACATTATATACACATAATGTATACTTATACACACATTATATACACATAAGGTATAGATACACACATTATATACACATAATGTATACTTATACACACATTATATACACATAAGGTATACTTATATGCACATTATATACACATAATGTGTAGATACACACATTATATACACATAATGTACTTATACACACATTTTATACACAATGTATAGATACACACATTATATACACATAATGTATACTTATACACACATTATATACACATAAGGTATAGATAAACACATTATATACACATAATGTATACTTATACACATTATATACACATAAGGTATAGATACACATTGTACACACATAATGTATACTTATACGCACATTATATACACATAAGGTATACTTATATGCACATTATATACACATAATGTATACTTATACACACATTATATACACATAATGTATACTTATACACACATTATATACACATAATGTATAGATACACACATTATATACACATAATGTATACTTGTACACACATTATATACACATAAGGTATAGATACACACATTATACACACATAATGTATACTTATACGCACATTATATACACATAATGTATACTTATACGCACATTATATACACATAATGTATAGATACACACATTATATACACATAATGTATACTTATACACACATTATATACACATAATGTATACTTATACACACATTATATACACATAATGTATAGATACACACATTATATACACATAATGTATAGATACACACATTATATACACATAATGTATACTTATACACACATTATATACACATAAGGTATAGATAAACACATTATATACACATAATGTATACTTATACACACATTATATACACATAATGTATACTTATACACTCATTATATACACATAATGTATACTTATACACACATTATATACACATAATGTATAGATACACACATTATATACACATAATGTGTATATCTATATATTGTGTGTATATAATGTATATCTATACATCATGTGTATATAATGTATGTATATCTATACATTATATGTATATAATGTGTATATATACATTATGTGTATATAATGTGTATATCTATACATTATGTGTATATAATGAGTATATCTATACATTATGTGTATATAATGTGTATATCTATACATTATGTGTATATAATGAGTATATCTATACCTTATGTGTATATAATGAGTATATCTATACATTATGTGTATATAATGAGTATATCTATACATTATGTGTATATAATGAGTATATCTATACCTTATGTGTACATAGTGTGCGTATAGCTACAAAAAGTAAAACATTGTAACTGATAATCACATTATAGACATACAGCGGCTAGAATAAGATTACCCCCCCCCCCATTGATCTTAATGCCTTAATTAAAAAGAGTAAGAAAATTGATCTTCTTTATGAATAAATACTGAATGTAAACATCCTAGATTTCAAGATGGTGGATCTTTTCCATTATTGTTAAACTGTGAAATAGTTTTTTTAATAAAGTAAAACTTATTATCACGTCTAATGTTAGCAGTGAATACGTTACGCGTACTGTACCTTTAAGGCTTGAAGTACGAGAACATGAGCAAGTTAATATTCAACATTATATCAATAAAAAAACCTTTCAAAACCACTGTTTACCTTTACTGTGAGGCAGTCATGGGGGGGAGGGCAGGGGGGGGGGCAGTAGCTCAGGCAGTAAGAGGTTGGGAACCGGAAGGTCGCAGGTTCAAGTCCCCACATCGACCAAAATATGGTGGTGGACTGGTAGCTGGAGAGGTGCCGGTGCACCTCCTGGGCACTGCCAGGGTGCTCTGGAGCAAGGCACCGAACCCCCAACTGCTCGTGGCAGCCCCCCCCCCCCTCCCACTCTGACATCCCTCCATTAGTGCATGTATAGGACCTGAGCATGTGTGTGTAGTTCAGGCCTGTGTGTAATAACAACAGAGTGCAAATTACAATTTCCCCTTAATTTATAAGTACACATCATTATTATAGTATCAAATAATGATGATATATATATATGTATATATGTATATATATATTCTATTGAATATAGAAAGAAAGGGAACAATTACTGCTTTGTTGACATTTTATTGCACCACGTGGATCACCATCTACAGCCTGCGATATTTGGTCGTATCGCTTCCTCCGTAAAGCACATACAGTCAGAAAAGAAAAGAAAATGAATAACAAGCATCGCAAATGTGAAAACCTGGGTGAGAAATACAGTTTAACAGAGAGACATGAAGAGGCACCGACATGAGCAACAGACGCTAAAGCTTCTGGAAAGACACGGAAATATCCGCCATGTTAACTTATTATAGAGACTTTAACAAAAGCTTTGAATCTGGATAAAAAGACAAATCCCAGAAGGTAATTTAACAATGATTAGACCGTCCGGATAGAGAAATATTACATCTACTGCATAAAGAAGAAGATTGTTAACACGTTAACAACACAACGTCTTGATCCAGACGTCTTCCAACGTCAGATGGAAAAAAGGCAAGAAAATTGTCGAAAAAGGCGCCAGAAAATGTCAATAAAGGCTTTGTGTTTCTTAAAGGGGAAGAGAAGAAGACATCTGTGAAATATTGTCGTAAAAGGCTACAAAGAAGTCAAAAATGGTGGAAAAAACTAAGAAAATGGTGGAAAAAATATTAAGAAAAGTCAAAACAAATGTGACCGAAATGTTGAAAAAGACGCCAAAAACGTCAAGAAAGGCTTCTTGTTTCTTAAAGGAGAAAAAAAGTAGAATATCTGTGAAATATTGTCGAAAAATGGTGAAATAAAAGTCAAAAATGGTGAAAAAAAGTCGGCAAATGGTGGAAAAAATATAAAATAAAGGCAAAAACAAATGTGACCGAAATGTTGAAAAAAGCTACAAAAAAAATCAAAAATGGTGAATGTAGAAAAAAAGCAGCAAAAACACCAATAAAGGCTTCTTGTTTCTTAAAGGGGAAAAAGTCTACATCTGTGAAATGTTGTGTTCATTATTAGCATTATTAGCATTATTAGCATTACTAGCCATTGGCAGTTTCCTAGCGTTAGCAGTTGAACATTCAGGGAACAACTGGGACTTTATTTATTTACTTATTGCTGTAACTCGGATCTTTCAGCTAAGACTATAATCCCCCCCCCCCAAAAAAAATAAAGCTCCTGAATATTTATATTTACTGCACTTGGCCGATGAAGTTGTTCGGTAGTTTCAGATCACACAAAAACCACAAAAACATACTGAATATTACACAAAACACATGAAAAAACACACAACACACGTAGAGCAACACGTATAATTTGGTCTTTAGGTTGAGACATTCATATTAAGGACTCCAGGTTTCATCTAGAGGACTAAATCTAACATCAAGGTGGTCCAGCTCTGTGTCACCTTTGTGTTGGCAGATCAACCGAACTCATCAAGTACTTTAGACGCTTGGTCGGTGTCTCTCAGCGGCAGATACAACGCAAATATTACCCTTCAGTGTCTTTATGGACGCATGTGGAGGGACAACAGTAGAGAGACATCAGTAGAGAGACAACAGTAGAGAGTAGTATGTAGAGACAACAGTAGAGAGACAACAGTAGAGAGACAACAGTAGAGAGTAGTATGTAGAGACATCAGTAGAGAGACAACAGTAGAGAGTAGTATGTAGAGACAACAGTAGAGAGACAACAGTAGAGAGTAGTATGTAGAGACAACAGTAGAGAGTAGTATGTAGAGACAACAGTAGAGAGACAACAGTAGAGAGACAACAGTAGAGAGTAGTATGTAGAGAGACAACAGTAGAG
>JABXJD010001013.1:80000-90000 GCA_013375575.1 Percina caprodes | reverse complement strand
GATTATTTACATGGAGTCTGGTGGAGATATGCTGCACTATACACGCTAAAAGTAGTGATTATTTACATGGAGTCTGGTGGAGATATGCTGCACTATACACGCTAAAAGTAGTGATTATTTACATGGAGTCTGGTGGAGATATGCTGCACTATACACGCTAAAAGTAGTGATTATTTACATGGAGTCTGGTGGAGATATGCTGCGCTACACACGCTAAAAGTAGTGATTATTTACATGGAATCTGGTGGAGATATGCTGCTCTATACAAGCTAAAAGTAGTGATTATTTACATGGAGTCTAGTGGAGATATGCTGCACTATACACGCTAAAAGTAGTGATTATTTACATGGAGTCTGGTGGAGATATGCTGCTCTACACACGCTAAAAGTAGTGATTATTTACACGGAGTCTGGTGGAGATATGCTGCTCTATACACGCTAAAAGTAGTGATTATTTACATGGAGTCTGGTGGAGATATGCTGCTCTACACACGCTAAAAGTAGTGATTATTTACATGGAGTCTGGTGGAGATATGCTGCTCTATACACACTAAAAGTAGTGATTATTTACATGGAGTCTGGTGGGTTTGGTGATGGTGATTTCTGTTTCATGTTAAACAAAAAGGATCTTACTCTTTAACTAAAAGCTTATCTCTGTAGGGATCCTTTCATAATGTTGTCAGACACTTAGAATAATAATCTGAGTCTGTCAGCAGCAAAAACAGAACTTTTAGTGGACGTTAACTGACGCTAACAATTGTCCTTTAGGGTTATATTGCAGCCCGGTTCATGGCTGCCAGATACAACAGTTATACTGGACCAGTGTCAAAAATTCATGTTGATATCAGTCATTTAGACACAAATGCATCGGGAAAGATAGGTTGAAAAACCTACTAAATGTGACATTTCAGACAGAATCTCAGTATTTGCTGGCAGAAGCTGACGGGAAGCCTGTTTGAGAAGAATATAATCGCCTCTTTCCACACAATGCAAAACAATAAATAAGAAAAAACATTAAATACAATATAAGGTAGCAAGCGATGGGGAGAATAGGTGGAGAGCCGGTGGTCATCCGACCCCCGACACACCTAAGCTTCTTCATTGGTTCCTTGAACCCCGGGATCCAGGGTTCCCACGCTGCTGGTCCCAGCCGCTGGTCCCAGCTGCTGGTCCCAGCTGCAGGCTGAGTATTATGGGGTGCCACCGGGGGATTCTTTAAGGCTGCTGAGGGCGGCGTGGATCCGGAAGTGCAGTCTGGACTCCATGGAGTAGTCCTTGTAATTCGCCCTGACGGAGAAAACACAGCTTTCAGTATCACGCTTCATAACCAAAGGTTTTATTGTTATTGTTTCAAGTGAAAGCATAAAGAGATATATGAACGTATATAGAGATATAAGATATAGAAGCATATAGATATATGAAAGTATATAGAGATATATGAACGCATATAGAGATATATGAAAGTATATAGAGATATATGAAAGTATATAGAGATATATGAACGCATATAGAGATATATGAAAGTATATAGAGATATATGAACGCATACAGAGATATATGAAAGTATAAAGAGATATATGAACATATATAGAGATATATGAAAGTATAGAGATATATGAACGTATATAGAAATATATGAAAGTATAAAGAGATATATGAACGTATATAGAGATATGAAGATATATGAACATATATAGAGATATGAAGATATATGAAAGCATATAGAGATATATGAAGATATATGAAAGTATATAGAGATATATGAAGATGTATGGATGTATATGCAGATATATGAAAGTATATAGAGATATATGAAGGTGTATGAATGTATATAGAGATATATGAAAGTATATAGAGATATATGAAGATGTATGAATGTATATACAGATATATGAACGTATATAGAGATATATGAAGATATATGAAAGTATATAGAGATATATGAAGATATATGAAAGTATATAGAGATATATGAAGATGTATGGATGTATATACAGATATATGAAAGTATATAGAGATATATGAAGGTGTATGAATGTATATAGAGATATATGAAAGTATATAGAGATATATGAAGATGTATGAATGTATATACAGATATATGAACGTATATAGAGATATATGAAGATATATGAAAGTATATAGAGATATATGAAGATGTATGAATGTATATACAGATATATGAACGTATATAGAGATATATGAAGATATATGAAAGTATATAGAGATATATGAAGATGTATGAATGTATATACAGATATATGAACGTATATAGAGATATATGAAGATATATGAAAGTATATAGAGATATATGAAGATGTATGAATGTATATACAGATATATGAACGTATATAGAGATATATGAAGATATATGAAAGTATATAGAGATATATGAAGATGTATGAATGTATATACAGATATATGAAAGTATATAGAGATAGTATAGTAAGTATATAGAGCTTTAATGAACATGTATAAGAGTATAAAGGCATGTGAGTGACTATATATGTATAGAGATAACTTACTTGGCATTTTCGATGTACGCGGTTGCCTTGGCGACGTCTCCCTGTTCCTTATACAGCAGACCCAGCTCATAGAGAGTGAAGGGAATCAAGTAGTGGTCGTATCTGATGCGACTCTCGCTGAAATATACCAGATATGAAAAAAGAAGATAAGAATATTTTGTTTATTTATTATATGTGTTCTTGGCTTTCCTTTACCAGTTTATTTTACCTTTTGAATATCTGAATGAAATTATATTTTTGATACTAGAATACATCAATGAGTACTTTTGAGTAAAATAAATGAATATGCAAGAAAATATCATTTACAATTGATATGAATATGTGAGAAATACATGTTGTTGGTTAGTAAAGATAATTATTTATGTCTAATTATTATTAGACATAAATTATAATTATCTAATTATGTAATTATAATTATCTAATTATGTATCTATGCTATGCTATCTAATTATGTATCTATGCTATGCTATCTAATTATGTATCTATGCTATGCTATCTAATTATGTATCTATGCTATGCTATCTAATTATGTATCTATGCTATGCTATCTAATTATGTACAGTATCTATGCTATGCTATCTAATTATGTATCTATGCTATCTAATTATGTATCTATGCTATGCTATCTAATTATGTATCTATGCTATGCTATCTAATTATGTATCTATGCCATGCTATCTAATTATGTATCTATGCTATGCTATCTAATTATGAGTCTGTTGGTCCATTACTTTAACTGTCTATGGTGTTGGCGGACAGCGGAGCGACCCCTCTTGTGGATTTTGGGGGTCCCGGTTTTCAGAAGACAGACAGCGCCACTAAGTGTGTTTCAGTGCGTTGTTACCTGGACAGCACCTGTGTGAAGCAGAGCTCGGCCTGCAGTAACCTGCCCAGGTGTTTCAGACAGAGGCCCTTCAACATCTGGACCAGGCAGCTGTCGTCTGGATGGAGCTCGGTTGGGTCTGAGGATCAGGACTCATGTTATCTGGCTGCAGCTCAAAGGAAAGGCGCATCTCGACTGGTTAACCCTGGTGGTGGCTTCCCGTTCAAATTTATATTATGTAAAAAATATTGTGTAAAAAAATATTTAAAAATATATTTTAATGTAAAAAAATATGTTAAAATATATTATAATGAAAAAGAAATATAAAATATAAAGTAAAAAATTATGATGTAAAAAAATAATAATGTAAAAAATATGATGTAAAAAAATAATAATGTAAAAAATATGATGTAAAAAAATATGCTAAAATATTATTTAAAAAATAAATATAAAAATATAATGTAAAAATATTATAATGCAAAAATATTATAATGTAAAATAATAATTTAAAAATAAAATGTAAAAATAATATATTGTAAAAAATAATGTAAAAATATTAAAATGTAAAAAAAAATATTTTAATGTAAAAAAATAATGTAAAAAATTATGATGTAAAAAATTATAATGTAAAAAAGATATTATAATGTAAAAAATATGATGTAAAAAATATGCTAACAAATATTATTTAAAAAAATATTTTAATGTAAAAAATATTTTAATGTAAAAAAATATTTTAATGTAAAAAAATATTTTAATGTAAAAAAAATATTTTAATGTAAAAAAAATATTTTAATGTAAAAAAAGACGCCAAGTGGGAACATTTAACCTTAGAAAAAAATCTCGTCAAACTGCATCTTAACCCTCGTGTTGTCTTCTTGTCGAAATCAACACTTTTGTTGCTCCCCCATCTCTCTTCCCCTCTCATGTCTATCCACTGTCACTAAATAAATAAAGGGAAAAGCCCCAAAAAATAACCTTTATGTTATTGTAGGACTCACTGGGATCGTTGCGGAGCCGGTCCTCGGCGGTCTCTATGGTAACCAGCAGGGCCTCGGTGCTGTCGGCTCGCTTCCCGACGATGGTGAAACCGTTCCACACGTACATCATTTCCTGCAGAGACAGAAAACGTCAACAATTACTGGTGTCATCTGATTCCACAGATGTGTCGGTAGATGTATTAACCCTTGTATCGTCGGGGACCTGGGTCCCCGGGTACCCGGGTTCCCGGGTTCCCGGGTCTCCGGGTCTCCAGGTCTCCGGGTCCCCGGGTCCCCAGGTCCCCGGGACTTCAAGCCCTGCTGTATTTTGTAATTTTATTTTTTCACTCGCTTACACTGTATATATTTTATAATCACATCTCACACAGCACAATTATTCATATATATATATATATATATATATATATATATATATATATATATATATATATATATAAATAAATATATATATATATATATATATATATATATATATATTATATATATATATATATATATATTTATATATATATATATATATATATAAATATGCAAATTATGTACACAGTCAATAAAAGGTTGTTTGCTTCCAGAAATATGCTTTATTTGCATACAATAAAGCATTAGCATATAATATTAAAAATTGGATTTGGATTTTAAAAACATGAAGGTGTGTGTGTGTGTGTGTGTGTGTGTGTGTGTGTGTGCGTGTGTGTGTGCGTGTGTACCAGTGCGGGGACCACCAGGGGGACGGGGTTGGCAGCTTTGTAGCGTCTGGACTTCCTCGCAAACTTCTCCGTCGGGATCGACTTCCCCGCCAGGCGCTGTTTCAGCCCCTCCACCTGCCTACACACACAGACACACACACACACACACACACACACACACACACACACACACACACACACACACACACACACACACACACACACACACACACACACACACACACACACACACACACACACACACACACACACACACACACACACACACACACAGCCGTTAGCCTCATGGATGTAGTAAGAGAACGGTTAGCCTCCACAGCCGTTAGCTTCCCGGCTAACCACTAGCTTTGATTCAGTCTAACCCCCCCCCGCCCCTTTAGTATATTCCAAAATGGTTGTTGTTTTGTGTCCCAGATGTTTCCATGGCGACAGTACTAATGTTCTAACGAGGCAGACTGTTTCCATGGCGACAGTACTAATGTTCTAACGAGGCAGACTGTTTCCATGGCGACGGACCTGAAGAGCTCGGCGACGTCCTCCCCGTCTCCTTCACCTCCTCCTCTGACATCATACTCAAGATGGCCGCCTTCTGGTACACGTAGATCGCCTGCGGAGAGAAGGCGGGAATTATTAATTATTAATTAACATTAATTAAATCCTCAGTTTTTAGAAATGTTTCCCCAAATTTTTAAAGCTTTTTTTTAATGTTTTTTTTTTTTTTTACACGTCACTTTTTCTAAATTTTTGTTACTTTTTTCCGACTTCTTTTCACATTTTAGTCACTTTTATTGACATTTTTCTCTTTTCTTTACACTTTCTTTAAAGTTATAAAAATGTTTTTGTCAATTTTTTTTAACGTTTGTTGACTTTTTTTGAACCTTTAAAAATTTTCGTGGGTTTTTTGAAGCTTTTTCTTTTACATTTGTCACTTCCTTCACATTTTAGTCACTTTTATTGACATTTTTCTCTTTTCTTACACTGTTTTTGTGGCTTTCCACCAGCAATTTTGTCACTTTTTTCACATTTTAGTCACTTTTTTGAACATCTTTTCACATTTTAGTTACTTTTATTGACATTTTTCCCTCTTCTTTTTAAAATGTTTTTTTAAGTTATTAAAAAATAGTTTAAATAGTTTTGTCACTTTTTCAACATTTGTCGACTTTTTCTGAGCCTTTTGAAATTTGTGGGTTTTCCCCCCAAAGCTTTTTCTTTAACATTTGTCACTTTTTTAAATTTTTGTCACTTTTTTTCACATTTTTGTCACTTTTTTCAACATGTTTTCACATTTTTGTCACTTTGACATTTCTTCACATTTTTGTCACTTTTATTGACATTTTTCTCTTATTTTACACTGTTTTTGTGGCTTTCCCCCAACGATTTTGTCACTTTTTTCACATTTTTGTCACTTTTTTCAACATCTTTTCACATTTTTGTCACTTTATTTGACATTTCTTCACATTTTAGTCACTTTTATTTGTCAACTTTTTCCGACTAGTTTCTTTCCCAGAATGCAGCGGGGCGGGTGTACCTTGGACCAGCGGCTGTCCTTGCACAGCAGGTCGGCGTAGCGGTACGCCTCCCTCCACTCCTGCTGGTACGAGTGCGTCCACATCAGCTCCCAGAAACAAAGATGGTGGATCTGCTTCCACTCCTTCTGGCTGCCGATGCACTCCTCGTACCGCGCCCGCGCCTGCAACACAACGCAGGACCTTTACGTCAGCCCGGGGGCACAGAGGGGAGACTCCGGTGGAGGGAGGGGAGGGGAGGGAGGGAGAGAGAGAGAGGGGGAGAGAGAGGGGAGAGAGGGAGGGGGAGAGAGAGGGGGGAGGGAGGGAGAGAGAGAGGGAGAGGGGGGACAGAGGGGGAGAGGGGAAAGAGAGGGAGACTCGGTGGAGGGAGGGGAGAGAGGGAGAGGGGGAGAGAGAGGGGGAGGGGGGAGAGAGAGAGAGGGAGACTCAGTGGAGGGAGGGGAGGGGGAGAGAGAGAGGAGGGAGGGAGAGAGAGAGAGAGAGAGAGAGAGAGAGGGAGAGAGAGAGATGGATGGATGGATGGATGGATGGATGGATGGATGGATGGAGAGAGAGAGAGAGAGAGAGAGAGATAGATAGATAGATAGATAGATAGATAGATAGATAGATAGATAGATAGAGAGATAGATAGATAGATAGATAGATAGATAGATAGATAGATAGACAGACCTTCTCAAAGTGTCCTCTCAGCGTGGAGATGCGAGCAGAGTAGAAGAGGATGATGGAGCCCTGAAAGAAAGGACAGAATACACATTAATCCTCCTGTTGTCCTCCTGTTGTCCTCTTGTTGTCCTCCTGGTGTCCTCCTGTTACACACAAGTGCAGTACCTGTGCAACGACACTGAAGCAACGCCTTTACAGTGTCAACACCAAATATAAAAAAATTTAATATAAAAAATAAAAAATAAAAAATAAAAAATAAAAAATAAAAAATAAAAAATAAAAAATAAAAAATAAAAAATAAAAAATAAAAAATAAAAAATAAAAATAGAAAAATAGAAAAATAAAAAAGAGAGGGAGGGAACGTGGTGCACAGTTCCTCAGAGCAACTATACATATAAAATAGTAAGAAAGATAAAGGGATTGTATACACATTATGTAAATAATATATCAGAAGTCCTGAGTACTAGACATTGCACAGAATGAGATTAAATGGTTAAGTATTAAGTAATAAATAAATATTCAGAGTATATTAGAGTGTGCTTTTTGTGTATTCATTACTATTATGTGTATATATTTATTATTATATATATATATATTATATATATATAATATAATAATATAATATATATATTATATTATATATAATATATTATATTATACAGGTACAGCAGCTGTATAATTGTGTAGTTGTGTAGCTTTTGTAGTTGTGTAGTTGTGCAGTTGTGTAGTTGTGTAGTTGTGTAGTCGGCCTACTTTGGGGTATTTCTGCTGGTACGGCTCCAGCAGAGCAGCCTCCACCAGGTTCCCCTCTCCAGTTCCTGGTCAAACACAACAATACACAACATTACACAATAATACACAACATTACACAACAATACACAACATTACACAATAATACACAACAATACACAATAATACACAACATTACACAATAATACACAACAATACACAACATTACACAACAACTTCAATAGAAGAGTCCTTTACAGAATGAATGAAATGAAAACTATACTTTCACCTAATAGTCTATTTAGGATACAACTCTAGTCTCTCTACTGTTGTCTCTCTACTGTTGTCTCTCTACTGATGTCTCTCTACTGATGTCTCTCTACTGATGTCTCTCTACTGATGTCTCTCTACTGTTGTCTCTACATACTACTCTCTACTGATGTCTCTCTACTGATGTCTCTCTACTGTTGTCTCTACATACTACTCTCTACTGTTGTCTCTCTACTGTTGTCTCTCTACTGTTGTCTCTCTACTGCTGTCTCTCTACTGTTGTCTCTCTACATACTACTCTCTACTGTTGTCTCTCTACTGTTGTCTCTCTACTGTTGTCTCTCTACTGTTGTCTCTCTACTGCTGTCTCTCTACTGTTGTCTCTCTACATACTACTCTCTACTGTTGTCTCTCTACATACTACTCTCTACTGTTGTCTCTACATACTACTCTCTACTGTTGTCTCTCTACTGTTGTCTCTCTACTGTTGTCTCTCTACTGTTGTCTCTCTCCTGCTGTCTCTCTCCTGTTGTCTCTCTACATACTACTCTCTACTGTTGTCTCTCTACATACTACTCTCTACTGTTGTCTCTACATACTACTCTCTACTGTTGTCTCTCTACTGCTGTCTCTCTACTGTTGTCTCTCTACATACTACTCTCTACTGTTGTCTCTACATACTACTCTCTACTGTTGTCTCTCTACTGTTGTCTCTCTACTGTTGTCTCTCTACTGCTGTCTCTCTACTGTTGTCTCTCTACATACTACTCTCTACTGTTGTCTCTACATACTACTCTCTACTGTTGTCTCTCTACTGCTGTCTCTCTACTGTTGTCTCTCTACATACTACTCTCTACTGTTGTCTCTCTACTGATGTCTCTCTACTGTTGTCTCTACATACTACTCTCTACTGTTGTCTCTCTACTGATGTCTCTCTACTGTTGTCTCTCTCCTGCTGTCTCTCTCCTGTTGTCTCTCTACATACTACTCTCTACTGTTGTCTCTCTACTGTTGTCTCTCTACTGCTGTCTCTCTACATACTACTCTCTACTGTTGTCTCTCTACTGCTGTCTCTCTACTGTTGTCTCTCTACATACTACTCTCTACTGTTGTCTCTCTACTGTTGTCTCTCTACATACTACTCTCTACTGTTGTCTCTCTACTGTTGTCTCTCTACTGTTGTCTCTCTACTGTTGTCTCTCTACATGCTACTCTCTACTGTTGTCTCTCTACTGTTGTCTCTCTACATACTACTCTCTACTGCTGTCTCTCTACATACTACTCTCTACTGTTGTCTCTCTACTGTTGTCTCTCTACATACTACTCTCTACTGTTGTCTCTCTACTGTTGTCTCTCTACTGTTGTCTCTACATACTACTCTCTACTGATGTCTCTCTACTGTTGTCTCTCTACTGTTGTCTCTCTACTGTTGTCTCTACATACTACTCTCTACTGATGTCTCTCTACTGCTGTCTCTCTACTGTTGTCTCTCTACATACTACTCTCTACTGTTGTCTCTCTACTGTTGTCTCTCTACATACTACTCTCTACTGTTGTCTCTCTACTGTTGTCTCTCTACATACTACTCTCTACTGTTGTCTCTCTACTGTTGTCTCTCTACTGTTGTCTCTCTACATGCTACTCTCTACTGTTGTCTCTCTACTGTTGTCTCTCTACATACTACTCTCTACTGCTGTCTCTCTACATACTACTCTCTACTGTTGTCTCTCTACTGTTGTCTCTCTACTGTTGTCTCT
>JABXJD010001013.1:45000-70000 GCA_013375575.1 Percina caprodes | reverse complement strand
CAACAGTCTTGAAGGAGTTCCCAAGATGCTCAGCACTTGTCGGCCCTTCACTCCGCGGTCCAGCTCTCCACAAACCATCTGGATTGGGTTCAGGTCCGGGGACTGTGGAGGGGCAGCACCCCATCACTCTCCTTCTGGGTCTAATAGCCCTTACACGGCCTGGGGGGTGTTTGGGGTCATTGTCCTGTTGGTCCAACTAAACGCAGACCGGAAGGGATGGCATGCTGGTTCAGGGTGCTGTGGGAGCCCTGCTGGTTCAGGAGGCCTTCAATTTGGAATAAATCCCCAACAGTGTCACCAGCAAAGCCCCCCCCCCCCCCACCACCCCCCCACCCACACCCCACACCGGCATGTAGAATCCATCCGTCACCTTTTCTCCGTCACAGACACGGAGTTGGAACCAAAGATCTCCAACGTGAGTTCATTCATAGTTTTGATGCGTCAGAGAGAATCTACAGTGTTAATAGTCATGAAGATGAAGGAAACACATCGAATGAGGAGGCCTGAACTGTACACACACACACACACACACACACACACACACACACACACACACACACACACACACGCATATATATATATATATATATATATATATATATATATATATATATATATATCATAAAAATGGTTATTTTAACCAGCTGCAGGTATTTATGAAGGTACTTTTCGAGATTTATATGAACCGTAACCATAGTGGCTCCATACTTTATATATATATATATACACATACATACATATATACGTATATATACACATATATATATATATATATATATATCCTAAGAGGAGTGCATGAGAAGGTATGATCCGCTTAAACACAGACATCAGATGTGAGGTGTGTGTGTGTGTGTGTGTGTGTGTGTGTGTTTGTGTGTGTGTTTGTGTGTTTGTGTGTGTGTGTGTGTGTGAGGACTCCCACCTCCTCCTCTGCAGCCGCTCCGTTGCCTACGTGGGCCATGTCCGCGTGCCCAAGCGCGCGCCCGTCCGTCCGCCCGCCCCGGTGCCTGTCCTCCTTCAGGTCCGCTGCTTCAGTTTGGCTTGCTGCTGTTTTGGTTTTTTATTCCTCTCGGGAGCACGAGCACGGTCCCATGTTACTGTCCCCTGTCTCACACACACACATGCGCGGTTCGGCTTCTTTTCGTCCCGTTCTGCGCACGTTATTCCCCGAGATACGCAGGTTACCGGATTCCGGTGCGTCCTCGCGTCCTTCCGTGAAGAAAACACCGTCTACGGTGCGCACACTGGAAACACACACTGGAAACACACCTCCCCTGCTTCCTGTTCCCCGCCTCCGGAGAGAGAGAGAGAGAGAGGAGAGAGAGAGAGAGAGAGGGAGAGAGAGAGAGAGAGAGGGAGAGAGAGAGAGAGAGACAGAGAGAGAGAGAGAGACAGAGAGAGAGAGAGACAGAGAGAGAGAGAGAGAGAGAGAGAGAGGAGAGCTAGAGAGAGAGAGAGAGAGAGAGAGAGAGAGAGAGAGCTAGAGAGAGAGAGAGACAGAGAGAGAGAGGGAGAGAGAGCGAGAGAGAGAGAGGGAGAGAGAGAGAGAGAGAGGGAGAGAGAGCGAGAGAGAGAGGGAGAGCTAGAGAGAGAGGGAGAGAGAGCGAGAGAGAGAGGGAGAGCTAGAGAGAGAGAGAGAGAGGGAGGGAGGGAGAGGGAGAGAGAGAGAGGAGAGAGAGAGAGAGGGAGAGAGCGAGAGAGGAGAGCGAGAGGGAGGGAGGGAGAGGGAGCGAGAGAGGGAGAGCAAGAGAGAGAGGGAGAGACTGTCCAATCAGATTGCATGTTCACCTGATGATTATAACACATGATCAGGTACTCCCAAGGCCAGAGGTTTTGTTTCCACATGGGGGCACCAAACGCGGAACTATTTTTTATACATTTTTATTAATTTTTAGGGGAGGTGTTCTCCATATTATTTATGTCACCGAATCAGGATAAAAAAACTCAGAAAAGCGTTTATTTCCTCAGTAAGTTCCACTTCTGTGGAAACAAGTGCTGTGTGTGTGTGTGTGTGTGTGTGTGTGTGTGTGTGTGTGTGTGTGTGTGCAGATGATTGTGTTCTTCTACTTGAAAAATGTCAAAAAAGTGAAATAAAATAAAATTTAAAAAATTTAAATTTGGTCTCAGAAAAAGTCGACAAAAATCATCGGAGGAAAGAAATAAAAACATTTAATAATTTTTAATAAGTGTAAAAAAAAAAGAAAAATGTCAATAAAAGTAACAAAAATATGGACAAATCTCAAATAAAGTAATAATGTCAAAAAAAGTGACAAATGTAAAAAAAGATTTAAAATTTTTGGGGAAAAAACCCCAAAAAATTCAAAAGACAAAAAAAAGTGACGATATTATTGGGACAAAAGCACAAAAACATTTAATTTTTTTTTTTTAATTGTCAAAAAAAGAAAGACAAAAATGTCAAAAAAGTGACAAAAGAAACTTTAAAAATTTGGGGGGAAACCCACAAAACTTTCAAAAGCCTCAGAAAAAGTCAACAAAAATAAAAACATTTAATAATTTAAAAAAAAAAGTGTTAAAAAAGAGAAAAATGTCAATAAAAGTAATAAAATAAATTAAAAAAAAAAAAAACTAAAAATTTGGGGAAAAGACCCAAAATAAATTTCAAGAGGCTCCGGTAAAAAAATGAAAATAAATAAAATAAATAAAAATCGACAAATGTTGAAAAAGTGACAAAATCATCGAGGAAAAGACACAAAAGGGTCAAAAAAAGACGCCCAGAACGCTGATAAAAAGGATTTTATTTTACATTTTTAATCAGAAACTAAAATTTCCAGGTCGGGAAACGTTTTTAACACCTGGAATAAAAACATTAATTATTCCCGTTTCCAAAGCCTTTAATGTGTCGTCAGGGATGCAAAACTGTACATTTCTGAGAGTAAAAAACGAGATTTACACAACTTGTAAGAAAACATTCATCTAAAAAACATCTTTAACTGCACACACGTAAAAACAGAGTAAGAATTAAAAGAAACATCTCACAGCTTCACAATAAAATACAGAATTAAATATCTTCCTGTAAAAACTTCATATCTTATAACAGTTGTCCTATGTATTTATACCCTGTACGGTGTCCTTTAGGTGCCAAAAAAGGCACCATTAAATAAGATGCATGTGTAAAATGTATATAATTATTATTAAAAACTGTTCTTGTACAATTAGTAGTGGTGTAAATCTGTTTAATGCTTTTATTTTGGAGTTAAAGCTGCTGCAAATGTCGTTAATTTGATATTTATATTGAAGAGAAAGCCTCTTCCAGATAAAAACTACATTTCCCATCAGCCCCGTCACCTCCTGTGCTGTCCTACCTGAACACACCAACTTGGATTACGCTCACGTGTCGACGTTTTATTTGTACAAAACACATCTTCCCGTTATTGGGAAGTTTAACGAGTCGGTTTAATGCTTTAATTCATTTAATTAGAGTTTAAGACGTTTAATCACACACACACACGGTCAGACAGACAGACACACACACGGTCAGACAGACAGACACACACACGGTCAGACAGACAGACACACACACGGTCAGACAGACACACACACACGCACACACACGGTCAGACAGACACACACACACACACACACACACACACACACACACACACACACACACACACAGTCAGTCAGTCAGACTTAATGTGGCAGGGGTGTAAAGGAACAGTTCCCCTAAATGAAGAGTTAAAGCAGCTTAATGTAAAGGAACAGTTCCACTAAATGAAGAGTTAAAGCAGCTTAATGTAAAGGAACAGTTCCCCTAAATGAAGAGTTAATGCAGCTTAATGTAAAGGAACAGTTCCCCTAAATGAAGAGTTAAAGCAGCTTAATGTAAAGGAACAGTTCCCCTAAATGAAGAGTTAAAGCAGCTTAAGGTAAAGGAACAGTTCCCCTAAATGAAGAGTTAAAGCAGCTTAATGTAAAGAAACAGTTCCACTAAATGAAGAGTTAAAGCAGCTCAATGTAAAGGAACAGTTCCACTAAATGAAGAGTTAAAGCAGCTTAATGTAAAGGAACAGTTCCACTAAATGAAGAGTTAAAGCAGCTTAATGTAAAGGAACAGTTCCACTAAATGAAGAGTTAAAGCAGCTTAATGTAAAGGAACAGTTCCCCTAAATGAAGAGTTAAAGCAGCTTAATGTAAAGGAACAGTTCCACTAAATGAAGAGTTAAAGCAGCTTAATTAAAAAAGAGACGTGAAGGTTGACGGGGCTAACACTGGTTTCTTACATTTAAAGGAAATAAATAATTAAGTCATTTACAGATGGGGTGTGTGTGTCTGTTTATGTGTGTTTGTGTGCGTGTCTGTTTCTGTGTTTGCATGAGTATGTGTGTGTCTGTCCGTGTGTGTCTCTGTCCGTTTCCGTGAGATTGTGTGTCTGTTTCTGTGTGTCTGTTTATGTGAGTTTGTCCGTGAGATTGTGTGTGTCTGTTTCTGTGCGTGTGTGAGTTTGTGTGTGTGTGTCCGTTTCTCTGTGAGTTTGTTTCTGTGTGAGTTTGTGTGTGCGTATGTTTCTCTGTGTGTGTGAGTTTGTGTGCCTGTTGCTCTCTCTCTGTGTGTGTGTGTGTTTCTGTGTGAGTTTGTGTGTGCGTATGTTTCTCTGTGTGTGTGTTTCTGTGTGAGTTTGTGTGTGCGTATGTTTCTCTGTGTGTGTGAGTTTGTGTGTGCGTATGTTTCTCTGTGTGTGTGAGTTTGTGTGTGCGTATGTTTCTCTGTGTGTGTGTTTCTGTGTGAGTTTGAGTTTGTGTGCCTGTTGCTGTCTCTGTGTGTGTGTGTGTGTTATGTGTTTGTTTCTATGTGTGTGTGTGTGTGTGTGTGTGTGTGTGTGTGTGTGTGGTTGTGGAAGTTCTCATTCTTGTAGGAGGGGGAGAGGTTGTTTCTGTTTCACCTCCCCCCACTGATATTAGAGTTGGTTCAGTCCAGGCTGTTTCAGGGGCCGTCTGCTGGAGCCAAGAAAGAAAGAAAGAAAGAAAGAAAGAAAGAAAGAAAGCAACCAATCAGTGATCTTCATTTGAAAATCTAACAAAAAAAAACTTCACTTTCTATGTTTTTTTCCATTATTAATAAAAATTTAACTTTTTAATAACAGTTGTGTAACCACATTACCGAGTCTGAGCGCCTCCTCTCCTCCATCAGCGTCTCTCCTCTCCTCCATCAGCGTCTCTCCTCTCCTCCATCAGCGTCTCTCCTCTCCTCCATCAGCGTCTCTCCTCCATCAGCGTCTCTCCTCCATCAGCGTCTCTCCTCCCTCAGCGTCTCTCCTCCCTCAGCGTCTCTCCTCTCCTCCATCAGCGTCTCTCCTCTCCTCCATCAGCGTCTCTCCTCCCTCAGCGTCTCTCCTCCATCAGCATCTCTCCTCCATCAGCATCTCTCCTCCATCAGCATCTCTCCTCTCCTCCATCAGCATCTCTCCTCCATCAGCGTCTCTCCTCTCCTCCATCAGCGTCTCTCCTCCATCAGCATCTCTCCTCCATCAGCATCTCTCCTCCATCAGCATCTCTCCTCTCCTCCATCAGCATCTCTCCTCCATCAGCGTCTCTCCTCTCCTCCATCAGCGTCTCTCCTCCATCAGCGTCTCTCCTCCATCAGCGTCTCTCCTCCATCAGCGTCTCTCCTCCATCAGCATCTCTCCTCTCCTCCATCAGCATCTCTCCTCCATCAGCGTCTCTCCTCTCCTCCATCAGCGTCTCTCCTCTCCTCCATCAGCGTCTCTCCTCTCCTCCATCACCATCTCTCGTCCATCAGTCTGTCTGTCTCCTCCCTCAGCGTCTCTCCTCCTCCCTCAGCGTCTCTCCTCCTCCCTCAGCGTCTCTCCTCTCCTCCATCAGCGTCTCTCCTCCATCAGTCTGTCTGTCTCCTCCCTCAGCATCTCTCCTCCTCCCTCAGCATCTCTCCTCCTCCCTCAGCATCTCTCCTCTCCTCCTCCCTCAGCATCTCTCCTCTCCTCCTCCCTCAGCATCTCTCCTCTCCTCCTCCCTCAGCATCAGCGTCTCTCCTCCATCAGCGTCTCTCCTCTCCTCCTCCCTCAGCATCTCTCTTCTCCTCCATCAGCGTCTCTCCTCCATCAGCGTCTCCTCTCCTCCTCCCTCAGCATCTCTCCTCCTCCCTCAGCATCTCTCCTCCTCCCTCAGCATCTCTCCTCTCCTCCCTCAGCATCTCTCCTCTCCTCCTCCCTCAGCATCTCTCCTCTCCTCCATCAGCGTCTCTCCTCCATCAGCGTCTCTCCTCTCCTCCTCCCTCAGCATCTCTCCTCCATCAGCGTCTCTCCTCCATCAGCGTCTCTCCTCCATCAGCGTCTCTCCTCTCCTCCTCCCTCAGCATCTCTCCTCCTCCCTCAGCATCTCTCCTCCTCCTCCTCCCTCAGCATCTCTCCTCTCCTCCTCCCTCAGCATCTCTCCTCTCCTTCACCTGGCCCATGCGTCTCTTCACCTCCTGCAGCAGCCCCTCCCTCCGCATCCTCTCGGCGTAGCGCTCCACGCGCTGCGCCTCCTCCGTCTCCTTCTCCTGCAGCAGCGAGTGCAGGAACGCCGCGCTCACCTACACCGATTCAAACGCACTATTACATATAATCACACTTATATATCTATAGATATAAATCCCCCTCCTCTCCCCGTACTCACCACCCTCCCCCTCCACCTCCTCCCCTCCCGTACTCACCACCTCCTCCCCTTCCCCCACCAGGAACGAGTTCTTCAGCCGGTTGTACAACATGGAGGCCTTGTCCATGACGGCCTGGCTCGCCCTGTAGAACCGCAGCTACACGGGAACAACAACAACAACACAAACATCAACAACACAAACATCATCATCATCATCAACACAAACAACATCAACACAAACATCAACAACACAAACATCATCATCATCATCAACACAAACAACATCAACACAAACATCAACAACACAAACATCATCATCATCAACACAAACAACACAAACACCACAAACATCAACACCACAAACATCAACACCACAAACATCAACACCACAAACATCAACACCACAAACATCAACAACACAAACATCATCAACAGGACCAATGCAGCTTCGTGGACTTTCAACATTTTTGTTGCTTTTACTGAATTTTTGTTGCTGTACGACAACGTTTTCTCGTTTTTTTGTCTTTTATTTCAGATATTTTTGTGATTTATTCGGATAATTTTGATTATTCTGACTTTTGACTATTTTTCTGTCATTTTTTTGTAACATTTTTGTGACGTTTTTTCTATTTTTTGACTTCTTTTGACATTTAGCAACGTATATCTATCTCTCTATCTCTCTATCTATCTATCTATCTATCTATCTATCTATCTATCTATCTACACACACACACACACACACACACTGTGAATGGTTTTGTTTTTTAAGATTGAGAACGATTTTGTATCGCCGCCCTACAGCTGCTTAAATCCTTTTAAGCTCGTTTCCATTTAAATCTTCTTATATTTCCAACAAGTATTTGTATATATTTATATCGCTGAGCTCGTTTTCATGAGTTTCTGTCGTTGTGCAGCACTTTGCACTTTGGAGCGAACCACTTTGTTTTTAAAAAAGGGATTTCTTCTACGCTTTAACACTTTAACTTTATTTTTTTGCACTTTGGTGCAAACTTGTTTGCTTCTTAAAGTGTTTATTAACCCTCCTGTGGTCCCCCTGTGGTCCTCCTGTGGTCCCCCTGTGGTCCTCGGGTCAAATCTGACCCTTTAAAAAATGTCTATATCTGAAATATGAGCTTCTTTTTAACCAAATTACCACAAAAAAAATGAATTAGATTCCTTAAAACGCTCTTTGCCAATACAACTGATCACTTTCTGTCCTCTGATCTTAACTATTAGTCAAAAATAATTCATAATTTCTGCTTTTTTAACTCTAATATTAGATATAATTCTATATAAATGAGCGTTATTGACCATGAATTCCAAAAAGTAGTAAAACTAGTAAGGTGGTGGTAGTGAAAACAAACAAAAAAAAGCCTGAAAAGGGACGAAAATGTCAACTTTTTGTCCCTTTTTGACCCGGGAGGACAACACGAGGGTTAAATAAAATGAACTTGAAATTGGAAAGCTGATATTAATTCTCCCGAGTTTAACGGAGATCGTGACGCCCCTAGACGGGACGCAAGCGATCGCTGTGGCAGCAGATACAGCAGCAGTGTGGTTCTGTTTCAGCATCTACTGTGTACCTTCCTCAGAGTGGCGACGAGCTCACTGTGCCTCTGCACGTGTTTAGACGTCACATAAACCATACTCAGCTGATCCAACGCCATCAGACACTTACTGATGTCCTGAAAGACACAAACACAGCAAGACATTAATGACATGTTTCAGTTAATTAACTTAAAGGGGTAACTTTGTTTTTCCATCTGGACCCTGTTTTCTAAGTGACTGACGGGAACAACTATCTATTAAATTGGTCCTGTATTGAGCGAGTAACAAGCTGTTATGTAACGTTAATGGACAGATGTTCAGCGTCAGAGTAGCGTGCACTAAAGGTTGTGTTGTTGCCGCTGACGGACTCAGATTATTATTCTAAGTGTCTGACAAAATATGAAAGGATCCCTACAGAGATAGAGCTTTTAGTTAAAGAGGAAGATCCTTTTAGTTTAACGTTAAACAGCCCGAAATCACCATCACCAAACCCACCAGACTCCATGTAAATAATCACTACTTTAATCATTGTAAGACACACTTCATTCCAAGTCAACAGAAACTAAATAAAACTACCAAAAGCCAACAATCACCACTCTGGTCTGGTTGAAATAAACTCTTAATTCACCCATTTACATGTGGAGATATACTGCTCTATACACGCTAAAAGTAGTGATTATTTACATGGAGTCTGGTGGAGATATGCTGCTCTTTACACGCTAAAAGTAGTGATTATTTACATGGAGTCTGGTGGAGATATGCTGCTCTATACACACTAAAAGTAGTGATTATTTACATGGAGTCTGGTGGAGATATGCTGCTCTATACACGCTAAAAGTAGTGATTATTTACATGGAGTCTGGTGGAGATATGCTGCTCTATACACACTAAAAGTAGTGATTATTTACATGGAGTCTGGTGGAGATATGCTGCTCTATACACACTAAAAGTAGTGATTATTTACATGGAGTCTGGTGGAAATATGCTGCTCTATACACGCTAAAAGTAGTGATTATTTACATGGAGTCTGGTGGAGATATGCTGCTCTATACACACTAAAAGTAGTGATTATTTACATGGAGTCTGGTGGAGATATGCTGCTCTATACACGCTAAAAGTAGTGATTATTTACATGGAGTCTGGTGGAGATATGCTGCTCTATACACGCTAAAAGTAGTGATTATTTACATGGAGTCTGGTGGAGATATGCTGCTCTATACACACTAAAAGTAGTGATTATTTACATGGAGTCTGGTGGACATATGCTGCTCTATACACACTAAAAGTAGTGATTATTTACATGGAGTCTGGTGGAGATATGCTGCTCTATACACGCTAAAAGTAGTGATTATTTACATGGAGTCTGGTGGAGATATGCTGCTCTATACACGCTAAAAGTAGTGATTATTTATTAGCTTTGGTTGCTATAGAAACACAAGTTGCAGCATTGAGATCTTACAGGGTTGTCGGTCTTCAGGGAAATCCTGATGTCTCCGTGGATTCGGTGCAGCGTGGAGTCGGTCAGCGTCATGGTAACGGTCTTCTTGTCCTCCGCCGGCGGCTCCACCTTCCCTCCGTCTGACGCAGCGTCCTCTTCGGCTCCGTCTTCTCCGCCTTCACGTCTTCAGGTTTGGACGTCTCCTCGGTTACGGCTGCTCGGTAAAAATCAGATTTTAACGGGATCACTCGCGGACTTTTGGAAAGACGTTAAAAAAACAGTGAAAACAACTTTAACTTTTAGATTTTCCTCCATAATGTCATCGTTTAACTATTGGGATATTAAAGTATTTTTACTTGAAATATTACAAATATTGTCATGAAACGTAAAATTATTTTTTTCTTGAAATATATAGATTTATTTTAATAGATTTTTTTGTTTATTTATTATTACTTACTTATATTTTGACTTTACTTGAAATATTAGGATAATTTTCATGAACTAAATTACGGTTATTCTTGAAATATTTAGGCTTTTTTACTAGAAAAATTACAACTTCTACAACAATATTTCTTTTTGTTTTTATATTTAGATTTTTTTAACTTGAAATATTTTGACTTTTACTTGAAAAATAACAATAATCTTTATGAAATATAAAAATAGTTTTCTTGAAATATTTAGACTTTTTAACTTGTAATATTTTGACTTTTACTAGAAATATTACAACTTACATACAATTACAACAATATTTAAACTATTATACTTGAAATATGAATATTTTCATTAAATTTGTTTTTACATAATTTGACAATAACGATATTTTTTTTAAACCTAATAAATTACGACTTTTTACCGTCTGTTGTCGTTTTGTCTCGTCCGTCTTCTGCTCCTTGAAATATTTTGACTTTTACTTGAAAAATTATGATAAGTTTAAATAATAATTTTTACTAGAAATATTTTGACTTAAATAGAAATATAACTTCTACAACAATATTTCAACTACTATGCTTGAAATATGAATATTTTCAAATATAAAAAAATTCTTTTAAAAAAAATATTTCTACTATTTTACTTGAAGTATGAAAATGTGATGACATTTTTTTATTATATGTTGACTTTTTACTTGAAATATTTTGACTGTTTTAACCGAAATATTTTGACTTTTTACTCGAAATATTTTGACTGTTTTAACCCGAAATATTTTGACTTTTTACACAAAATATTTTGACTTTTTTTTACACAAAATATTTTGACTTTTTTTTTTTTTTTTTACACAAAATATTTTGACTTTTTAACTCGAAATATTTTATATTTTTTATATATTACATAAATAATATAATAAAATGAAATTAAATATTACAACTATATCAACAATATTTACTACTATACTTGAAATATTACAAATATTTTCATGAAATATAAAATATTTTTTTTTAAATATTTTGACCTTTTTTACTATAAGTATTTGACTTTTTTTTTACTTTAAATACTACGAAAAAAAATAAATTACAACTTTTCTTATTCAGAACCCGTTTCCATACAAAATGTAATGTGCACAACATCTTTTTTCCTCTGTATTCGGACGTACCGTCTGTTCTCGTCCTCTGTTGTGTCGTCTCGTCCGTCCTCTGTTGTGTCGTCTCGTCCGTCTTCTGTTGTGTCGTCTCGTCCGTCTTCTGTTGTATCGTCTCGTCTGTCTTCTGCTCCGACTCTGCGCCCGTTTTCTCCTCCGTCTGTTTCACGTCTGCTTTGCTTTCTCTCTTCTTCAGCGCCGTCTCGTCCTTTCTGCCCTTCCTGTCTTTCTCTACCTCCGCTCGTTCTTGTCTTTCTTCCCGCCCGTCTCCGCTCTCCTTCGCTCCGACTTCCTCTCCACCTCCGCTGTGCTTTTTCCCGGCTTGTCTTCGTCTTTCCTCTCCTCGGCGTTCCCTCTCTTCTCTCTCACTTTGTCTGAACTCTTCTTCTTATCTTCTATCTTTTCTTCTCTGCCGGTCTTCTCCTCTTTCTTCTTTTTAACCTCTTCCGACGCCGCCACTGCCGCTCCTCCCATTATCGTCTTCACCTGAACCTTCGCTCCCTGTCGCGGCGTCGCTTTCACAATCTTCCCGATGATTTTTCTCTCGTCCTTCTTTTCTTCGTCTTTCTTCCCCTCATCCTTCTTCCCGACAGCCTGCGTTTTGTCTTCTTTCTTCTGGACGCTGTCCTTCTCCTTTGTCTTCCCGCCATCTGTTGTTTTACCCGCGTCCGTCTTCATCTTCCCGCCATCTGTCGTTTTACCCGCGTCCGTCTTCTTTGTCTTCTGTCCATCCTTCTTTACCTCCGTCTTCTTCTCTGCCGCCGTCTTGTGGCGGGACACCTTCCCCTCGTAATATTCATCTTTTCCTTTCACCGGTGTCGTTTCTTTGACTTTCTTGCCGACGGCGGCTTTGACGCTGGACTTCCTGTCCATCGCCTTGGCGACGGTCGATTCTTTCACACTCGTCTTTTTAACCTCCAACTTTCTCTTTGCTCCATCGCCGGTTCTCCTGATAAGTTAAATAGAAACATTTAACACTTCATTCAAGTGTGCGTGTGTGAATATGCGTGTGCCTGTCAGTGTGTGTCCCTGTGAAAAGGTTGGTCTCTGTCTTTGTGTCTGTGTGTGTCTGTGAATGTGTGTGTGTCCCTGTGAATGTGTGTGAAAATGTGTGTCTGTCCGTGTGTGTTCATGTGAATGTATGTGTGTGCTTGTGTGAATATGTGTCAGTGTTTGGGTGTCCTGGTGTGTGTGTGTGTGTGTGTGTGTCCCTGTGTGACTGTCCCTGTGTGTGTGTGTGTGTGTGTGACTGTCCCAGTGTGTGTGTGTGTGTGTGTGTGTGTGTGACTGTCCCTGTGTGTGTGTGTGACTGTCCCTGTGTGTCTGTCCATGTGTGTGTGTGTTCCTGTGAATGTATGTGTGTGCTTGTGTGAATATGTGTGTCTCTGTCAGTGTTTGGGTGTCCCTGTGTGTGTGTGTGTGTGTGTTTCTCTTACTGGGAGTTCTTCATCGTCCTCTTCCCTCCTCTTCCTCCTCTCAGCAGACCTTTCAGAGATCTTAACAGACTTTCCCTCTTGGCCGCCAGGCGGCGCTGTCGCTGCACGAGAGAACACAGAAACCGTCGAGTCAAATGTAGGAAGAAGCCTGGAAACATCCAGAGATGCTAACGAGAGACTTCTGTAACGTCTGAAGTAGCCTCCGAGATGCTAAGAGACTTCTGTAACGTCTGAAGTAGCCTCCGAGATGCTAAGAGACTTCTGTAACGTCTGAAGTAGCCTCCGAGATGCTAACGAGAGACTTCTGTAGCGTCTGAAGTAACCTCCGAGATGCTAACGAGAGACTTCTGTAACGTCTGAAGTAGCCTCCGAGATGCTAACGAGAGACTTCTGTAACGTCTGAAGTAGCCTCCGAGATGCTAACGAGAGACTTCTGTAGCGTCTGAAGTAGCCTCCGAGATGCTAACGAGAGACTTCTGTAACGTCTGAAGTAGCCTCCGAGATGCTAACAGAGACTTCTGTAACATCTGAAGTAGCCTCCGAGATGCTAACGAGAGACTTCTGTAGCGTCTGAAGTAGCCTCCGAGATGCTAACGAGAGACTTCTGTAACGTCTGAAGTAGCCTCCGAGATGCTAACGAGAGACTTCTGTAGCGTCTGAAGTAGCCTCCGAGATGCTAACGAGAGACTTCTGTAACGTCTGAAGTAGCCTCCGAGATGCTAACGAGAGACTTCTGTAACGTCTGAAGTAGCCTCCGAGATGCTAACGAGAGACTTCTGTAACGTCTGAAGTAGCCTCCGAGATGCTAACGAGAGACTTCTGTAGCGTCTGAAGTAGCCTCCGAGATGCTAACGAGAGACTTCTGTAGCGTCTGAAGTAGCCTCCGAGATGCTAACGAGAGACTTCTGTAGCGTCTGAAGTAGCCTCCGAGATGCTAACGAGAGACTTCTGTAGCGTCTGAAGTAGCCTCCGAGATGCTAACGAGACTTAAAAGTAAAATGGACCTACTTAACCAAGTTAAGCTAGCTTAGCTACAAGTTAGCATCAAACACAACAAAGGCTGTCAGTTGAATGGTGTTTTGAGCTAACGTTAGCATCAATCAACCATAGCTAGCTACATTAGCTACTATAGTTCATAATGAGAAAAGTTCATTACTTCGTGGATTTCACAATTTCAAGAAAAGAAATGCAGATTAAATGTCGAAAAAACGACAACAAAGTTTAATATATTGTGAGAAAGAGAGTGATGAAAAGAAAGAAAAGCAACAAATTGAAAAGCTGTGAAAACTTCACTAACTTTTGAAAAAGTTACCTCCTCGTCCACAGGACTGTCTTCTTTCTCCTCCTTTTTCGTCGCTTTTCCCTCCTTCCCTTCCTCCGTCCTCCTCTCTTTCACCGTCCCTTCTTTCTTTCCTTCCCCAGCTGCGTCCTCCGTCTTTTTATTCCTCTCTTCCTCTGCTCTCTGAGTCTTCTCTCGCTCTCTGCTTCTCTCCTCCGGCGAAGTCAGCTTCTTCTTCTTGACTTCTTTCTGCGCTTCCTTCTCTTCTCCTCCTCTCTTCCTCTTTGTTCTTCGTCCCTCCTCTCTTTTCTCCGTCACTTCTGCACCATCCTTCTTTTCTCTTGTTCTCCTCCTTCCTTCGCTGCTGTCTTCTTTGCTTTTCTTCTCGTCCTCCTTCTCTTCTTTATCGGCTCTGTTAGTCTTTCTTTTCCGACCTAACTTCTTTTCTTCCGTTTTCTCTTCCGCGATTTCATCCTGCTTCGTTTTCTTCCTTTTCTCCTCTTCCTTTCTTTTCATTCCCGGGCTCTCTGGTGTTGTCATCCCTCCTTTATTTCCTTCGGCACCTTTACCCTCTTTTGATTTCTTCTGTTTTTCCTCTTCCTTTCTTTTTGTCCCGTGGCTCTCTGATCCTTCGGTTCTTCGGCTCTTTTTTCCTTCCGTTGTCTCTTTTGTTTCCACTTCTTTCTTTCCTTCCGTGTGCTTTGTTGTCTTCTGTTCATCCCCCTCTTTTTTCTTCCGACTTGTTGTTGCTTGGCTCTCTTTTGCGGTCCCTTCTTGCTTTTCGTCGCCGTCGTCTTGTTTTTTATCCTCTTCATCGGCTCTCGTCCTCGTCTTCACCCTCTCTTCTGTTTTCTCTTTCTTTCCTTCCGCATCTTCATCCTGCTTTTTCTTCCGTTTGTCTTCTTCTTTCTCCTCTTCCTCTTTTTTTCTTTTTCTTCCCTGGCTCTCTGATGGCGTTGGCTCTTTTGTCTCCACTTCTTTCGTTTCTTTCTCTTCCTCCTCTCCGTCTCTCTTCCTCCTGACTCCTTGGCTGTCTGATGACTCCTTCTCTTCTTTCTCTAGCTTATTTTCGCCTTTTGGGAATAAAAACACAGACCGACCGTTTTAACTACTTTAAACCTCGGCTGGTGCATTTCATGGAATTAATCCTGAAGATAATAGACCATCAGAAGTGTGTGTGTGCCCCTCTGTGTGTGTGTGTGTGTGTGTGTGTGTGTATCCCTCTCTCTGTGTGTGTGCCGGTGTGTCCCTCTGTGTGTGTGTCCATCTGTGTGTGCGTGTGTGTCCATCTGTGTGTGTGTCCATCTGTGTGTGTGTGTGTGTGTGTCCCTCTGTGTGTGTGTGTGTGTGTGTGTGTCCCTCTGTGTGTGTGTGTGTGTGTGTGTCCCTCTGTGTGTGTGTGTGTGTGTGTGTCCCTCTGTGTGTGTGTGTGTGTCCCTCTGTGTGTGTGTGTGTGTGTCCCTCTGTGTGTGTGTGTGTCTCTCTGTGTGTGTGTGTGTGTCCCTCTGTGTGTGTGTGTGTGTGTGTCCATCTGTGTGTGTGTGTGTGTGTGTGTGTCCATCTGTGTGTATCCCTCTCTCTCTGTGTGTCCCAATCTCTCTGTGTGTGTCCATCTGTGTGCATGTGTGTGCGCCTGGCCTTGAATTTGTGATCATTAGGCTGAAGATTTCCATCCACCTTGCTGACACAACCACTAAGCTTAATGCAAATTATGTCACAAATATGAAAATGAGTATATGATGTAACCCCCCCCTCCCTGCCACAAACTGCTCTAATCTGTGGGAAACACAGGTGTGTGTGTGAGAGAGTTACCTGGGGCGCTAACATCTGGACTCGCAGGTGTCCTTTCCTTTAGCTGGTCTGCATCCACCTGACAAAAAACAGGAAACCATCAGTGACGTGGAACACGTCTACGTGAATAACCCTGTGTACACCAGCAGCATAAGAACCGTGATGATGTCGTATCGGGAGGCGTCTGGTGTTACCCCCAATACAGTATAGTCACTGAAAATATCGTGTTACTATGCTGCATCGATCCCCCCCCCCCTCCAATCCACAATCGTATTTATAAAAAAACATTTCACGCCTTTAGACAAGCCGACAGGTTTTAATGCTGCTATTATTTATCCAACTAGAAAGTCACACGTCGCCTAGCAACACATCCCCTTTCCTCGGATTTCCGAGCAACTCTAGTTGGACACCGAGCAAGAATAGATAGATATTAGATAAATAGATAGATAGACAGATAGATATTAGATAAATAGACAGATAGATAGATATTAGATAAATAGATAGACAGATAGATAGATAGATATTAGATAAATAGATAGATAGATAAATAGACAGATAGATATTAGATAAATAGACAGATAGATAGATATTAGATAAATAGATAAATAGATAGATATTAGATAAATAGATAGATAGATATTAGATAAATAGATAGATAGATAGATAGATAGATAGATAGACAGATAGACAGACAGACAGACTGACAGACAGACAGAGAGATAGATAGACAGATAGATAGATATTAGATAAATAGATAGATAGACAGAAAGACAGATAGATATTAGATGAATAGACAGATAGATATTAGATAAATAGATAGATAGATATTAGATAAATAGATAGATAGATAGACAGACAGACAGACAGACAGACAGACAGACAGATAGACAGACAGACAGACAGACAGATAGAGAGATAGATAGACTGACAGACAGATAGAGAGATAGATAGAGAGATAGATATAGAGGATAACAGAACGCAGCATAAGTTTCTCTCTGCACACCCCATCCTGCTCTCACCTCCTCCTGATTCTCCGCTGCAGCCGTGTCTCCACTCCGGCCTCCTGAGGCCGACCTCCTGCTCCTTCTGTTCGCAGAAGTCTCGTCCGAAGTCAACCCCGGCTCAGAAGTCAGTTTGGAGTCGGACGCTTTCTCCGGAGCCAACCTCGACGAAGCTCTTGTGGGAGTTTTAGCCGCAGCGGGAGCAGCAGCCGTTTCCTTACGTCTACCTCTGCTCGGAGTGTTTCTGCCGGCGGCGGGTTTCCCGTCCGGCTCTGCAGGGAGCGACTTACCCGGAGTGGATTCTGTTGAAGTCTGTTTAGCAGGTGTAGTTTTAGTCCGTTTTGCAGGTTTTGTTTTAGCAGCAGTTTGCGTCGGCATCTGAGGACCCAAAAGAACAAAGAAAGTCGATTAGAACAAAAAACTTAAACAAGTTAAAAAGGTCCTATGACATGCTTCTTTTTGGATTCTTTTATATAGACCTTAGTGGTCCCTAATACTGTATCTGAAGTCTCTTTTATATAGACCTTAGTGGTCCCTAATACTGTATCTGAAGTCTCTTTTATATAGACCTTAGTGGTCCCCTAATACTGTATCTGAAGTCTCTTTATATAGACCTTAGTGGTCCCTAATACTGTATCTGAAGTCTCTTTTATATAGACCTTAGTGGTCCCCTAATACTGTATCTGAAGTCCCTTTTATATAGACCTTAGTGGTCCCCTAATACTGTATCTGAAGTCTATTTATATAGACCTTAGTGGTCCCTAATACTGTATCTGAAGTCTCTTTTATATAGACCTAAGTGGTCCCTAATACTGTATCTGAAGTCTCTTTTATATAGACCTTAGTGGTCCCTAATACTGTATCTGAAGTCTCTTTTATATAGACCTAAGTGGTCCCTAATACTGTATCTGAAGTCTCTTTTAATCAAATAAAGGCTGGAAAGCCCCAAAAAATAATCTTAAAAAACACTGAAGACACTGAATGTAAAAACAGACAGAGGATGTGAGTGTGGAGAGAGAAAGAATATGAACTATTAGAAGACGCTGACTTTGACTTTGCTTCCGACTCCCGGCGTGTTCTGGATCTCCCACATTCCCTCCGTGAAGCCTTTGATGCGGACGCCGCTGCCGTACTTCAGCTTGTTGCCGACGTACGGGACGACGTTCTGGGGAGGGAGGTGACCTCTGAGGAGAAACAGGACAATAGTGAAGCACAGCTGAATCGGCACCGTCGTTAGTTGTGTCTCTGACCTGCGAGTTGTGCGAACGTACATCTGGTGGGTCCCAAAGAAGAAGACCGAGACTCGCTTCTTGTGTCCGTCGAGCGGCTTACAGACCTGAACACACATCAACTGTGTCAGCACAGAAATACACAACTGTCTCCAGGTATAACAGTTTGCATTGTGTGTGTGTATGTGTGTGTGACTGTATGCGCTTGCTGTGTGTGTGTGCATCTGTTTGAGCCTGTCTGAGTCTCTGTATGCATGTCTATTTGTGCATGTGTGTGACAGTGTGCGCGTCTATTGGTATGTGTGTGCGTGTCTGTAAGTGTGTCTAATTGTGCATGTGTGTGTAACTGTGTGTGCGTGTCTGTGTGTCTATTTTTGCATGTGTATGTAACTGTATGTGCGTGTCTCTAAGTGTGTCTATTTGTGCATGTGTTGTAACTGTGTGTGCGTGTCTGTAAGTGTGTCTATTTCTGCATGTGTGCACGTCTATTTGTACGTGTGTGTGTCTATTTGTGTGTGCGTCTGTGCGCATGTCTATTTGTGCATGCGTGTGTGATTATGTGCACAACTATGTCTCTGTATGTGTTTTTGCGTATGTGTCAGTTTGTGTCTTTGAGTGTGCACCTGTGTGTATGTACAAGTCTGTTTGGGAGTGTGTGTGTATGCATTTGTACCCTGGCAGTGTGTGCGTCTGTTTGTAAGAGTGTGTGTATGTGTTCTTACCCTGGCAGGCCAGTGAGGGAAGCCCTTCATCTTGGCAAACACCAGGTCTCCTGGTGTGAACTGGTCTGCACCTTTCCCCGGCATCCTGCTGCTTTGGATATCGATCGCAGAGAAAAAGGCCTTTAAGAAAAACAAGAGACGTCAACGCTGGACACACACACACACACACACACACACACACACACACACACACACACACACACTTCAATTGTATTGCTGCAAAATGGGATCGTCAAGCAGACAAACTGACCAACACACATAATATATAATAAAAACATCCATACTTGGCGCCTGCGTATCGATACAGTACTACCACTGAAAATATCGCGATACTATGCTGTATGTTGAACGTTTTTTTTTCTTTCAGTCACGCAACTGCTTTAAAACTAATTTAAAAACGTAAAGACATTTTAATAACACAAAGAAAATATCAATTAAAAAGGTGGTAGTGATAATACGGCCTTTAAGTTAATTAAAAAGTGGATTTATGTGTCTAACAGTAGTTCATTAACAGTCCGAAACGACGTGTCACCGTTGTATTTTTAACCGTTTTCTAACCGTCGTTAACGGTTGCTTCTCGTGCTGATATGACCGCACACAGTAGCGTTATTTCAAATAACCGAAATTAAAGCTGTAAACGGGTCATTTACTTCAGTTTCTACCCTTTAAAACGCCATTTAAGTCCCACTCTAACTCAGTAGCTACGTGCTCAGCACCATGTCCACTCATTGTTTACCAATACAGGGAAGCTAAGTTAGCAATGAAGCTAATCTCAGCTAGCTAGCTACTTCTTTACGAACTCTGCGTTCTTTGTGTCCGCGACAGCAGCGCGTGTACTTACCGACAACCGACGGTTAGTCAACTGAAAACGTAGATACACGTCTCGGTGCTTCCTCGGTAAAACAGAAGGCTTCTTGTTAGCTTGTTAGCAAGCTATGCTTCACTCTTTGTCGCCATGTTGGCCGCCTGGTAAGTTCGTGTCACGTGACGATCAGCGCTTTCCGCCTGTGGTTGGACTGTTGGACTGTACCAATCAGCCGATTGTACCACCTTGAGGGGAACGCTAACTGAGGTTTTGACGTCTGAACCGTGACTAAGGGCTGTGAGGTTGTTAAACGAAGGTTTCTGCTCCTGTAGAAGATATACGTCCGTATGAAATCAACCTTGTGTTAAGAAAAATGCGTTTTATTCGCGGTCATTTAGTAGTACTACACTACCCACAATGCTAAGCGTAACAGCGACGTCTCTGATTGGTGCTCCATCGTCAGACGGTTTTAGAACCTTGGTGTAGCCATAGACAGTGAAAGAAATGGACCGACAGGTCCCGTTGTTTTATTAGAAGCTCTTTTCCGGTGATGGCTGAGCCTTACTGCGCAGCCTCCAACTGAGCATGATGACGTAGTTGTGACATGGGTAACCTGTCTGACAGTTAAAATATGTTAAAATACAGGGGGCATAAGTATACCCCCCCTATGTTAAAATACAGGGGCATAAGTATACACCCCCCTATGTTAAAATACAGGGGGCATAAGTATACACCCCCTATCACCCCCCTATGTTAAAATACAGGGGCATAAGTATACCCCCTATGTTAAAATACAGGGGCATAAGTATACACCCCCTATGTTAAAATACAGGGGCATAAGTATACACCCCCCTATGTTAAAATACAGGGGGCATAAGTATACACCCCCCTATCACCCCCCTATGTTAAAATACAGGGGCATAAGTATACACCCCCTATGTTAAAATACAGGGGCATAAGTATACACCCCCTATGTTAAAATACAGGGGCATAAGTATACACCCCCCTATGTTAAAATACAGGGGCATAAGTATACACCCCCTATGTTAAAATACAGGGGCATAAGTATACACCCCCTATGTTAAAATACAGGGGCATAAGTATATACCCCCCTATGTTAAAATACAGGGGCATAAGTATATACCCCCCTATGTTACATTCCCATAGAGGCACATTTGTATTATTTAAAGCAGTTATTACATGGATCCTCCTGATAATCTCTCAATGCCAATATACTGTATATATACACACATTGTATATATATCGGATATTTAAATAACCAAATATTTGTATCAGCCTTAAAAATCCTTTATTGGTCAGGCACGCACACACACACACACACACACACACACACACACACACACACACACACACACACACACACACACACACACACACACACACACACACACACACACACACACACACACACACACACACACACACACACACACACACACACACACACACACACACACACACACACACACACACACACACACACACACACACACACACACACACACACACACACACACACACACACACACACACACACACACAGGTTGACTCCACTTCCAAACTCATAATAATAATAATACAGTACAATAATACAAGTCCCATGATGCAACGGGGCCCAGTCCAAGGTCTCCAAATCAAGAAGCGAAGAATCGGATCATCTCGATTCAACGTGACCCCAAAATCAGCTGTTTTAATCTTAATCGCTGCCACTGTCGCTGTCCTCCTCTTCCCCCCCCCCCTCCTCCTCTTCCTCCTCCTTCTTCTCCGTCTCCTCTACGAGTCCAGAGAAGAAGTCGTTGTCTCCGTGGGCTTTCTTGGTGAGGGACTTCATGCGCCCGTCCTTCTTCTTCCTCTTGCGGTACTCGTTGACCGTGGCGCTGGGTAAGCCCGAGACGTCCCAGAACTTGATGAGCTGGTCGTGGGCGCTGCTCGCCAGGAAGCGGCCGTCCCAGGACTTGGCGAGCTCTTCGATGGGCTCGCCGACGTGCTGCCCGATGCAGCCGATGACCCGGTTGGGCAGCAGGTGGACGGCCCTGGTGGAGGACAGACACAGCTGTAGTCATCTGCTATTCTTCTTCCCATGAACACTGAAAATCAACACTTTTGTTGATGGTTTTTATCGACGTTTCTAACGTTTTTTCAGCACTTTTGACACTTTTTTCAATTTGTCACTTTTTTTGACGTTTTCAACACTACGTAACACTAACTTATTAACTTTAGTTTTACAGTCATTTATATGAGGACAACATGAGGGCAACATGGGGGCAACATGGGGGCAACATGAAGGCAACATGAGGACAACATGAAGGCAACATGAGGACAACATGAAGGCAACATGAGGGCAACATGAGGGCAACATGAAGGCAACATGAGGGCAACATGAGGGCAACATGAAGGCAACATGAAGGCAACATGAGGACAACATGAAGGCAACATGAGGACAACATGAAGGCAACATGGGGACAACATGAGGGCAACATGAGGACAACATGAAGGCAACATGAGGGCAACATGAGGGCAACATGAGGGCAACATTAAGACAACATGAGAGCAACATGAAGACAACATGAAGACAACATGAGGACAACATGAGGACAACATGAGGGCAACATGAGGGCAACATGAGGACAACATGAGGACAACATGAAGGCAACATGAAGGCAACATTAAGACAACATGAGGACAACATGAGAGCAACATGAAGACAACATGAGGACAACATGAGGGCAACATGAGGGCAACATGAGGACAACATGAGGACAACATGAGGACAACATGAAGGCAACATGAAGGCAACATGAAGACAACATGAAGACAACATGAGGACAACATGAGGGCAACATGAGGGCAACATGAGGGCAACATGAGGGCAACATGAAGGACAACATGAGAGCAACATGAAGACAACATGAGGACAACATGAGGACAACATGAGGGCAACATGAGGGCAACATGAGGGCAACATGAGGGCAACATGAGGACAACATGAGGACAACATGAAGGCAACATGAAGGACAACATGAGAGCAACATGAAGACAACATGAGGACAACATGAGGGCAACATGAGGACAACATGAGGGCAACATGAGGGCAACATGAAGGACAACATGAGAGCAACATGAAGACAACATGAGGACAACATGAGGGCAACATGAGGACAACATGAGGACAACATGAAGGCAACATGAGGGCAACATGAGGGCAACATGAAGGCAACATGAGGACAACATGAGGACAACATGAAGGCAACATGAAGGCAACATGAGGGCAACATGAGGGCAACATGAAGACAACATGAAGACAACATGAGGACAACATGAAGGCAACATTAAGACAACATGAGGGCAACATGAGAGCAACATGAAGACAACATGAAGACAACATGAGGACAACATGAGGGCAACATGAGGGCAACATAAGGGCAACATGAGGGCAACATGAAGGCAACATGAGGGCAACATGAGGGCAACATGAAGACAACATGAAGACAACATGAAGGCAACATGAGGGCAACATGAGGGCAACATGAGGACAACATGAAGGCAACATGAGGGCAACATGAAGACAACATGAGGGCAACATGAAGGCAACATTAAGACAACATGAGGGCAACATGAGGGCAACATGAGGGCAACATGAAGGACAACATGAGAGCAACATGAAGACAACATGAGGACAACATGAGGACAACATGAGGGCAACATGAGGGCAACATGAGGGCAACATGAGGACAACATGAAGGCAACATGAAGGCAACATGAGGGCAACATGAAGACAACATGAAGACAACATGAAGGCAACATGAGGGCAACATGAGGGCAACATGAGGACAACATGAGGACAACATGAGGGCAACATGAAGACAACATGAGGGCAACATGAGGACAACATGAAGGCAACATGAGGGCAACATGAGGGCAACATGAGGACAACATGAAGGCAACATGAGGACAACATGAGGACAACATGAGGGCAACATGAAGACAACATGAGGGCAACATGAGGGCAACATGAGGACAACATGAAGGCAACATGAGGGCAACATGAGGGCAACATGAGGACAACATGAAGGCAACATGAGGACAACATGAGGGCAACATGAAGACAACATGAGGGCAACATGAGGACAACATGAAGGCAACATGAGGGCAACATGAGGGCAACATGAGGACAACATGAAGGCAACATGAGGACAACATGAGGGCAACATGAAGACAACATGAGGGCAACATGAGGGCAACATGAGGACAACATGAAGGCAACATGAGGGCAACATGAGGGCAACATGAGGACAACATGAAGGCAACATGAGGGCAACATGAGGGCAACATGAGGGCAACATGAAGACAACATGAAGACAACATGAAGACAACATGTCTCACCGGATATACCCGTCCATGGAGGCTAATGACTGGCTAATGGAGACCCAACTCACCGGATGTACCCGTCCATGGAGGCGGTGCACATGATGTTGTCGGTGATGGGGAGGATGCACTCCACCGACTCCGCCTTGATGGCGAAGCGGTCGCTGGTGGCTCCGAAGCCGTTCCAGTTGAAGATGTAGATGGTCCCCTCGCTGGAGCCGCAGACCACCTTCCTGCCCCGCTTCATCAGCGCCACCGACGTCAGGTCGCCGCTCTGGCACTCGGACAGCAGCTCGAACCGCCGCCTCTTGATGTTGAAGACGCCCATCGTGCCGTCGCCGCTGTTCCAGATTACAGCAAATCCCAATTAGAGCTTCGACTTAAGTGGAACTAGGCTTGTATTAATTATTACATAAATGTCTAATTGTCAATTTCTTTACGTAATCTTGCTTTCAAAATTAAAAAGGTGCAGTAGGTAAGACTTACTACCTACCTACCTACCCACCCATCTACCTACCTACCTACCCACCCATCTACCTACCTACCTCGTACCTACCTACCTACCTACCCACCTATCTACCTACCTACCCACCTACCCTACCCTACCCTACCCACCCACCCATCGACCTACCCACCCACCCATCGACCTACCTACCCACCTACCTACCTACCCTACCCACCCACCCACCCATCGACCTACCTACCCACCCATCGACCTACCCACCCACCTACCTACCTACCTACCCACCCATCTACCTACCCACCCATCTACCTACCCACCTACCTACCTACCTACCCACCCATCTACCTACCCACCCATCTACCTACCCACCTACCTACCTACCTACCCACCCATCTACCTACCCACCCACCCATCTACCTACCCACCTACCTACCTACCCACCCATCTACCTACCCACCCATCTACCTACCTACCTACCCACCCATCTACCTACCCACCCACCCATCTACCTACCCACCCATCTACCTACCCACCCACCCATCTACCTACCCACCTACCTACCTACCTACCCACCCACCCATCTACCTACCCACCTACCTACCTACCCACCCATCTACCCACCCACCCATCTACCCACCCACCCATCTACCTACCTACCTACCCACCCATCTACCTACCTACCTACCCACCCATCTACCTACCTACCCACCCACCCATC
>JABXJD010001013.1:27500-32500 GCA_013375575.1 Percina caprodes | reverse complement strand
ATTAACACAGGTACACACTAGCTAGTCTCCTTTTGTCTGAAAATACTTCAACGAGAAGTGACGTCATCCAACATCACTTAGAGCTCCTTTAAAGCCCCAAGAAAGTTACTTACCCATCAAAGAAAAAATCTACAAAAACGGGAATCTAACGCTGGAAAAGGCCCCCAAACGTCGGGAAAATAACGCGGAAAAGGCCCCAAAAACATCGGGAAAATAACGCTGGAAAAGGCCCCAAAACATCTGGAAAATAACGCGGCAAAAGCCCCAAAAACATCTGGAAAATAACGCTTGAAAATGCCCCAAAAACATCTGGAAAATAACGCGGCAAAAGCCCCAAAAACATCAGGAAAATAACGAGGCAAAGGCCCCAAAACATCTGGAAAATAACGCGGCAAAAGGCCCCAAAAACATCAGGAAAATAACGAGGCAAAGGCCCCAAAACATCTGGAAAATAACGCGGCAAAAGCCCCAAAAACATCAGGAAAATAACGAGGCAAAGGCCCCAAAACATCTGGAAAATAACGCGGCAAAAGCCCCAAAAACATCAGGAAAATAACGAGGCAAAAGGCCCCAAAACATCTGGAAAATAACGCGGCAAAAGCCCCAAAAACATCAGGAAAATAACGAGGCAAAGGCCCCAAAACATCTGGAAAATAACGCGGCAAAAGGCCCCAAAAACATCTGGAAAATAACGCTCGAAAATGCCCCAAAAACATCAGGAAAATAACGCGGCAAAAACTGGACGAGCCAAAATTTATTGTGAACCTAAAAGGATATGATGATGATGATGATGATGATGATGATTTATACTTTATATGCGGGCCGAAACAGAATCCGTGAGGGGCCGGATTTGGCCCGCGGGCCTTGAGTTTGACACACGTGTTTTATCCAAAAGGCGTTTTTATTTAGTTTCAGTTCACCAAACATAATTTTCTCCTTTTTTTTCCTTTTAGTTCTAGCAAAGGATGCTGGGAACTGGAGTCCTCCAGCCGATGTCGTCCAGCTGCTGAAGGCGGCGCTCGGCGGCGGGACTCGGCGGCTGGAGACGGCGGTCCGGCAGGTCCAGGATCTGCTGGGTGCATCGGAGCGGCTGCACGAGGAGAACCAGCAGCTCCAACGGCTGATGGAGGTAAGACACACCAGTCCTCATGTGGTCCTCATGATGTCCTCATGTTGTCCTCATGTGGTCCTCATGATGTCCTCATGTGGTCCTCATGTGGTCCTCATGATGTCCTCATGATGTCCTCATGTTGTCCTCATGATGTCCTCATGTGGTCCTCATGATGTCCTCATGTTGTCCTCATGTTGTCCTCATGTTGCCCTCATGTTGTCCTCATGTTGTCCTCATGTTGTCCTCATGTTGTCTTCATGTTGTCCCCATGTTGTCCTCATGTTGTCTTCATGTTGTCCTCATGTTGTCCACTTGTTGATTTTTATATATTTTTTAAATTCCCTAAACCTTTTGTAATAAATAAATAAATAAATATGAAGTTTTGAGTATTTTCTTCACTCGGAGTCTCTTCTGCGTCCTTCCTCTCCAGGAGTCGCAGCAGGCGTTGCTCGGACTGGAGGAGGAAGTGACACGCCTTCGCCAGGAGAGATCTGATTGGTCGATGCACAGCCGCGGTCTGCAAGCCGAGCTGCAGAAAGAGAGGGAGGAGAGGGAGAGAGAAAAGGAGAGGGAGAGAGAAAAAGAAAGAGAGAGGGAGAGAGAGAGGGAGGAGAAGATGGAAGAAGTCCAGAAGATAACCGACAACTACCAGAAAGAGTCAAAGGTGATTATAAACCCTCTCTCTCTCTCTCTCTCTCTCTTGTTCTCTCTTCCTCTCTCTGTCTCTCTCTCTCTCTCCCTCTCTTGTTCTCTCTTCCTCTCTCTGTCTCTCTCTCTCCCTCTCTTGTTTTCTCTCCTTCTCCCTCTCTCTCTCTGTCTCTCCCTCCCTCTCTCTCTCTCACTTTCTGTCTTTCTTTCTCCCTCTCTCTCTCTCTCCTTTTCTCTCCCTCCCTCCCCCCCATGTCTTCCCTGTGTGTTGTACTGTAGTCTAACATCATTATGTCAGAACATTTAATTACACTGTTTATGATTATCGTATAAAGCTACATCACACTGTGTGTGTGTGTGTGTGTGTGTGTGTGTGTGTGTGTGTGTGTGTGTGTGTGTGTGTGTGTGTGTGTGTGTGTGTGTGTGTGTGTGTGTGTGTGTGTGTGTGTGTGTGTCTTAGGCCCGTCTGTCCTTCCTGCACTGCGTCTACCAGCGCCTGCTGGCCGGCTGCGTCCTCCTCGATGAGCCCCAGAGCATGCTGGGAGATTTCACCTGGACAGAGCTGTGTGATGTCATCAACGAACAGGTGGACCATGTGACCTCTGACCTCCGGGGCGCCAACGACAAGGTGAGACGCTAAAGATGCTAAAACTTTCTCTTCTTCTCCACAAAGATTTGGAAAATTCTCGAAATCGCTCTCTCTCTCTCTCTCTCTCTCTCTCTCTCTCTCTCTCTCTCTGTAGATCGCCCATCTGCAGAGTGTGTGTGAGAAGAAGAGTGTGTGTGTGCGCGAGCTGCAGCGCAGTCAGGAGTGTGTGTTGTCTCGTCTGGAGGAGAGCGTGACGCGGAGGGAGGAGGCGTGGAGCAGACAACACACACACACTGTCACACAGCTGCAGGTAACACACACACACACACACACACACACACACACTGTCACACACACACACACACACACACAGTCACACAGCTGCAGGTAACACACACACACACACACACTGTCACACAGCTGCAGGTAACACACACACACACACACACACACACTGTCACACACACACACACACACACACAGTCACACAGCTGCAGGTAACACACACACACACACACACTGTCACACAGCTGCAGGTAACACACACACACACACACACACACAGCTGCAGGTAACACACACACACACTGTCACACACACACACACTGTCTCACACACACACACACTGTCACACAGCTGCAGGTAACACACACACACACTGTCACACACACACACACACTGTCTCACACACACACACACACAGTCACACAGCTGCAGGTAACACACACACACACACACACACACACACAGTCACACAGCTGCAGGTAACACACAAACATATACACACACACACAGTCACACAGCTGCAGGTAACACACACACACACACACACTGTCACACAGCTGCAGGTAACACACACACACACTCACTCACACACTCACACACACTCACACACACACACACACACACACACACTGTCACACAGCTGCAGGTAACACACACACACACTCACTCACACACTCACACACACTCACACACACTCACCCCCTCAGGTTATATGCAGCGAGTCGTCTCTGTCAGCTGACTCAGCAGAACGGTTGAAGATGAAGTGATGAGATCATCACTCTACTGTCCCCGAGAGGACAGACTCACTTCACAGCAGCCACAGCCGGGGCTCATGGGTATTGTAGTCTTTGTACTCATGCTTACTTCCTTACGTTCCCCATTGAGGAGCATTTGAAGACCACTAGGGATGGAAATGACCACCAGTCATTTTACACGTTCTAGCAGTTTGTCTGAGTTTTGTGCTGCGTTCCAGTTTTTATTTCGTAAGTTACGACTTCACGACTCGTTAGCGTTGCCGGCAAAGTCTCTGTCGGCACACGACCCGTCCTGCACACGCAGATGATGTCATGATGTACGAGGATTTACAGCAGCGGTCTGCCGTTAGCCTCCACCGGAAAGCTAACGCTAGTTTAGCTAAAAGCTAATTCGGCTAACCGTTAGCTGAGACAGCATGTAACAGACCCTCAAATATAATATAATACTCTCTCTCTCTCTCTCTCTCTGTCTGTCTCTCTCTCTCTCTCTGTCTCTCTCTGTCTCTCTCTGTCTCTCTCTGTCTGTCTGTCCCTCTCTCTCTGTCTGTCTGTCTCTCTGTCTGTCTCTCTCTCTGTCTGTCTGTCTGTCTGTCTGTCTGTCTGTCTCTCTCTCTCTGTCTGTCTGTCTGTCTCTCTCTATCTGTCTGGCCCTCTCTCTCTCTGTATGTCTCTCTCTTGCTCTCTCTCTGTCTGTCTGTCCTCTCTCTCTGTCTCACTCTGTCTGTCTCTCTCTTGCTCTCTCTTGTCTTCTGTCTGTCCCTCTTTCTCTCTCTCTGTCTGTCTCTGTCTGTCTGTCTGTTTGTCTGTCCTTTCTGTCTCTCTCTGTCTGTCTGTCCTCTCTCTCTTCTGTCTGTCCCTCTCTCTCTTCTTCTGTTTGTCCCTCTCTCTCTCTGTCTGTCTCTCTCTCTGTCCTCTCTGTCTAAATCTGTCTGTCTCTGTCTCTATCTGTCTGTCTCAGGCGTGTCTCTCAGTGCGCGTCTCTCCGTGACCACGCCTCCTCCCTGGAGCTCCGCTGCTCCTCGCTGTCCTCCGACGCCTCCCGTCTGCGGGCCTGGTCTCGTTGCCGCGCTGAGACGCCCTCCTTCCTGTCGGCGTGCGCCTGCTGGCGGGCGCGCTGGACCACACCTCCGCCGCCTGCAGGCGCTGACAGAAGACGCTGGCGTGCAGCCGGCTGGCGGCCCGGGAGACGCTGGAGGACGAGGTGCGGAGACCTCGCCGCGCGCTCGGGGCGGAAGACGAGGACGAAGAGGAGGGACGGCGGAGGCGGGCGGTGAGGCGGTGGAGGCGCGGCGTGTGCGCCGTGCTGGCGTTGCAGAGGTGGTGCACGCTCGCCCAACAGACCACAGTGGTGTTTAGGGTGGAGAGGGGGGGCAGCCCGGCGGTGGGCGTCTACAGAGGGACAGCTATGGAGGCCCAGAAGGGACAAGATGCACCGAGCACAGGTTGGTTATACTGGAGTAACACACACACACACACACACACACACACACACACACACACACACACACACACACACACACACACACACACACACACACACACACACACACACACATACATACATACATACATACATACATACATACATACATACATACATACATACATACAT
>JABXJD010001013.1:0-12500 GCA_013375575.1 Percina caprodes | reverse complement strand
TCAAACCGTCTTTTTCGTTGTTTTTCATACTGGTTGCGGCTCAAAGAACGGACTTCTTCTTCTCTCCTTTAGCCAATCAACGTGTAGATATTGTTACATGCTCCGCGGTCAGACCCTCCGCACACCCAACGTCGTATCGCCATCCGCTGAATGCAAGAGGAGTAATGGGGCATTTAAATATGTCTCACCCCGTCCCCGTCCCTGTCCCCGTCCCCGACGACGATGGCGGTGATGACGGCGTTTCAGGCGAGGACGGTGTCGGAGTTTCTGCTGCTTTGTTTTTGGTGTCGAACAATCAATGTGACCTGGCACGAGAGTTTAGGTAGACCGAGCCAAGAAGACAGGACTAAGACACACACACACAGACACACACACACACATGCCCAAAGACAGACAGACAGACACACACACACACACACACACACACACACACACACACACACACACACACACACACACACAGGACAGCGAGGAGGTGGTACTGCTACTGCATTCAAACCCAACCCCTCTGAGAGGTTCTGTTTGGGAAGTGTGTCAACTAACGCCGGTGATCACACCACACACACACACACACACACACACACACACACACACACACACACACACACAGCACATTATTATCTGATATTCTAATTAGTACGACATCAAAACAGGAAAGAGGTCCACCAGCTCCCAGCAGACACAGCCTGTCCAACACTGTGTGTGTGTGTGTGTGTGTGTGTGTGTGTGTGTGTGTGTGTGTGTGTGTGTGTGTGTGTGTGTGTGTGTGTGTGTGTGTGTGCACGTGTCTCAGATCAACGCTTTAAGAAACTTTTGAGGTTGTTTCTGCTCCGGGGAGAAAAACTGTGAAGTTGTCTTTTTCTTTCAGATTTCTGTCTCTGTGTTCTTTCTTTCTTTCTTTCTTTCTTTCTTTCTTTCTTTCTTTCTTTCTTTCTTTCTTTCTTTCTTTCTTTCTTTCTTTCTTTCTTTCTTTCTTTCTTTCTTTCTTTCTTTCTTCTTGCGTGTGGGAAATCAAACCTCTAGATTCAGTTTTGTCCGTGCGTTTCCTGCAGTTTAAAGCTCCAGATTCTGCTCATCTTCAGGGTCATAAATGTATTTGAGGTTTTTCCAGAATAGGTTTCCATGGTTACATTATCAAAAAACACCATATTTTTGTTGTACTGCACATTGCTGCAGATCCTGTGTGTTCAGGTCTCACCCCAAATCCCAGAAAAAGGGATTTTCTCATCATATTGGCACTTTAAAAACCTGATTATATACAAGTTCAGGCTAAAATCCGAGTTCTCTTTCCCCAGTTAGCCTGGATATCTTCTCTGAAAAGTACTGTAATTAATATCTGGTTGTATATTTGTAATATCAGTCTGCTAAAAAGTAAGAATGGGCAGTAAAAGTATACTTTTGAATAGAATAGATTGACTTATACTTTTTATTTCACATGGGTTGTTAGTACAAGTTAATAGTACTCAACGAGATCAGTTGCCACAAATATTTGAAGTTTTGAGGTGAGAAGTTAAGAAAAAAGATTGGAAAAACTAACAAATATTGAGTTTATTGAACATGAAATACTGTGTTTTTATACTTATAATGAATAGAAGAAGTTAAGGAGAAAACACCCTAGGGATGCAAAATGACGAGAAATGGAAGCAAATGGTCTGAAAACAGTCTTACGGATGCAAAATGATGAGGAAAGGATGCAAAACGTCTGCAAAAACAATCCGAGGGATGCAAAATGATCCCTAGGATTGTACAAAAAGATCGGAAAACTACTAAATATTGAGTTAATTGAACATGAAATACTGTGTTTTTATGCTTATAATGAAAAGAAGAAGACTTTCATCCTAATTCTGACCAGCTGTGCGTTTGCAGAGCGCCGCCCGCCGACCAGAAGTAGAGTTTCTCCCGTCGTTCTTCCCCTCCGAGAACGGGGAGAACGGAGAGAACGAGGAGAACGGAGAGAACGAGGAGAACGGAGAGAACGGGGAGAACGGAGAGAACGGAGAGAACGGGGAGAACGAGGAGAACGGAGAGAACGGAGAGAACGGGGAGAACGGAGAGAACGGGGAGAACGAGGAGAACGGAGAGAACGAGGAGAACGGAGAGAACGAGGAGAACGGGGAGAACGGAGAGAACGAGGAGAACGGGGAGAACGGAGAGAACGGAGAGAACGGGGAGAACGGAGAGAACGGAGAGAACGGGGAGAACGGAGAGAACGGAGAGAACGGGGAGAACGGAGAGAACGGGGAGAACGAGGAGAACGGAGAGAACGAGGAGAACGGAGAGAACGAGGAGAACGGGGAGAACGGAGAGAACGAGGAGAACGGGGAGAACGGAGAGAACGAGGAGGTTATTTCTGAGTTTTCTCTGGAGAAAACTGAGCAAGAATTAGTTTATGTTCAGAAAACTGGATCCACGTTAAAAATCCCGACATGAGAACTTGTGGCTCTCATTCATATAACCTTCATGTGCGTGTGTGTGTGTGTGTGTGCGTGTGTGTCTCTGTATGTGTATGTGTGTGTGTGTGTCTGTGTGTGTGTGTGTGTGCGTGTGTGTCTCTGTATGTGTGTGTGTGTGTATGTGTGTGTGTGTGTGTGTGTGTGTGTGTGTGTGTGTGTGTGTGTGTGTGTGTGTGTGTGTGGGGCGGCAGCAGGCCAGGTGCCCTACTGTCGCCCTGATTCAATCTGACCCTCGGGGAACCTTTCCTCCCAGAGGGGAGCTGTTTCCCGGGGGACACAGAGGCTGACGGACACGCCAAGGACAGCACCCGGGAACGAGGGCGCAGTGGCTGAACCGTGTATCCTAACTTCTTCGCAAAACGCTGTAAAAACGCTGTAAAACAATGTAAAATGCTGTAAAACGCTGTAAAACGCTGTAAAACGATGTAAAATGCTGTAAAAGCTGTAAAACGCTGTAAAACACTGTAAAACGCTTACATAACACTGTAAAAACGCTGTAAAAAGTTGTAAAACGCTGTAAAAACGCTGTATAACAATAAAGGCATTTTGTTTTCGGAAATTGTTGTTTTCTTTGATGTTTTTTGTCACTTTTGGGTTTTTTTTAACGCTAATGCCGCAGTCGTTGCTTTTTTTCAATTTTTTTTTTTTTTCACACTTTTCCAACCTTTTTTTCAACGTTTTTGGCATTTAAAAAAATGAAATACATGAACTTTTCTGGACTTGTTAGCGTAACCACGGTAACCCCGGGCCGGCGCCGAGTTGACTTCCTTACGTTGCTTCATCATTTTGCGTCCCTAGGATGGTTTTTGCAGATATTTTGCATCTTTTTTAGTCGTTTTGTTCGTCCCTCGTTGTCTCCTAATGATTATTAATTTATACCCAGCAGAAAGATGCTGAACATCCACGAATATATTCATCAATCTATCGTCCAATCACGTCTGTTCAGTGCAGAAAGAGGGCGGGGCAAAGAATGGAGAGGCTTGAAAAGAGAAAGAAATCACTGTATATATGGGAGGGAGGGGGAGACAGAGAGAGAGAGAGACAGAGAGAGAGAGAGAGAGAGAGAGAGACAGAGAGAGAGAGGGAGAGAGAGGGAGACAGAGAGAGAGAGAGAGACAGAGAGAGAGAGGGAGACAGAGGGAGGGAGAGAGAGAGAGGGAGGGAGAGAGAGAGGGAGAGAGAGAGGGAGAGAGAGAGGGAGACAGAGGGAGGGAGAGAGAGAGAGGGAGGGAGAGAGAGAGGGAGAGAGAGAGGGAGAGGGAGGGAGGGAAAAGTGGAGTTAAGAAACGAGAAGAAAATGATTTTCTCTGCAAACGAACGTAGAGAAAACAGGATGAAGAAATAAAACCAAGGAGACAAAAGACGAGAAGTAAAGAGAAGAGAAGAAGAGGAACGAGTGAAGGAGAAATTACAGAAGAAGAGAGAAAAACGACTGAAAGGTCAGAATGGATTTATTTAATATTTAAAACTGAATATTATAGAAATTAATATTACCAAAATCAAATTAATCATTTTATTGGTCTTCAGTTTTGAACACTTACATTTATTATTATTATATTGTTTAATGGTGCTAAATAACATGTAGAATATTAATATAATATATATTATATATATATATTATTTATATTATATTGTTTAATGGTGCTAAATAACATGTAGAATATTAATATAATATATATTATATATATATTATTTATATTATATTGTTTAATGGTGCTAAATAACATGTAGAATATTAATATAATATATATTATATATATATTATTTATATTATATTGTTTAATGGTGCTAAATAACATGTAGAATATTAATATAATATATATTATATATATTGTTTAATGGTGTTAAATAACAACATGTAGAATATTAATATAATATATATTATATATATATTATTTATATTATATTGTTTAATGGTGCTAAATAACATGTAGAATATTAATATAATATATATTATTTATATTGTTTAATGGTGTTAAATAACAACATGTAGAATATTAATATAATATATATTATATATATATTATTTATTATGTTTAATGGTGTTAAATAACATGTAGAATATTAATATTATAATCTTTGTAATTTATTATCTGTTGATCAGATAGAAAAAAGAACTAATTGATTTGTTTCAACTGTCCAATCAGGACGGAGACATGAGGACGACCCCAGACACTGACGAGGTGTGTGTGTGTGTGTGTGTGTGTGTATATATGAGTATATATATATGTGTGTGTATATGAGTATATATATATATATATGTGTGTGTGTGTTGTGTGTACAAGTGCTTGTGTCTGTGTGTTTCTGTGTGTGTGTGTGTCAGTGTATGTGTGTGATGTTTGTGTGTGTAAATGTGTGTTTGTTCTGTCTGTCTGTGTGTGTGTGTGTGTGTGTGTGTGTGTGTGTTTTTGTCTGTATGTGTGTGTGTGTGTGTGTGTGTCTGTGTGTGTGTGTGTCTCTGTGTTGTGTGTACGAGTGCTTGTGTCTGTGTGTTTCTGTGTGTGTGTGTGTGTGTGTGTGTGTGTGTGTGTGTGTGTGTGTCTGTGTGTGTGTGTGTCTCTGTGTTGTGTGTACGAGTGCTTGTGTCTGTGTGTTTCTGTGTGTGTGTGTGTGTGTGTGTGTGTGTGTGTGTGTGTGTGTGTGTGTGTCTGTGTGTGTGTGTGTCTCTGTGTTGTGTACGAGTGTTTGTGTCTGTGTGTTTCTGTGTGTGTGTGTGTGTGTGTGTGTGTGTGTGTGTGTGTGTGTGTGTGTGTGTGTGTGTGTGTGTGTGTAATATATTGTATGTAATACTGAGACTAGTGACCGTGTCTCTCAGCCGGTCCGGTACGCGATCATGCGGGTGTGTGTGTTTCCAACCAGGAAGGCCCAATCCCGGTCCTGTGATCGCGAACACGGCTGGGTCGCACACGGTAACACACACACACTCACACACACTCACACACACACACACTCACACACACACACAGACACAGATACACACACACACACACAGATACACACGCGCATACACACACACACACACACAGATATACAACACACACACACACACACACACACACGACAGACAAACACACTCACACTGCAGATGTGAGTGTCGCCACGGTGACATGAAGTCAGGTGTCGCTGTCATCACATCACCGAGAACATCTGAGCGAACACCTGCAAACACACAACACGGTAAACGACATCTGTTGTGTTTTTATTTCATATTATATTAAATTTGTTGTACATAATTATATATATATATATATATATATATATATATATATATATATATATATATATATATATATATACACAACACACAATTACCTATAAGTAATATAGTAGAGATTTGTACTTGGCAAAGAGCGTTGTGTGGAATCAATCATGTTATTTTGGGGAATTAAAAAGAACATTGATATAGGACAACATGAGGACAACATGAGGACAACATGAGGACAACATGAGGACAACATGGGGACAACATGAGGGCAACATGGGGACAACATGAGGGCAACATGGGGACAACATGGGGGTAACATGGGGACAACATGAGGACAACATGAAGACAACATGATGACAACATGAGGACAACATGAGGACAACATGAGGGCAACATGGGGACAACATGGGGACAACATGAGGGCAACATGAAGACAACATGAGGACAACATGAGGACAACATGAGGGCAACATGGGGACAACATGGGGACAACATGGGGGTAACATGGGGACAACATGAGGACAACATGAAGACAACATGATGACAACATGAGGACAACATGAGGACAACATGAGGGCAACATGGGGACAACATGGGGACAACATGGGGACAACATGGGGACAACATGGGGACAACATGAGGACAACATGAGGACAACATGGGGACAACATGAGGGCAACATGGGGACAACATGAGGGCAACATGGGGACAACATGGGGTAACATGAGGACAACATGAGGACAACATGGGGACAACATGAGGGCAACATGGGGACAACATGAGGGTAACATGGGGACAACATGGGGACAACATGAAGGAAATATGGGGACAACATGGGGACAACATGAGGACAACATGGGGACAACATGGGGACACCATGAGGACAACATGGGGACAACATGAGGGCAACATGGGGACAACATGGGGACAACATGGGGACAACATGAGGGCAACATGGGGACAACATGGGGACAACATGGGGACAACATGAGGGCAACATGGGGACAACATGAGGACAACATGAGGACAACATGGGGACAACATAAGGACAACATGATGGTAACATGAGGACAACATGAGGACAACATGGGGACAACATGAGGGCAACATGGGGACAACATGAGGGTAACATGGGGACAACATGGGGACAACATGAGGGCAACATGGGGACAACATGAGGGCAACATGGGGACAACATGGGGACAACATGGGGACAACATGAGGGCAACATGGGGACAACATGGGGACAACATGGGGACAACATGAGGGCAACATGGGGACAACATGGGGACAACATGGGGACAACATGAGGGCAACATGAGGACAACATGAGGACAACATGAGGGCAACATGAGGGCAACATGGGGACAACATGGGGACAACATGAGGGCAACATGGGGACAACATGAGGACAACATGAGGACAACATGAGGACAACATAAGGACAACATGATGGCAACATGATGGCAACATGATGGCAACATGAGGACAACATGAGGACAACATAAGGACAACATGATGGCAACATGATGGCAACATGAGGGCAACATGGGGACAACATGAGGACAACACGGGGACAACATAGGGACAACATGAGGGTTAATATAGTATACTATATGAAATATAACTCCCGTTTCATGTACAAAGAGATTGGCTCTTACTTATTGAAAGTATTCCCTGAGGGACTGAATGGTAATGTATCCCGAGAAGCTGGCGGTTTGATTCCTCATGGTCCTCTTCCTCTCCAGCCTTGTCCAAGCCCCAGATCCAGACCCTGCCTGTGGCCCGCTGCGGCCCAGTGGAGGTGGCCCTCCCTGGGCTGGTGTTTGACCTGAGCTCCCTGGTCCTCTACGGAGCTCAGGCCGTTCCTGTTCGGCTGAAGATTCTTCTGGACCGTCTCTACAGCATCCTGACCCAAGAACAGGTACGACATGGGGACCCAATAGGGGCTTTTGATTTTATATATGTATATAGTTGCTCTCCGGACTCAGGACTGTGCATTCCCCCGCCCCACCCCGACATAAAGAGCAGCATACATGTGTAACGGAGGACTTTTTGATGTCTGCAGGTCGGCCACATACTGCACACACTGGGCTGGAGTCTGGGGGACTACGTCCGAGGCTACATGCTGCAGGTAGGCACGTGGACCGGTCTACTAACGTGTTGCTCGGGCTGCTTTAGGGGGGACATGTTCTCCGTTTAATCAATCTGGTCTACATTTTTATAAATCTAGGGAGAATTCTGGGGGAAATCAGCAGAATTTTTTGGGGGAAATCTGCAAAAGAAAAAACTGACCCGCTTTCATCATATCAATGTCCTTTACAACGTTAGAGAGATACTTAACCCTCATGTTGCCTTCATGTTGTCTTCATGTTGTCCTCATGTTGTCCCCATGTTGTCCCCATGTTGTCCTCATGTTGTCCTCATGTTGTCTTCATGTTGTCCTCATGTTGTCCTCATGTTGTCCTCATGTTGTCCCCATGTTGTCCTCATGTTGTCCTCATGTTGTCCCCATGTTGTCCTCATGTTGTCCCCATGTTGTCCCCATGTTGTCCTCATGTTGTCCCCATGTTGTCCCCATGTTGTCCTCATGTTGTCGTTGTGTTGTCTTTATGTTGTCCTCATGTTGTCTTTGTTTTGTCCTCATGTTGTCTTAATGTTCTCATGTTGTCCTCATGTTTTCTTTGTGTTGTCCTCATGTTGTCTTCATTTTGTCCTCTTGTGTCTTCATTTTGTCTTCATGTTGTCTCATGTTGTCTTCATGTTGTCCTCATGTTGCCCTCATGTTGCCCTCATGTTGCCCTCATGTTGTCTTCATGTTGTCCTCATGTTGCCCTCATGTTGTCCTCATGTTGTCCCCATGTTGTCCCCATGTTGTCCTCATGTTGCCCTCATGTTGTCCTCATGTTGTCCTCATGTTGTCCTCATGTTTTCCTCATGTTGCCCTCATGTTGTCCTCATGTTGCCCTCATGTCCTGTCCTCATGTTGTCCTCATGTTGTCCTCATGTTGTCCTCATGTTGCCCTCATGTTGTCTTCATGTTGTCCTCATGTTGTCCCTCATGTTGTCCTCATGTTGCCCCCATGTTGTCCTCATGTTGTCCTCATGTTGTCCTCATGTTGTCCTATATCAATGTTCTTTTTAATTCCCCAAAATAACATGATTGATTCCACCCAACGCTCTTTGCCAAGTACAAATCTCTACTTTCATTAATTTTGGGGCGTCTTATTCAATTTTATAGCATTTGAAACCAAATTGAAGTGTTTTTGAAATAGTATTGAGAGTAAAAGTTGACATATTCCAGTCTGTGATTATCATCAACATCCATTCCTTTAATTTTAGTCTCAATAATTCCTAATTTCTGCTTTTCTAACTCAAACATTAGGTATAATTTCCTATAAATGAGGTTTATTGACCATAAATTCCAAAATAACTGTAAAACTAAAGTTAATAAGTTAGTGTTACGTGTTGAACATTGAAAAAGGTTCAAAAGTGTCAAAAAGAGACAAAAACGTAAAAATCATCAACAGAAGTGTTGATTTTTGACGGGAAAACAACACGAGGGTTAATTCAGAGATATTTTACTTTTTCTACAAAATAAAAGCTCTCCATGCGTCCTGATTTGAGGTCATTTCCCCCCTCAGCACCCCAGTGGGAAGGTGTTGGACCGCTGGCTGATGGTGACCCCTGAAGAAGAGCTCATCCTCAGTCAGTTCCTTCGCTTTGGCGAGACGCGCCCCATCGCCGAGTTGATGACTCAGCGCCACGCTGCCGCCCTCTGATCCGGAGAAGCACCCCGACCCAAAGAGCCACGCGACATGGAGCAGAACGGGGCGAGTCCAGAAGGGTTTGGGACCACAGGAAGATACCCGCATCTGGTGGAGTCCAGTCCTGCTGACCACCGAGACGTTGTCCCCCATTTAGGAAGCTGTCCCGGTGGACCGTCTCTTCTTCTGCCGTTCCACTATCCGAGCTCCGCGTTGCACCGCCTGGGTCCTCCGACCGAGGTAATTAAATGAAATTGCTAACGATTCCCTGCTCTGGTGTTTCCCTCTCATTCCCCTGCTCTGGTGTTTCCTCTCAGTCCCCCTGCTCTGGCGTTTCCCCTCTCATTCCCCCTGCTCTGGCCCCCTCTCAGTCCCCTGCTCTGGCGTTTCCTCTCATTCCCCTGCTCTGGCGTTTTCTCAGTCCCCCTGCCTGCATGCCCCCTCTCATTCCCCTGCTCTGGCGTTTCCCCTCTCAGTCCCCCTGCTCTGGCGTTTCCTCTCATTCCCCCTGCTCTGGCGTTTCCCTCTCATTCCCCCTGCTCTGGTGTTTCCTCTCAGTCCCCTGCTCTGGCGTTTCCTCTCATTCCCCTGCTCTGGCGTTTCCCTCTCATTCCCTACTCTGGCATTTCCCCTCTCATTCCCCCTGCTCTGGCGTTTCCCCCTCTCATTCCCTCTGCTCTGGCGTTTCCCCTCATTTTCTTGCCTTTAACTTTTAAAAAAAAACATTTTGGTGACTTTTTTTCAACATTATTATTGCTTTTTCTGACATTTTTGTTACTTTTTCAATGCAGTGGGTGCTTTTTTGGATGTTTTTGCCAAACGTGTTTTATTTCAACGGTATATTTTTGTGCAAAAAAAAAAAAAAAAACTTGACCCGAGGACATCGAAAGGGTTGAGGACCACCTCGAAAACGAGACGCTACGTCTCAACGGGTTATTCCTAATAAAGAATTTCAAAGCCGAAATTGTCATCAAAACGCGATAATTGCACACCATCTAATTGTGACTTCTCCTCTTCTTCTTGTCTTTCTTTCATCAGGCGCTTCCTCCCAGTAAGCTGACGCAGTGCCTACGGAAGCTCAGCGGGACCAAACTGGCTGAAAGACACAGGCAGGAACGAGGAAGAAGAGAAGAAGAGAAGGATCTGATTCAGCTGGGCTTAAAAATCAAAGACGATCCAGACAAGCCAGACAAGAACTCCTCACTCTCTCCTTCCTTGAACTCTACACTCATCCCTTCTTCCTCCCTCCATCTGTCCATTCCCTCCTCTTCCTCCTCTCCACCGAAGACTTCCCAGAAGATGCAAGGCTCCCCTTCCTACTCTCTCAATCCTCTGCCTTCCTTTTCCTCTTCCTTCCTCTGTCCTCTTTCTACGTCCTCCTTTTCTTCCTCCCTCCATCCTCTCCCATCCTCGTCTTCCTCGCGCTCGCCTCCTCTTCTTCTGCTCCATCCCTTCGCTTTCTCCGTAGGAGGTCGGAAGGGGAGGGTGTGCTGTGGCGTTTGTGGGAAGAGCTTCTATGACAAAGGTAGGAAGGTTGTGTCTTCAAGAATAAAGTTACGTCTGCTTTGATGACCAGATTCAGTTTTAAAGTCTCTAATTATTTAGGTTTGTTTCCACATGGTTCAGTTTCTGGTTTTCTCAATTCAATTCCAGGTCTACTACTGATTTTCAGAGTTGTCAAGTAACAAAGTACAAATACTTCATTACTTTCCTTAAGTAGAAATTTGGGGTAGCTATACTTTACTGGATTATTTTGCAGCAGACTTTTTACTTTTACTCCTTACATTTTCAGGCAATTCTTCTGTATTTCCTACTCCCTACATTTTAAAAATGGTCTTGTCACTCCTATTTCAGTTCGGCACCCTATTGGTGTGTACGCCATCCATCGCATCTGCACACAACACAAATCACGTCACACTCCATCAAGGAAATAGCAGACGTACTGTATGTAGTCTAGTTAGAAGATGTTGGTGGCAGAGACTCAAGAAGAGAACTTGAGCAAAATGCCCCAACCAAGCACCAGCAAAGAGGTTGGTAGCTAGGATGATCAGCCAACCCTTCTACATCCCTGGCGTGTACCTGGACGAGGAGGTTGGTAGCCAGGAAGACCCACAGCACCTCCTCGTCCAGGTACGGCCAGCGATGTAGACGAGTTGCCTGTGGAACGCAAAGAAACAAGGTTAGTGTCTCTTAACTTGAAAGACCAGCAGAGGACCTCGAAGGCAAGACCGCCAACCCTTCTACATCCCTGGCCGTACCTGGAAGATTTTTTCGAAATGGTTGGATGCAAAAACAAGTCAGTATCTGGTGTTAGGTTCATTTGTGAAGAGAACACTCTCCAAAGTGCCAGACGCAAATGTGAGAATTTGCCCATTCAAGTCAGTTACTATGTCAGATTGAGAGAGAGAAAGAAAGAGACAGAGAAAGAGAGAGAAAAAGAAAGAGAGAGAAAGAAAGAAAGGGATTCAACACTAATCCTACCCATAACACCAGATACTGACTTCTGTTCAAGTCAAGAGAAACTAACCTAGTTTCTTGATGTTCCACAAGGTTCAATTCAAGGTCCTCTGCTGGTCTTTCAAGTTAAGAGAAACTAACCTTGTTTCTTTGTGTTCCACAGGGTTCAATTCGAGGTCCTCTGCTGGTCTCTCAAGTTAAGAAAACTAACCTTGTTTCTTTGCGTTCCACAGGGTTCAATTCGAGGTCCTCTGCTGGTCTCTCTCAAGTTAAGAGAAACTAACCTTGTTTCTTGGTGTTCCACAAGGTTTAATTCAAGGTCCTCTGCTGGTCTTTCAAGTCAAGAGAAACTAACCTAGTTTCTTGGTGTTCCATAAGGTCAATTCAAGGTCCTCTCTGCTGGTCTTTCAAGTTAAGAGAAACTAACCTTGTTTCTTCGTGCCCACAGGGTTCAATTCGAGGTCCTCTGCTGGTCTTTCAAGTTAAGAGAAACTAACCTTGTTTCTGGTGTTCCACAAGGTTCAATTCAAGGTCCTCTGCTGGTCTTTCAAGTTAAGAGAAACTAACCTTGTTTCTGGTGTTCCACAGGGTTCAATTCGAGGTCCTCTGCTGGCTTTC
>JABXJD010001006.1:120000-125099 GCA_013375575.1 Percina caprodes | reverse complement strand
TTCTTTCACAGTGGATTGGTAATGACGCCAACAATCCCTCAGTATTTGAAAAGACACTTGTAATTTGTCCTTTTTCCACTTTCGCTCAGCTCTTGGACCCTCCTGTCTGGCAGGGGGTAGTTTCATTCAGCCAAGGCTCTGATTTGGCTTTCTGCTGCCTGGTTTAATGGAGCCGCAATGTCTATAGCAGTTTGACAGGTGTCGATAAACCATAAATTAAGAGCCTCTGTATCCTCACACACAGACTCGGGAGGACGCAGATCTTACTGAAGGCTGCGGAGAAGTGAGCAGCAGTGGAAGGATTAATAACGCGACATCTGCGAGCAGGCGGGAGGAAACTGTGTGACAGCGAACAGCAGCTTCAAAAGTACAGGCATATGATCGGAGAAAAAAGGATCACAGACCACCAGGTTAAGAACAGGCAAACCATAAGATAGAACAAGATCAAGTGTGTGACCACGTTCATGTGTAGGCCCAAGTACACACTGCACAAGATTAAAAGAGTCAATGATGTTTAAAAAGTCTCACGCCAAAAGGTTATCAGGGCAACACACATGAATATTACAATCTCCAACAATAAGGACCCGGTCATATTTGGGCATAATATCAGCCAAAAACACTGAAATTCAGTTAAAAGTGTCTGTTGTATTTGGGAGGCGGTAGACACAGCACACAGCTCCGTGTAAGAGGGTCCCAGCTCAAACAAGCTGAGTTCAAAGCTGGTGAGGAGGGATGACAGTGATAAATGCTTACATTTAAAGTCACTCTTAAAAACAGTCGCGATTCCTCCTCCTCGGCCAGACGCCGAGGAGAGTTAAAAGCAGCACTCATCAGGTAAGAGTTCGGTGAAGGCGCTGGACTCACCAACACTCAGCCAGGTCTCGGATATAAAGAGGAAATCCAGCTCCTGGGATGTGAAGAAATCCTTAAGGATAAATGATTTATTCGCAAGCGATCTGGCGTTACCAGGCCAAACCTGGCAGAGCCGAGGCGGGTCAGGGCGACCAGCCGGCAGGAGATCCGACCAGAGGCGCAGGTTCCCAGATTTACTCCGCGCCAACAGAGACGAGGATTGCGGGGCCGGGGCCCACCACTGGCACCAACCAGGCAGCAACAGGATCCAGCAAACGTCGAGAGGCACAAAGGCGAGGCCCGCTCCACATCCACCCCAATCAGGACGTGCCAATCTGGCCCTCAGCCTCACAAGACAGCCACACACGCTTCACCCGGCAACGGTGTGCAGCTGCGCGGAGGGTGGCGCTGCAGCGCGGCAGAGGTGTCGGGATGTCAGATAGGAAAGGGGCAAAGTTTTTGTCCATAATAATCAAAGTTGACAAGATTTTGGTGGATATTCTCAGATCTAGCAGCGTTTGGCGATCATACACCAGCAAGGTGTTGACGGTATGTGCAACAAATGTTACAAGCAATATAAACATATACAACAGTCAGAGCTGCTGACGGCCTCACACACTGGCGCCATCATGCCACGTCCACACTCCAATGAAGACACACACATACCCAGATATACACATACAAAGATATACTCAGATATACACACACACAGATATAAACACACACAGATATACACACACACACACACACACACACACACACATTTTTTGACATCTTTGGTCCAGTTCTGAGCTGCAACCAGAAACAGTTTCACAACAACTCGAGTTACACAACGTCAACAATTTGGAAACAATCTGTCTTAACAGCCACACACACACACACACACACACACACACACACACACACACACACACACAGAGCCACATCTGTCCTAACAGCCACACACACACACACACACACACACACACACACACACACACAGAGCCACATCTGTCTTAACAGACACACACACACACACACACACACACACACACACACACACACAGAGCCACATCTGTCCTAACAGCCACACACACACACACACACACACACACACACACACACACACAGACACACACACAGAGACACACACACACACAGAGCCACATCTGTCCTAACAGCCACACACACACACACACACACACACACACACACAGAGCCACATCTGTCTTAACAGCCACACACACACACACACACACACACACACACACACACACACACACAGAGCCATCTGTCCTAACAGCCACACACACACACACACAGACACACACACAGAGCCTCATCTGTCCTAACATACACACACACAAACAGAGACATACACACACACAACAGACTCACATCTGTCAAACAGCCACACACGCACACACACACACACACACACACACACACACACACACACACACACACACACACACACACACACACACACACACACACACACACACACACACACACACACACCACTTTGTTTGACAGACAGTGAACGCGCCTGACTCCCGGCTCGCTCCCGTGTCCTCATGAGCACTTATTGGCTGAGAGGATTCCACCCACTGTACGCATGCGCAGTCCGAGAGGGCGTGTGTACGCGTGTTTGTAAAGTTTGTGTGTGAGCGGAAAGTCAGAGGGGAAAGATTTGACCAAAATTAACAATAACTGAGAAATACACTTTATTTCTTTATTTTCACACAAGTCGACAGCGAGAGACAGACAGAGCGCGAGACAGACAGGTAAAGTGTCTCTTTACTCTCTGAGACTCGGAGACGGAAGACCCGACATCCAGGTGGAGACACCGGGAGGTCGAAGCTCTCCAAGCCGGACAAGGAGCTTCATCGCCGGCATGAAGGTGCAGTTTGCCCCGCTGAACATCCCGCTACGGAGGAGACTTCAGACCGCCGCCACTCTGCAGTGGGTGTTCTCCTTCCTGGCTCTAGGTACACACACACACACACACACACACACACACACACACACACACACACACACACACACACACACACACACTGTCTGTCTGATCACCTGTCTGTCTGTCTGTCTGTCTGATTGTCTGTCTGCAGTGGGTGTTTTCCTTCGTGGCTCTAGGTACACACACACACACACACACACACACGTCTGTCTGTCTGTCTGTCTGTCTGTCTGCAGTGGGTGTTTTCCTTCGTGGCTCTAGGTACACACACACACACACACACACACACACACACACACACACACACACACACACACGTCTGTCTGTCTGTATGTCTGTCTGTCTGTCTGCAGTGGGTGTTTTCCTTCGTGGCTCTAGACACACACACACACACACACACACACACACGTCTGTCTGTCTGTCTGCAGTGGGTGTTTTCCTTAGTGGCTCTAGGTATACACACACACCTGTCTGTCTGTCTGTCTGTCTGTCTGCAATGGGTGTTCTCCTTTGTGGCTCTAGGTACACACACACACACTCTCTCTCTCTCTCTCTGTCTCTCTCTCTCTCTCTCTCTCTCTCTCCTGTCTGTCAGATCACCTGTCTGTCTGCAGTGGGTGTTCTCCTTCCCGGCTCTAGGTACACACACCTGTCTGTCTGCACACCTGTCTGTCTTGCATAAAGTACAAAAAAGAAAGTAAAAATTTGTTACTAGAAAATAGTATTAATACTCTGATATTTACTGAACTGCAGTATTAAACTAACTTTCTGTCTGTCTGTCTGTCTCTCTGCCTGCCTGCTTGCCTGCCTGTCTGTCTGTCTATCTGTCTGTCTGTCTGTCTAACCTGTCTGTCTCTCTGCCTGCCTGCTTGCCTGCCTTTCTGTCTGTACCTGTCTGTACCTGTCTGTACCTGTCTGTACCTGTCTGTCTGTCTGAGCCCCAGATAAGGGCCCTGATTGGCCAGTAGTTCCAGATGTTTCCATGGTAACGTGGACAGTGTCCCTGAGTTCATTGAACTTTGGGTCAACATGTCTCTTATGAAATACTCTGATGCTACTGACTGCTGAACCAGTTGGACCTGGTCCAGAACACGTCTCTGCACCCGGGACACGCGCCCTGTGTCCTCCGTGACTAACCCGGCCCTGTGTCCTCCGTGACTAACCCGGCCCTGTGTCCTCCGTGACTAACCCGGCCCTGTGTCCTCCATGACTAACCCGGTCTTGTGTCCCCCATGACTAACCCGGTCTTGTGTCCCCCATGACTAACCGGCCCTGTGTCCTCCGTGACCTACCCGGCCCTGTGTCCTCCGTGACTAACCCGGTCCTGTGTCCTCCATGACTAACCCGGTCCTGTGTCCTCCATGACTAACCCGGTCTTGTGTCCCCCATGACTAACCCGGTCTTGTGTCCCCCATGACTAACCCGGTCTTGTGTCCCCCATGACTAACCCGGTCCTGTGTCCTCCATGACTAACCCGGTCCTGTGTCCCCCGTGACTAACCCGGTCCTGTGTCCCCCGTGACTAACCCGGTCCTGTGTCCTCCGTGACTAACCCGGCCCTGTGTCCTCCGTGACTAACCCGGCCCTGTGTCCCCCGTGACTAACCCGGTCCTGTGTCCCCCGTGACTAACCCGGTCCTGTGTCCTCCATGACTAACCCGGTCTTGTGTCCCTCGTGACTAACCCGGCCCTGTGTCCCCCGTGACTAACCCGGTCCTGTGTCCTCCGTGACTAACCCGGTCCTGTGTCCCCCATAACTAACCCGGTCCTGTGTCCCACATCCCATTCTTTGTCGGCCTGTCTCTCTCTCTAACCTGCCTGTCTCTCTAACCTGTCTGTCTCTCTAACAGGTCTGTCTGCTTGTCTCTCTCTCTAACCTGTCTGTCTCTCTAACAGGTCTGTCTGCTTGTCTCTCTCTCTAACCTGTCTGTGTGTCTCTCTAACCTGTGTGTCTCTCTCTCTCTAACCTGTCTGTCTGCCTGTGTGTCTCTCTCTCTAACCTGTCTGTGTGTCTCTCTAACCTGTCTCTCTCTCTCTCTCTAACCTGTCTGTCTGCCTGTCTCTCTCTCTAACCTGTCTGTGTGTCTCTCGAACCTGTTTCTCTCTCTCTCTAACCTGTCTGTCTGCCTGTCTCTCTCTCTAACCTGTCTCTTTCTCTCTAACCTGTCTGTCTGCCTGTTTGTCTCCCAGCCCAGTGCTGTCTGGCGGCCTTCATCCTTCTGGCTCTCTCTGATTGGTGGATGGCGGCCGTGCTGTATGCTGGTTGGCTGTGGCTGGACGGGGACACGCCCAACTCCGGGGGTCGGA
>JABXJD010001006.1:10000-115000 GCA_013375575.1 Percina caprodes | reverse complement strand
AACCCACGAACACCCTGGTGGACACCGGTGGTCAGGGAAGCCGTCCGACTGAAGAAGAATAGTCTTTCCGGGATATGTTATCCCGGAGGCCTCCGGAGGCAGTTGCAAGGCACCGACGGGCCCGAAGGGCTGAAGCCTCTGCCGTGACAGAGGCAAAGCAGCGGGTGTGGGAGAAGTTCTGAGAAGACATGGAGAAGGACTTTCGGTCGGCACCAAGGTGCTTCTGGAAAACCGTTCGCCACCTCAGGAGGGAGAAGCGAGGAATCATCCAAGCTGTGTAAAGTAAGGATGGGACGTTGTTGACCTCAACTGGGGAGGTAATAGAGCGGTGGAAGGAGCACTTTGAGGAACTCCTAAATCCAGCTGACATGCCCTCTGTGGTAGAGGCAGAGCTGGAGGATGATGGGGGATTGTTGTCAATTTCCCTGGTGGAAGTCGCTGAGGTAGTCAAACAACTCCACAGCGGCAAAGCCCCAGGGATTGATGAGATCCATCCAGAAATGCTGAAAGCTCTGGGTGTGGAGGGGATGTCTTGGTTGACACGCCTCTTTACATTGCGTGGAAGTCTGGAACGGTGCCTAAGGAGTGGCAGACCGGGGTGGTGGTTCCCCTCTTCAAAAAGGGGGACCAGAGGGTGTGTGCCAATTACAGAGGTATCACACTTCTCAGCCTCCCTGGTAAAGTCTACTCCAAGGTGCTGGAAAGGAGGGTTCGGCCGATAGTCGAACCTCGGATTGAAGAGGAACAATGCTGATTCCGTCCTGGCCGTGGAACAACGGATCAGATCTTCACTCTCGCAAGGATCTTGGAGGGGGCCTGGGAGTATGCCCAACCAGTCTACATGTGTTTTGTGGATTTGGAGAAGGTGTATGACCGGGTCCCCCGGGAGAAACTGTGGGAGGTGCTGCAGGAGTATGGAGTGAGGGGCTCCCTTCTCAGGGCCATCCAATCTCTGTATGACCAAAGCGAGAGCTGTGTCCGGGTTCTCGGCAGTAAGTCGGACTCGTTCCAGGTGAGGGTTGGCCTCCGCCAGGGCTGCACTTTGTCACCAATCCTGTTCATAATATTTATGGACTGGATGTCGGGGCGGGGAGGGGTTGCAGTTCGGTGGGCTCGGGATCTCATCGCTGCTTTTTGCAGATGATGTGGTCCTGATGGCGTCATCGGTCTGTGACCTTCAGCACTCACTGGATCGGTTTGCAGCCGAGTGTGAAGCGGCTGGGATGAGGATCAGCACCTCTAAATCTGAGGCCATGGTTCTCAGCAGGAAACCGATGGAGTGCTTTCTTCAGGTAGGGAGTGAGTCCTTAACCCCAAGTGAAGGAGTTTAAGTACCTTGGGGTCTTGTTCGCGAGTGAGGGGACTATGGAGCGTGAGATTGGTCGGAGAATCAGAGCAGCTGGTGCGTTATTACATTCCGTTTATCGCACCGTTGTGACAAAAAGGGAGCTGAGCCAGAAGGCAAAGCTCTCGATCTACCGGGCAATTTTCGTTCCTACCCTCACCTATGGTCATGAAGGCTGGGTCATGACCGAAAGAACGAGATCGAGGGTAGAAGCGGCCGAAATGGGTTTCCTCAGGAGGGTGGCTGGTGTCTCCCTTAGAGATAGGGTGAGAAGCTCAGTCATCCGAGAGGAGCTCGGAGTAGAGCCGCTGCTCCTTCGCGTCGAAAGGAGCCAGTTGAGGTGGTTTGGGCATCTGGTGAGGTTGCCTCCTGGGCGCTTCCCTAGGGAGGTGTTCCAGGCATGTCCAGCTGGGAGGAGGCCTCGGGGAAGACCCAGGACTAGGTGGAGAAATTATATCTCCAACCTGGCCTGGGAACGCCTCGGGATACCCCAGTCGGAGCTGGTTGATGTGGCTCGGGAAAGGGGAGTTTGGGGTCCTCTACTGGAGCTGCTGCCCCCTGCGACACGATACCGGATAAGCGGATGAAGATGGATGGATGGATGGAACATGAAAAGCTTCTCTTCATAAAGGAAGTGGGGCAACCACAGCTTCACCTCTAACGTACATCCGTGTTACGTCCACGCGTGTTTCTTCTGTTACGGAAGCGTTGCCGTTAACACCAGCTTGGATCCCAGAACCTTGCGCGTTGCAGAGTTAGAGTTAGCATGTTCTCCCGGTTCTTCACCATCGTCTTCATCAACTAAATACACTCACACGATTATTAGGACCACCATACTAATACTGTGTATGTAGTATTATATGTAGTACATGTAGTATTATTCACTCCCCTCTAGGATTATGAGGACCACCATACTAATACTGTGTTGGACCCCCTTTCTTAATTCTACGTGGCATTGATCCAACAAGGTGCTGAAAGCATTCTTTAGAAATGTTGGCCCATATTGAGAGGATAGCATCTTGCAGTTGATGGAGATTTGTGGGATCCACATCCAGGGCACCAAGCTCCCGTTCCACCACATCCCAAAGATGCTCTATTGAGTTGAGACCTGGTGACTGGGGGGGCCATTTTAGTCCAGTGGACTCATTGTCATGTTCAAGAAACCAATTAGAAATGATGTGAGCTTTGTGACATGGTGCATTATCCTGCTGGAAGTAGCCATCAGAGGAGGGTACATGGGGGCCTTAAAGTGGGGGACATGGTCAGAAACAAGGCTCAGGTAGGCCGGGGCATTTAAACCAGGCTCAATGGCACTAAGGGGCCTAAAGTGGGCCAAGAAAACATCCCCCCCACCATTACACCACCACCACCAGCCTGCACAGTGGTAACAAGGCATGATGGATCCATGTTCTCATTCTGTTTATGCCAAATTCTGACTCCACCATCTGAAGGTCTCAACAGAAACCAGACTCATCAGACCAGGCAACATTTTTACAGTCTTCAACTGTCCAATTTTGGTGAGCTCTTGCAGATTGTAGCATCTTTTTCCTCTTTGTAGTGGAGATGAGTGGTACCCGGGGGGGTCTTCTGCTGTTGTAGCCCCCCCCCCTCAAGGTGGTGCGTGTTGTGGCTTCACAAATGCTTTGCTGCTACCTCGGTTGTAACGAGTGGTTATTTCAGTCAGAGTGTCTCTTCTATCAGCTTGAATCAGTCGGCCCATTCTCCTCTGACCTCTAGCATCAAGGAGGCATTTCCCCCCCCCAGGACTGCTGCATGCTGGATGCTGTTCCCCCCCCCAGGACTGCTGCATTCTGGATGTTCCCCCTCCCCAGGACTGCTGCATTCTGGATGTTTCCCCCCCCCCAGGACTGCTGCATGCTGGATTTTTTTCCCTTTTCACACCATTCTCTGTAACCCTAGACATGGTTGTGGGTGTAAAATCCCAGTAACTGAGCAGATGGTGAAATCCTCAGACCGGCCCGTCTGGCACCAACAACCAGGCCACGCTCCAAATGTCTTAAATCACCTTTCTTTCCCATTCTGACATTCAGTTTGGAGTCCAGGAGATGGTCTGGACCAGGACCACACCCCTAAATGCATTGAAGCAACTGCCATGTGATTGGTTGATTAGATAATTGCATTAATGAGAAATTGAACAGGTCTTCCTAATAATCCTTTAGGTGAGTGTAACTTCCACATTGCTGCTCAATGAATGTTTTTCCAAATTATCTGCAGCTTTTGAGTTTGTCCATTAACTTCTGGCCCAGCGTTTTCAAGGTTTCTGATGTCTTCTGAGTGTCTCTAGTGTCTTATGTCCCCTGAATGTGTGCTGGGGATGAACTGCATTCTGGGTGTAGACCGCACCATTTCCTGGGTTTGTGTTTTGGAGCCCAGAGGATTCTCAACATCATCGTAATAACTGGAGAGATTCTAGATTGGGGGGCTAACCATGGGACATGTTTAGGGGGACCCCTAACCCTAACCATGGGACATGTTTGGGGGAGGGCCCTAGCCATGGGACATGTTTGGGGGAGGGCCCTAGCCATGGGACATTTTTTGGGGGCGGCCCTAACCCTAACCATGGGACATGTTTAGGGGGCCCTAACCCATGGGAAATGTTAAGGGACATGGGACATGTTTGAGGGGGGGCCTGGGCTGAGCATATCCACATAAACAATGAGTTTTTTCTTGTTGTGCCTTCTCAGAACCGGCTGCAAAGCATCATGGGAGTAGCGATGCCTCTGTTTCACGCCAGAGGAGTTTTCCAGTACAGCTTTGGTCTGATGCCCTACAGGAAGCCCATCCACACTGTTGGTATGCTAGCCCAGCATTAGCCTAGCTTTGGCCTAGTGTTAGCCCAGTGTTAGCCTAGCATTGGCCTAGTGGTAGCCCAATGTAAGCCTAGCGTTAGCTAGCCATTGGTCTAGTGTTAACCCAGCCTGGCATTGGTCTTGGGTTAGCCTAGCGTTAACCTAGGGAAAGCATAGGGTTAGTCTAGCATTGGCCTAGTGTTAGCCTAGGTTTAGCCTAGCATTATCCTAGGTTTAGCATAGCATTATCCTAGCTTTAGCCTAGGGTTAACCTGGCATTGATCTAGTGTTAGCCTAGCGTTAGCCTGGTGTTACTAGCATTAACCTAACTTTAGCCAAGTTTTAGTCTAGCATTAATCTAGCGTTAGCCTAGCATTAGTCTAGCATTAGCCTAGTGTTAGTCAGGTAGCTCGCTACAAGTAATACTGACATGGGAGAAATAGTTAGCACGACTACTGACTAGTGTCTGTCTGTCTGTCTGTCTGTCTCCAGTTGGGTCCCCGGTCCCGGTGGTCCAGACTCCGTCTCCTAGCAACGAAGACATTGAGCGTCTCCATGAAGTTTATCTGCAGAGTCTGACTGAACTGTTCGAGACGCACAAACACCGCTACGGCCTGGAGGAGCACCAGCACCTTAGCTTCACATGATGCTAACAATGCTAGCAGGATGCTAACGGGATGCTGAGAGAGTTTGTTCTGTTGGTTCATCTGATTGTTTCATTCAGGAAATATATAAATAAAATAACTTTATTTACATAAACGTCCCAGTCAGCTGATTTTTTTTCTTTTCTTCACATCCTCCAAAACTACAGGGGCTGCGGGCAGGTCACATGACAGCTTAGCATAGCCGACGGGGACGATGGTTAGGGTTAAACCACTATGTAAACACAGGGTTGGTAACATTTTACTATATAACACTTTTTGTATATGTTTAGCTAGCAGCTAGTATTGGGCGGTACGACCCAACATGTATCTTATGTTTCTTATACTTGATTGGGCCTTTATATTTTCTTTTCAGAATTTCAGAATTTTGTAACTTACTATGTAACTTATGTCAATGTCAATTTTATTTCTATAGCACATTTAAAAACAACAGTTGACCAAAGTGCTGAACAGGGTATTTTTTAGCTTTGATCTCGGGACATCCAAGAGCAGCTGATTTGACGACCTCAGCGTTCTGACTGGAGAATGATGGCATAAGAGATCAGCCAGGTAAGATGGCGCAAAACCATTTAAGGCCTTAAAAACAAGCAATAAAATCTTAAAATCTATCCTGTAACGGACAGGTAGCCAGTGGAGGGAAGACTGGTGTTATGTGTTCACGTTTTTTTCTTGTAGTTAAAAGGCGAGCAGCTGCATTTTGGACTAGCTGGAGCCGATTTAAAGATTTCTGGTTTAGACCCATATATAAAGAATTACAATAATCCAGCCGAGCAGTGATAAAAGCATGGATGACTTTTTCAAGGTCTTTTGAAGGAAGATAGGGCTTTATTTTAGCTATAATTCTTAACTGGAAGAAACTGGTCGTGACAACTGCACTGATTTGTTTACTAAAAGTAAATGAGGTGTCAAAAATAACACCAAGATTTTTAATAGTGGATTGATTTTGGGAGGCTAAAGGGCCCAAAATGCCAAAAGGGTCGGTAGATTTGGACATCATAAGCAAAACAATGATAGGAGATGTTATGTTTCTGAAAAATGGAACCCAGTGGCAGCATATATAGTGAAAAGAGGATAGGGCCCAGAACAGAGCCTTGAGGGACCCCGCAGGTAAGAGGAGCAGCTGATGATGAGTGTTCAGCTAAATGAACAGAGAAGCTCCTATCAGTCAAGTATGACTGGAACCATTTCCAGACAATACCTTTGATACCTACACAGTGTTCAAGGCGAGATAAAAGGATTGTGTGATCCACAGTATCAAAAGCGGCAGTCAGGTCTAGAAGCACCAGCACAGCAGAGTTGCCTGAATCCACCGTTAGAAGGAGATCATTAAAAACCCTTAAAAGTGCTGTTTCTGTACTATGCCGTGGTTTAAAGCCAGATTGGAACTTCTCCTGGATGCCATGGTTGGTGAGGAATGTTTGTAATTTGTTTAAGACTATTTTCTCCAGCACTTTTGAGAGAAAAGGTAGTTTGGAAATAGGCCTGAAGTTAGAGAGAACATCAGGATCCAGATCAGATTTTTTAATAAGAGGCTGCACTACAGCATGTTTAAAAGCAGCTGGGACACAACCTGCACTCAGACATGTGTTTATTAAAATAAGAATGCTGGACCCAACAGTATTAAAAACTTAAAAAGTATGTAGCTTACTATGTAGCTTACTATGTAGCGTATGTAGCTTACTGTGTAGCTTACTATGTAGCGTATGTAGCTTACTGTGTAGCTTACTATGTAGCGTATGTAGCTTACTATGTAGCTTACTGTGTAGCTTACTATGTAGCGTATGTAGCTTACTGTGTAGCCTATGTAACTTACTATGTAGCGTATGTAGCTTACCGTGTAGCGTATGTAGCTTACTATGTAGCTTACTGTGTAGCTTGCTATGTAGCTTACTATGTAGAGTATGTAGCTTACCGTGTAGCGTATGTAGCTTACTATGTAGCCTACTATGTAGCTTACTGTGTAGCTTGCTATGTAGCTTACTATGTAGAGTATGTAGCTTACTGTGTAGCGTATGTAGCGTATGTGTAGCTTACTATGTAGCTTACCGTGTAGGGTATGTAGCTTACTATGTAGCCTACTATGTAGCTTACTGTGTAGCTTGTTATGTAGCACATGATCAATAACATGATCAATAACATGTGATCAACAACAATAACATGTGATCAATAACATCTGATCAAATATAGCAAAATAAACTTTATTAAACTGTTTTTTTTGTTTTGTTTTCTGTTCCACCTCCTCTGTCTTCACTGCGCATGCGCCTGTTTGCCGGACGCTCCGTGCACGCGCACGGCTCGTTCACGCGCAGCTGCATGTTGCCACAGAGCCGATTGAGACAGAGAAGAAGAGTTAGTTTTTGTAGCAGAAGAAGAAACGTCTGTTTAACAGAAGAGGGAAACAGAAGAAGAAGAAGAAGTTGGAGGACTTGTGTTCAAACTTTTCTCTGTAAACTGTGCGCATGCGCCGCGTGCAGCTGTTTGTGTTGCTCGCTCCGGGTATAACGGACCGATTGTGTCACCGGGCCCGCTCGTGACGTCACCGACCGCTGATCCGGAGCGCCGTGGTTGGAGCGCGCTCCCGCCGAGCACGTGCACGTGAGTGTTTGTTTACAACCATTCTTTATGTTAGTTTAAAGGGACAAAGAAACGAGCACACACAACATAGCGTGGTGATGTGTTCACGGACATTTTACACAATAGGTGTGTGTGTGTGTGTGTGTGTGTGTGTGTGTGTGTGTGTGTGTGTGTGTGTGTGTGTAAAAAATATAAAATATAAATATACAAAGTACAACAAAGGTAGTACTGCACTACCTGTAGCAATAAATACAGATGAGAGAAGTATCAGAAGCATAAATACACATTCAAGTCTCTGAGATGATAGTAAGAAGTAATAATAATACACAGAGACACACACACACTCAAGCTCACACACACACTCACACACACACCCTCCCACTGGCTCAGGTTGTGCAACAGAAACAGAATCAGAGAAACAGGAAACAGAAGAAGAAAGTTAGAGACCAACGCTGCAGAGAGACAGACAGGCTGTGAGGTGAGACAGGTTCACTTTAACACAGAGACAGACAGCCAGGCTGTAACCTGAATACTTTGAGCTGCAGACAGACTGAACCCTGTGTGTGTGTGTGTCTGTGTGTGTGTGTGTGTGTGTCTGTGTGTGTCTGTGTGTGTGACTGTGTGTTTGTGTGTGTGTGTGTGTGTCTGTGTGTGTGTGTGTGTCTGTGTGTGTGTGTGTGTGTGTGTGTCTGTGTGTGTGTGTGTGAGTGTGTGTGTCTGTGTGTGTGACTGTGTGTTTGTTTGTGTGTGTGTCTGTGTGTGTGACTATGTGTTTGTTTGTGTGTGTGACTGTGTGTTTGTTTGTGTGTGTGTGTGTGTCTGTGTGTGTGAGTGTGTGTGTCTGTGTGTGTGACTGTGTGTGTGTGTGTGTGTGTGTGTGTGTGTCTGTGTGTGTGACTGTGTGTTTGTTTGTGTGTGTGTGTGTGTGTGTGTGTGTGTCTATAATAACACTACTAACCTGTATGTTTGCAGCTCCGACAGCAACCTGTCACATTTGCCGGGGGAAACAGCGTTACTGTTACCATGGGGACTTAAACGGACTCGGAGAGGAATCGTGTCCTGGTTCAGGTCAGAAGACTGTCATGACATCTAAAGACTGACTTAACATCTAAAGACTGACATAACATCTAAGGAAGACTGACATAACATCTAGAGACTGTCATGACATCTAAAGACTGTCATAACATCTAAAGAAGACTGTTTAACACCTAAAGAAGACTGACATAACATCTGAAGACTGACATAACATCTGAAGACTGACATAACATCTAAGGAAGACTGACATAACATCTAAAGAAGACTGTCATAACATCTAAAGACTGTTATAACATCTAAAGAAGACTAAAATAACACCTAAAGAAGACTGACATAACATCTGAAGACTCACATAACATCTGAAGAAGACTGACATAACATCTAAAGAAGACTGACATAACATCTGAAGACTGTCATACCATCTAAAGAAGACTGACATACCATCTAAAGAAGACTGACATAACATCTGAAGACTGACAACATCTAAAGAAGACTGACATAACATCTGAAGACTGACATAATATCTGAAGACTGACATAACATCTGAAGACTGGCATAACTTCTAAAGACTGACATAACATCTAAAGAAGACTGACATAACATCTAAAGACTGTCATAACATCAAAAGACTCATAACATCTAAAGACTGACATAACATCTAAAGACTGACATAACATCTAAAGAAGACTGACTTAACATCTAAGGAAGACTGTCATGACCTCTAAAGAAGACTGGCATAACATCTAAAGACTGACATAACATCTGAAGACTGACATAACATCTGAAGACTGACATAACATCTGAAGACTGGCATAACATCTAAAGACTGGCATAACATCTAAAGACTGACATAACATCTAAAGAAGACTGTCATGATATCTAGAGACTGTCAATACATCTAAAGAAGACTGTCATAACATCTAAAGACTGTCATGACATCTAAAGAAGACTGTCATAACATCTAAAGACTGTCATGACATCTAAAGACTGCTATAACATCTAAAGACTGGCATAACATCTAAAGACTGTCACAACATCTAAAGACTGTCATGACATCTAAAGAATGTCATAACATCTAAAGACTGTCATGACATCTAAAGACTGCTATAACATCTAAAGACTGGCATAACATCTAAAGACTGTCATAACATCTAAAGACTGTCATGACATCTAAAGAATGTCATAACATCTAAAGACTGTCATGACATCTAAAGACTGTCATCATTAACAAGTTATTCTCTTTGTTTTTCAGTGAGTGTCTCTGTGTGTGTCTGTGTGTGTGTGTGTCTCTGTGTGTGTGTCTGTCTGTGTGTGTGTGTGTGTCTGTGTGTGTGAGGATGAGTGCATTTAAAAAGAGGAGTAGCTTCCAGATCACCAGCGTGACTTCAGACCTCATCCAATCAGCTGCGAGCGTAGCTCAGGGAAGCTCCTCCCAGCCGACCACGCCCTGTCTGAAGAGAAAGTACGGCTCCCATGATGCAACGGGGCAGGGCTCCAGGTTCCGGGTGGTGCGGCTGGCGGCGGCCGGCGGGCGTGGACAGACGAGTCTGCGCGGCCGCTGGACATGCACCGATGTCATGGAGACGCAGGACGGGTGCAGTCGCGTCATGGACTCCATGAGACACGCCCACTCGCTGGAGTCCCTGGAGCTGATTGGCCGACGCTGAAGGGGGCGGAGCTTACTCACAGGTACTGATGTTTACTAATGTGATATATGTGTGTATAGGTGTGATATATGTGTGCATATGTGTATAAATGTGTGCATATGTGTGACATATGTGTGTATACTGTATGTGTGATGTCTGTCTGTCTGTCTGTTTGTATCTATCAGCTGAAGGAGTGTTCACTGTCTTCTTATGTGATAATAATCAGCCCTACATGCTGGAGCCAATCAGAGGCGGCGTCCACTCCCAGGAGCCAATCAGAGGTGGCCTCCTCTCCCAGCAGCCAATCAGAGGCTTCAGGGCGGGGCTTGTTCTGCAGAGCGGGCCGTCCTCCCCGACCCCCCCAGGCTCAAACGTCCGTATCCTGGCAACGCCTGGGTTTAGCTCCGCCTCCCCGCCGTCGCCCGGCCCCCGAAACGTACCCCCGCCTCTACGCCTGGACGTAGACTCTGCAGGACGGGTAAGACGCGTTCCTATTGGACAACGAGCAGCTTCACTACTTCCTGATTGGGTTAGATTTGTGATATCAGAGGTTGTTCAGGTTATTATGAGATTCTCAGAGAACTCACATGATCACATCATCAAATGATCACATGATCAAATGCTAACAAGTCAGAATGCGTGAGTGTGTGAGTGTTGTCTACCTGTCGGACGGGTCCGTTATCTACCTGTCGGACGGTCCGTTATCTACCTGTCGGACGGGTCCCTTATCTACCTGTCGGACGGGTCCGTTATCTACCTGTCGGACGGGTCCGTTATCTACCTGTCGGACGGGTCCGTTATCTACCTGTCGGACGGGTCCCTTATCTACCTGTCGGACGGGTCCCTTATCTACCTGTCGGACGGGTCCGTAATCTGCCTGTCGGACGGGTCCGTTATCTACCTGTCGGACGGGTCCCTTATCTACCTGTCGGACGGGTCCCTTATCTACCTGTCGGACGGGTCCGTTATCTACCTGTCGGACGGGTCCGTAATCTGCCTGACGGACGGGTCCGTTATCTACCTGTCGGACGGGTCCGTTATCTACCTGTCGGACGGGTCCCTTATCTACCTGTCGGACGGGTCCCTTATCTACCTGTCGGACGGGTCCCTTATCTACCTGACGGACGGGTCCCTTATCTACCTGTCGGACGGGTCCGTTATCTACCTGTCGGACGGGTCCCTTATCTACCTGTCGGACGGGTCCCTTATCTACCTGTCGGACGGGTCCCTTATCTACCTGTCGGACGGGTCCCTTATCTACCTGTCGGACGGGTCCCTTATCTACCTGTCGGACGGGTCCCTTATCTACCTGTCGGACGGGTCCCTTATCTACCTGTCGGACGGGTCCCTTATCTACCTGTCGGACGGGTCCGTTATCTACCTGTCGGACGGGTCCCTTATCTACCTGTCGGACGGGTCCTTTATCTACCTGTCGGACGGGTCCCTTATCTACCTGTCGGACGGGTCCTTTATCTACCTGTCGGACGGGTCCCTTATCTACCTGTCGGACGGGTCCCTCTACCTGTCGGACGGGTCCCTTATCTACTTGTCGGACAATAATATATCTATTATCTTATTTTTATAATGTGTACTCATTTTTCCACGCGTGTCCTGAACGCAGCATGTTTCTATTAGTCCTCCTAGCCGCTGACCTGTCTGTCTCTCTGCTAGTCTGTCCTGAGGCTGTCTCACTCTCAGCCCAGCTCCCCCCCCGCTGGATCGTACCATACCAGTCTGACCCCTGACCACCCTCCAGCTGCCTTCAGTCTGGACCAAACCATCTTCAACCTGCCGGGGGATTACAGGTAATACCAATATTTTACTTATATGCAGAAAACATGATACTACACGCAGAACACGTGATATTACATGCAGAACACGTGATACTACACACATAAAACATGATACTATACACAGAAAACGTGATACTGCACGCAGAAAACGTGATATTATATACAGAAAACGTGATACTACACACAGAAAACGTGATACTATACACAGAACACTTGATACTATACACAGAAAACGTGATCCTGCATGCAGAAAACGTCATACTATAAACAGAACACGTGATACTACACACAGAACACGTGATACTACACGCAGAAAACATGATACTATACACAGAACACGTAATACTATACGTAGAACACGTGATACTATACGCAGAACATGTGATACTACACACAGAAAACTGGATACTGCACACAGAAAACAGGATACAGAAAACAGGATACTACACACAGAAAACAGGATACTACACACAGAAAACATGATACTACACACAGAAAACAGGATACTACACACAGAAAACAGGATACTTCACACAGAAAACGTGATACTATACACAGAAAACGTGATACTGCACGCAGAAAACGTGATACTATACACAGAAAACGTGATACTACACACAGAACACGTGATACTATACACAGAAAACGTGATACTACACGCAGAAAACATGATACTATACACAGAACACGTGATACTATACGCAGAACATGTGATACTACACACAGAAAACAGGATACTACACACAGAAAACAGGATACTACACTACACAGAACACGTGATACTATACGCAGAACATGTGATACTACACATAGAAAACAGGATACTACACACAGAAAACAGGATACTACACTACACACAGAAAACAGGATACTACACACAGAAAACAGGATACTACACACAGAAAACAGGATACTACACACAGAAAACATGATACTGCACACAGAAAACAGGATACTACACACAGAAAATAGGATACTACACACAGAAAACAGGACACTACACACAGAAAATAGGATACTACACACAGAAAACAGGATACTACACACAGAAAACAGGATACTATACTACACACAGAAAACAGGATACTACACACAGAAAACAGGATACTACACACAGAAAACAGGATACTATACTACACACAGAAAACAGGATACTACACACAGAAAACAGGATTCTACACACAGAAAACAGGATACTGCACACAGAAAACAGGATACTACACACAGAAAACAGGATACTATACTACACACAGAAAACATGATACTGCACACAGAAAACATAATACTGCACACAGAAAACATGATACTGTACACAGAAAACAGGATACTACACACAGAAAACAGGATACTATACTACACACAGAAAACATGATACTGCACACAGAAAACATAATACTGCACACAGAAAACATGATACTGTACACAGAAAACAGGATACTACACACAGAAAACAGGATACTACACACAGAAAACAGGATACTATACTACACACAGAAAACAGGATACTATACTACACACAGAAAACAGGATACTACACACAGAAAACAGGATACTACACACAGAAAACATGATACTGCACACAGAAAACAGGATACTACACACAGAAAACAGGATACTACACACAGAAAACATGATACTACACACAGAAAACAGGATACTACACACAGAAAACAGGATACTACACACAGAAAACAGGATACTACACACAGAAAACAGGATACTACACACAGAAAACATGATACTGCACACAGAAAACATGATACTGCACACAGAAAACAGGATACTACACACAGAAAAAATGATACTACACACAGAAAACAGGATACTACACACAGAAAACAGGATACTACACACAGAAAACAGGATACTACACACAGAAAACATGATACTGCACACAGAAAACATGATACTATACACAGAACACGTGATACTATACGCAGAACATGTGATACTACACACAGAAAACAGGATACTACACACAGAAAACAGGATACTACACTACACAGAACACGTGATACTATACGCAGAACATGTGATACTACACACAGAAAACAGGATACTACACTACACACAGAAAACAGGATACTACACACAGAAAACAGGATACTACACACAGAAAACAGGATACTACACACAGAAAACAGGATACTACACACAGAAAACATGATACTGCACACAGAAAACAGGATACTACACACAGAAAACAGGATACTACACACAGAAAATAGGATACTACACACAGAAAACAGGATACTATACTACACACAGAAAACAGGATACTACACACAGAAAACAGGATACTACACACAGAAAACAGGATACTATACTGCACACAGAAAACAGGATACTACACACAGAAAACAGGATACTACACACAGAAAACAGGATACTATACTACACACAGAAAACAGGATACTATACTACACACAGAAAACAGGATACTACACACAGAAAACATGATACTGCACACAGAAAACAGGATACTACACACAGAAAACAGGATACTACACACAGAAAACAGGATACTATACTACACACAGAAAACATGATACTGCACACAGAAAACATAATACTGCACACAGAAAACATGATACTGTACACAGAAAACAGGATACTACACACAGAAAACAGGATACTACACACAGAAAACAGGATACTACACACAGAAAACAGGATACTATACTACACACAGAAAACAGGATACTACACACAGAAAACAGGATACTACACACAGAAAACATGATACTGCACACAGAAAACATGATACTGCACACAGAAAACAGGATACTACACACAGAAAACAGGATACTACACACAGAAAACAGGATACTATACTACACACAGAAAACATGATACTGCACACAGAAAACATAATACTGCACACAGAAAACATGATACTGTACACAGAAAACAGGATACTACACACAGAAAACAGGATACTACACACAGAAAACAGGATACTACACACAGAAAACAGGATACTATACTACACACAGAAAACAGGATACTACACACAGAAAACAGGATACTACACACAGAAAACATGATACTGCACACAGAAAACATGATACTGCACACAGAAAACAGGATACTACACACAGAAAACATGATACTGCACACAGAAAACATGATACTGCACACAGAAAAAATGATACTACACACAGAAAACAGGATACTGTACACAGAAAACAGGATACTACACACAGAAAACAGGATACTACACACAGAAAACAGGATACTATACTACACACAGAAAACAGGATACTACACACAGAAAACAGGATACTACACACAGAAAACATGATACTGCACACAGAAAACATGATACTGCACACAGAAAACAGGATACTACACACAGAAAACATGATACTGCACACAGAAAACATGATACTGCACACAGAAAACAGGATACTACACACAGAAAAAATGATACTACACACAGAAAACAGGATACTACACACAGAAAACAGGATACTACACACAGAAAACAGGATACTGCACACAGAAAACATGATACTGCACACAGAAAACAGGATACTACACACAGAAAACATGATACTACACACAGAAACATTCATTGTTTGCAGACTACTGAGTTTAAATCCTCAGAAGAAGAACAAATGAACAAATGAATAAAGCTTTGTGCCCCCCCTCTTGAGTGGGCCGGAGGAGAATTCCTTTGCAGAGTTTCTATTGGCCGTAAGAGAGAGTGGGCCGGTGCTGGAATGCGACAGCAGCCAATCAGAGAGCAGAGAGAGAGTGGGACAGAGACCTGATGTCTCTCACTCAGAGAGTTCAAAGAGTTTTAAAGTCAACATCTGGACGTCCTGAGACAGCTGCTGCTGATTGGATGAGAGTCTCGAGGACCCTAAAGAACCAGGGAACTCACAGAGGAACCAGCCAATCACAGGACATCATGGGACAAAAGACGGAGGAACATTAACGAGAGACTGGAGTCTTAGACCTTAACAAGGGACATTAGACCTTAACGAGAGACTGGAGTCTTAGACCTTAACGAGGGACATTAGACCTTAATGTGAGACATTAGAACTTAATGAGAGGCAGGTTCCTGCAGTCTGTAACTGGGCTGTGATTGGCCGACAGTTTCCTGCAGTCTGTGACTGGGCTGTGATTGGCCGGCAGGTTCCTGCAGTCTGTATCTGGACTGTGATTGGCCGACAGGTTCCTGCAGTCTGTAACTGGGCTGTGATTGGCCGGCAGGTTCCTGCAGTCTGTATCTGGACTGTGATTGGCCGACAGGTTCCTGCAGTCTGTAACTGGGCTGTGATTGGCTGGCAGGTTCCTGCAGTCTGTATCAGGGCTGTGATTGTCAGGCAGGTTCCTGCAGTCTGTGTCTGGGCTGTGATTGGCCGACAGGTTCCTGCAGTCTGTATCTGGGCTGTGATTGGCTGGCAGGTTCCTGCAGTCTGTATCAGGGCTGTGATTGTCTGGAAGGTTCCTGCAGTCTGTACCTGGGCTGTGATTGGCCGACAGGTTCCTGCAGTCTGTAACTGGGCTGTGATTGGCCGGCAGGTTTCTCTAGTCTGTATCTGGGCTGTGATTGTCCGGCAGGTTCCTGAAGTCTGTAACTGGGCTGTGATTGGCCGGCAGATTCTTGCAGTCTGTATCTGGGCTGTGATTGGCTGGCAGGTTCCTGCAGTCTGTATCTGGGCTGTGATTGGCTGGCAGGTTCCTGCAGTCTGTATCTGGGCTGTGATTGGCTGGCAGGTATGTTTTCCAGGCGCAAGCCAGCGTCTCCGAACTCTGACCCCGCCCCGTGTCCCCACCTGCAGCGGCGCCCCCATCCACCCCACCCCTCCCCCTCAGGACTTTGCAGCTCGTTGCTATGCAACCAGAGACACCTGTGGGGGCCCCTGTGTTGCTGCGGGACCGTAGAAGTGTCAGAGGTCACGTGTCAGGTGTCAGGGACTCATGGCCGAAGACTCGTCAGCGGTCACGGCCGGCCCCACCCCCTAGCACCACGGGCCAATCACGACCAGCCACGCCCCCTAGAACCACTCAACAATCACGGCCGCCCCCTAGCGCCACTGACCAATCAGTGCCGGTCCTGCTGCCCGGGGGGCGGGGCTCCGAAGGCACCATGACATCACTGCTGCTGTTCTGCCACAGGTAACCATGGCAACAGGGTAAAAGGGGTGGGCTCTTCCTGAAGAGTCATCAGTGTATTGATTTAGTTTCTCAAAGAAAAGTTATAATGCCTGAAAGCTGGAGACCTGTCCGTCTGCCTGTCTGTCTGTCTGCCTGCCTGCCTGCCTGCCTGTCTGTCTGTCTGTCTGTCTGTCTGTCTGTCTGTCTGCCTGCCTGTCTGTCTGTCTGTCTGTCTGCCTGCCTGTCTGTCTGTCTGTCTGTCTGTATTTCACCTGTCTGTCTGTATCTCACCTGTCCGTCTGCCTGTCTGTCTGTCTGTATCTCACCTGTCTGTGTGTCTGTCTGTCTGTCCGTCTATCTGCCTGTCCATCTGCCTGTCTGCCTGTCTGTATCTCACCTGTCTGTCTGCCTGCCTGTCTGTCTGTCTGCCTGCCTGTGTCTGTATCTCGTCTGTCTGTCTGTATGTATCTCACCTCGCTGTCTGTCTTACTGTATCTCACCTGTCTGTCTGTCTGTCTGTATGTATCTCACCTCGCTGTCTGTCTTACTGTATCTCACCTGTCTGTCTGTCTGTCTGTATGTATCTCACCTCGCTGTCTGTCTTACTGTATCTCACCTGTCTGTCTGTCTGTCTGTCTGTCTGTCTGTCTTTATCTCAACTGTCTGTGTTTCTGTATCTTACCTGTCTTTCTGTCAGTATCTCACCTGTCTGTCTTTCTGTCTGTATCTCACCTATCTGTCTTTCTGTATCTCACCTGTCTGTCTGTCTCTCACCTGTCTGTCTTTCTGTCTTTCAGTAGTTCCAGTAACAGTCTGATTGCCATCGACAACAAAATTGAACAAGCCATGGTGAGTTAGATTTCTACTCAAGTTTCCTGAAGTTTGTTGAAAGCCAGACAGACGTCAGACGTCGGTCAGTCAGACGTCGGTCAGTCAGACGTCGGTCAGTCAGACGTCGGTCAGTCAGACGTCGGTCAGTCAGACAGCAGTCAGACAGACGTCAGACGTCGGTCAGTCAGACAGCAGTCAGACAGACGTCAGACGTCGGTCAGTCAGACGTCGGTCAGTCAGACGTCGGTCAGTCAGACAGCAGTCAGACAGCAGTCAGACAGACGTCAGACGTCGGTCAGTCAGACGTCGGTCAGTCAGACAGCAGTCAGACAGCAGTCAGACAGACGTCAGACGTCGGTCAGTCAGACGTCGGTCAGTCAGACGTCGGTCAGTCAGACAGCAGTCAGACAGCAGTCAGACAGACGTCAGACGTCCGTCAGTACGACGTCCGTCAGTCCAACGTCGGTCAGTTAGACAGCAGTCAGACAGACAGACTGACGTCTGACTCTGATTTTTAATGTTTTTTAAAATGTTTTTCTGATATTTTTCTGACTGTTTTTTTTATGTGATAATTAACTCTAACCCTAATTCTGTGTGCAGGACCTGGTGAAGAGTCACCTGATGCTGGCGGTCCGAGAGGAGGTGGAGCTCCTCAGGGACCAGATCAGAGAGCTGCAGGAGAAGAACCAGCAGCTGCAGAGAGAAAACCACATCCTGAGAACTCTTACACACAATCTACACAACACATAACACACGCAATCTACGCAATCTACACAACACACACACACCATCTACACAACACACACAATATCTACACAACACATAACACACACAATCTACACAATACATAACACACACAATCTACAGAACACATAACACACAATATATAACACACAATCTACACAACACACAGCACACACAATATATAACACACAATCTACACAATACATAACACACACAATCTACACAATACATAACACACACAATCTACATACCACATAACACACATTCTACACAATCTCTCGCTTGAGAGTGAACGAATTTAACTTGATCAGACTAATGAGGACTCTGGAAACCATGGCAACAGACTGTGTCAATGGAGTTCTACATAGAGATGAAGATGGTGATGATGATGATAGAGACTAGATTCTAATAAATTAATAATGTTAACTAAAGAACATGCAAGCAAAGTTTATTATACACACACACACACACACACACCTAAACAAGAACAGAACTTAGCTTCCTGCCATTGGTCTCAGCATGTCCTTCTCCAACGTGAGGTGTCCCTCAGGGATCATCGCTGGGGCCTCTCTCATTCTCCGTCTTCTCAATGTCCTTCCTCAAGTTAGGCCAGATTTTTCTATACATTTATACGCTGATGACGCCGTGATTTATACGTTGACGACACTGATTTATATGCTGATGACACAGTGATTTATACGCTGATGACACAGTGATTTATATGCCGATGACACCGTGATGACACTCTTCAGAGAGTTGAATACAAATACCTGGGCCTCTGGTTTGACTCTCAGCTTGTTACGGGGAAGCAGAATAAGGACCAACAGCCGAGATGAGGGAGGCAGGCGGGAGCAGGTAAACAAGAGTCAAAGGAAAACACAGGGAGCAACAACGACAACAGAACAGCCAAATCCAAAAAGGGTCCAGGGAAAAAAACAAGACAAAATCACAGGGTGCAAAGGCAGGGAAACCTCCCGGAGATACACGTGCCACGGGAACAGACGTGCTCTGTCAAGATGAAGCACCACACTGCACAAAGATACAAGACGACCTGACACGGGGCAAAGGGGACACAGAGGTTAATACAGGAGGTAACCAGGTAAATACAGGTAACCAGGTAACCAGGAACAGGTGATACGCCAGGTAAATCACATCAGGGTGGGCCAGGACAATCAGACAGACAGGTAGTAAAACTAGAGGCAAGACTTCAAAATAAAACAGGAAAGAGAACATACACTCACAGGGGAACACAGGACAGAGACTACCACACCAGACCAGGAGGACACTAAGACACAAGACCAGGAAGACACTAAGACACAAGACCAGAATGACACTAAGACACCAGACCAGGAGGACACTAAGACACCAGACCAGGAGGACACTAAGACACAAGACCAGTGAGTAAACTAGGACATAAGGCTAGGGAGGAAACTAGGAAACAAGACCAGGGAGGACACTAGGACACAAGACCAGGGAGTAAACTAGGACACAAGACCAGGGAGGAAACTAAGAAACAAGACCAGGGATGACACTAAGACACAAGACCAGGATGACGCGAAGACACCAGACCAGGATGACACAAAGACACAAGACCAGGGAGTAAACTACGAAACAAGACCAGGGAGGACACTAAGACACCGGACCAGGAGGACACTAAGAAACAAGACCAGGATGACATGAAGACACAAGACCAGGGAGGAAACTAAGACACAAACACAAGGAGACAAGACAGGACCAAAGATCCAGTGCATCGTTACTTTTTGGTGTAAATGTTTGTCTGATTTCTTTGTTTTCTGTTATTTCTCTTATCTTTTTTGTTTATAACTATTCATACATTTCTGTTTTGATCATTTCTAATACTGGTGATGTCTGTGTGTGTGTGTGTGTGTGTGTGTGTGTGTGTGTGTGTGTGTGTGTGTGTGTGTGTGTGTGTGTGTGTGAAGGTGGGACTAACCAGGATCAGACCATACCCGGGTACTGTGTGATTTCTGAGACAGAGTGAGAACTCTTGTCTCCTCCTCTCTCTGCAGCAGCTCTGGGAGGCTGCTGGCCCTTTAAGAGAGGAAGAGGATGAGCTGGGAGGCTGCTGGCCCTTTAAGAGAGGAATAGGATGAGCTGGGAGGCTGCTGGCCCTTTAAGAGAGGAAGAGGATGAGCTGGGAGGCTGCTGGCCCTTTAAGAGAGGAAGAGGATGAGCCAACACCCCCCTTCCAGCACATTGTTCTGCAGCGCTCGGCGAGCAGCAGCTTCCCTCTGCTACTGCTACCGGCTACAGGGAGAGACAGGGAGACAGACAGACAGCCGGCCGACAGACAGACAGACAGAGAGACTGATAGAGAGACAGACAGGCAGATAGAGAGACAGACAGACAGATAGAGAGACAGACAGGTCCCTGGTGTGGACTCTTTGTGTTGAACAGAATCAGTGAGGTGGTGACTGATGGATCCTCTGGCTTCATAACCCAAGACAAAGACAGACAGACAGAGAGACAGACAGAGAGACAGGCAGACAGACAGACAGACAGACAGACAGGAAGATAGAAAGACAGACAGACAGACAGAGAGACAGACAGACAGACAATAATAATGTACACGTTAGATAGATAGTTAGACAGATAGAGAGACAGATGGACAGATAGAGAGACAGACAGACAGACAGATAGAGAGACAGACGGACAGACAGGCTGACAGACAGACAGACAGGCAGACAGACAGGCCGACCAGCGGTCAGATCGACGCTATGATCGACCGGCACACGCTGAGGTGAGTGACAGAACAAAGGGTTTCTCTTTTTCTTTGATGTAATCTGCTGATGCTGTCACTGCTGCTGCCATGGCAACCATACCATAGTCTGATGTCATGGGGGGGAGGGGGAGGGAGGATGTTTGTGTCTTGTTGAAGGTGCAGATTAAATCATCTTTACGCTGATTTTTGGTTTCACATCATTCTGTGTTAATGTCCTGGAGAAGTTAAGGAGAAAACACAAGACTTTCACCAGGAAACAAGTGTTCATGTCCTGGAGAAGTTAAGGAGAAAACACAAGACTTTCACCAGGAAACAGGTGTTCATGTCCTGGAGAAGTTAAGGAGAAAACACAAGACTTTCACCAGGAAACAGGTGTTCATGTCCTGGAGAAGTTAAGGAGAAAACACAAGACTTTCACCAGGAAACAAGTGTTCATGTCCTGGAGAAGTTAAGGAGAAAACACAAGACTTTCACCAGGAAACAGGTGTTCATGTCTTGGAGAAGTTAAGGAGAAAACACAAGACTTTCACCAGGAAACAGGTGTTCATGTCCTGGAGAAGTTAAGGAGAAAACACAAGACTTTCACCAGGAAACAAGTGTTCATGTCCTGGAGAAGTTAAGGAGAAAACACAAGACTTTCACCAGGAAACAGGTGTTCATGTCTTGGAGAAGTTAAGGAGAAAACACAAGACTTTCACCAGGAAACAGGTGTTCATGTCCTGGAGAAGTTAAGGAGAAAACACAAGACTTTCACCAGGAAACGGGTGTTCATGTCCTGGAGAAGTTAAGGAGAAAACACAAGACTTTCACCAGGAAACAGGTGTTCATGTCTTGGAGAAGTTAAGGAGAAAACACAAGACTTTCACCAGGAAACAGGTGTTCATGTCCTGGAGAAGTTAAGGAGAAAACATACGACTTTCACCTGGAAACAGGTGTTCATTTCCTGGAGAAGTTAAGGAGAAAACACACGACTTTCACCAGGAAACAGGTGTTCATGTCCTGGAGAAGTTAAGGAGAAAACACACGACTTTCAACAGGAAAGAGGTGTTCATGTCCTGGAGAAGTTAAGGAGAAAACACAAGACTTTCACCAGGAAACAGGTGTTCATGTCCTGGAGAAGTTAAGGAGAAAACACAAGACTTTCACCAGGAAACAGGTGTTCATGTCTTGGAGAAGTTAAGGAGAAAACACAAGACTTTCACCAGGAAACAGGTGTTCATGTCTTGGAGAAGTTAAGGAGAAAACACAAGACTTTCACCAGGAAACAGGTGTTCATGTCCTGGAGAAGTTAAGGAGAAAACACAAGACTTTCACCAGGAAACAGGTGTTCATGTCCTGGAGAAGTTAAGGAGAAAACATACGACTTTCACCTGGAAACAGGTGTTCATTTCCTGGAGAAGTTAAGGAGAAAACACAAGACTTTCACCAGGAAACAGGTGTTCATGTCCTGGAGAAGTTAAGGAGAAAACATACGACTTTCACCAGGAAACGGGTGTTCATGTCCTGGAGAAGTTAAGGAGAAAACACAAGACTTTCACCAGGAAACAGGTGTTCATGTCTTGGAGAAGTTAAGGAGAAAACACAAGACTTTCACCAGGAAACAGGTGTTCATGTCCTGGAGAAGTTAAGGAGAAAACACAAGACTTTCACCAGGAAACAGGTGTTCATGTCCTGGAGAAGTTAAGGAGAAAACACGACTTTCACCAGGAAACAGGTGTTCATGTCCTGGAGAAGTTAAGGAGAAAACACAAGACTTTCACCAGGAAACAGGTGTTCATGTCTTGGAGAAGTTAAGGAGAAAACACAAGACTTTCACCAGGAAACAGGTGTTCATGTCCTGGAGAAGTTAAGGAGAAAACACAAGACTTTCACCAGGAAACAGGTGTTCATGTCCTGGAGAAGTTAAGGAGAAAACATACGACTTTCACCAGGAAACGGGTTTTCATGTCCTGGAGAAGTTAAGGAGAAAACACAAGACTTTCACCAAGAAACAGGTGTTCATGTCTTGGAGAAGTTAAGGAGAAAACACAAGACTTTCACCAGGAAACAGGTGTTCATGTCCTGGAGAAGTTAAGGAGAAAACACAAGACTTTCACCAGGAAACAGGTGTTCATGTCCTGGAGAAGTTAAGGAGAAAACACAAGACTTTCACCAGGAAACAGGTGTTCATGTCCTGGAGAAGTTAAGGAGAAAACACAAGACTTTCACCAGGAAACAGGTGTTCATGTCCTGGAGAAATTAAGGATAAAACACAAAAAGAAAAACAGGCCAGAATATTTTCTCTACCTGCTGCCAAGCAGAGGAAATAATACACCAACAATCATATTTGGAGAAAACACAGAAGATCTTTATTTATTTTATCTTTTATTCATCTGTTCATGTTGACGTAAACGATGTAAAATCAGTTTTCTGCTGAAGGTTTTGCTGTTGTAGGGGAGACCCGGGACAGTTTGAATGAAACAGCATGGGGGGGGGATGAAGCAGCATGGGGGGGGTGAAGCAGCATGGGGGGTGAAACAGCATGGTGGGGCAGACGAATGAAACATACAGTTTAAGCCATATAAACATCCACAACTTTAACATTTTACTGTATATCATGGATGGTACTTCCAAAAGGTGTTATTAGGTAGATTGTTGCAGGGCTGTGCGTCTTGTGCGTATGTCTTTTAACAACTCGTCATCCTGAAGCGCGTATGAAGCTGTTATTGAAATATCATCAGCACTGTGGATGATTCGGACATTTTTATAGCTAGAACAGTACGTCTTTCCATTGATATCATGTTTCTATTGTGGAATATGTTGTGTCATTAGGTTTTTCTGTGGGTTAGACCACTGGACATCAAATCTGCTTTTCCATGTCTCACCTCCATAAATAATTGTATAAACACAGATATTTGTGCATTTACTTAAAATCCATGGATTTACAGCCAGGTCGGGGGGGAGGGGGGGGGGCAGTTGAAACTGTTTCAACTGTCCCGACATAGACGTATGCCGTTCGCATGTAAACAAGCATGAAATATGAAGGTCTGGGATTGTGGAGAACACTAACTGGTCTACCTAATAATCATGGAGTCAAACCTTTAAATGAAAAACACTCGTTAATAATCAAAAATATGTAACCGCTAATGAAGTTTACTTTTGACCATCAAAACTAATTTATTGGCTGTAACTCTGTGATAAAAGGAAATGACAGGGTGATATTTGGCTGATAGGAGGAGGTTAACATGGTCTATGGTCTGATAGGAGGAGGTTAACATGCTCTATAGTCTGATAGGAGGAGGTTAACGTGCTCTATGGTCTGATAGGAGGAGGGTAACGTGCTCTATGGTCTGATAGGAGGAGGTTAACGTGCTCTATGGTCTGATAGGAGGAGGGTAACATGCTCTATGGTCTGATAGGAGGAGGTTAACATGCTCTATGGTCTGATAGGAGGAGGTTAACATGCTCTATGGTCTGATAGGAGGAGGTTTACATGCTCCATGGTCTGATAGGAGGAGGGTAACATGCTCTATGGTCTGATAGGAGGAGGTTTACATGCTCCATGGTCTGATAGGAGGAGGGTAACATGCTCTATGGTCTGATAGGAGGAGGTTAACATGCTCTATGGTCTGATAGGAGGAGGTTAACATGCTCTATGGTCTGATAGGAGGAGGTTAACATGCTCTGTGGTCTGATAGGAGGAGGTTAACATGCTCTATGGTCTGATAGGAGGAGGGTAACATGCTCTATGGTCTGATAGGAGGAGGTTAACATGCTCTATGGTCTGATAGGAGGAGGTTTACATGCTCTATGGTCTGACCTGAGGAAGTCTGTCTATCATCATCACACTCGAAGAAAACTGGATTGTTTCATCCGTCCTGCGTTTCAGTCGTCCCGGCTCTCCCTACTGCTCCTTTAAATCAGCAGTCAACAGGAAGATAACACAAGGAAATCAGCTTCCTGACAGACCGGAAATACACACACACACACACACACACTTTATACCCCCCCTCCCCCAGTTCACACATAACACTCACACTGCTGCTATTGTCTGGCTGAGTGTGGGTGTGTGTATGTGTCTGTCTGGGGGTATTAAGTGTGTGTGTGTGTGTGTGTGGGGGGGGGTGTTTGTGTGGGGGGTATTAAGAGTGTGTGTGTGGGGGAGTATTAAGTGTGTGTGTATGTGTGGGGGTGTTTGTGTGCGGGGTATTAAGAGTGTGTGTGTGTGGGGGTATTAAGAGTGTGTGTGTGTGTGTGTGGGTGGGGGTATTAAGTGTGTGTTTGTGGGGGGGTTATTAAGAGTGTGTGTGGGGGTATTAAGAGTGTGTGTGTGGGGGGGTTATTAAGAGTGTGTGTGTGGGGGGGGTGTTTGTCCTACTTTCTGCTCTTTGTTTGACGGCGTCATTGAATAAGAACAAAGAGACAAAGAGACAATAAGACATGAAGAGGTAATAATAGCATTAATATATTAATATAGACTCAAAGACACTCAGGGGACATGAATTAGAAATACACACACTCACACATATATATATATATATATATATATATATATATATATATATATATATATATATATATATATATATATATATATATATATATGTATACATGTATGTATATATATACATATGTATATATACATATATATATATAGGTATATGTATATATATATATGTATATATATATACATGTATGTATATATATACATATGTATATATACATATATAAATATATATATATATATAGGTATATGTATATATATATATATATATACGTATATGTATATATATACATATACGTATATATATGCATATATATACATATGTATACATATATATACATATACCTATATATATACATAATACACATATATATATATATGTATATATATATGTATATATATATGTATATATATATATACATAATACATATATGTATATCTATCTATATATATATAGATAGATATACATATATATGTATATATATATATATATATATATATATATATATATATATATATATATATATATATATATATATATATATATATATATATATATATATATTTATCTAGACATACATACATACAGTGGGGTTCAATGTGTATTAATGTGCATAAAGAAGCCAAGAAAAGATGGAAAATCTCCAAAAGGCATCAAATGACAGATTAGACATTCGTTGGGCCCCCTGCAGAGTTAATACCTTGTACCCCCTCCAAGCTTGGAAACGTTTCTTGTAGCCTGCCAAGAGTCTTTTATTCTTGTTTGAGGTATCTTTGCCCATTCTTCCTTCCAAAAGTCTTTCAGTCCTTTGAGATTTCTGGGGGGGTTGCATTCTAGAAACTCTGCAGGGGACCCAACCTTTTGCAGACGCCATGATTTTGTTTTCTGTTATTTTGAAAGTGTAAATGATGAAATAAAATCTAACTTTTTATGACATATTATATGACTGTCTAATCTGTCATTTGATGCCTTTTGGAGATTTTTCATCTTTTCTGTGTGTCTCTTTAACCTGTCTGTATATTCCAGGTAGCCCAGAGTTGGGGTGAAGAGGGTTGTGATTGAGCGTTGCCATGGCGCCCAGGCCGTCGTCTGGGGAGCTGTGGGGGCTCCACCTGATGCCCCCCCGCATCCTGGTGGACTGCTGCCTGCCCAACGGTGTGTTAGATTACACTTATTATATGTTATATATGTTACATTCATCTTATTATATGTTGTATATGTCAGTCTGGGTTAGGGTTAACCCATGTCAGTCTGGGTTTGGGTTAGGGTTAACCCATGTCATTCTGGGTAAGGGTTAACCCATGTCAGTTAGGGCTAGGGTTAACCCAAATCAGTCTGGGTTTTGGCAAGGGTTAACCCATGTCAGTCTCTGTTAGGGTTAACCCAAATCAGTCTGGGTTTTGGCAAGGGTTAACCAATGTCAGTCTCTGTTAGGGTTAACCCATGTCAGTTAGGGCTAGGGTTAACCCATGTCAGTCTGAGTTAGGGTTAAACCCATTTCAGGCTGGGTTAGTGTTAGGGTTATCCCATGTCAGTCTGGTTCATGTGTTGTGTGTTTCAGGGATGATGGTCAGTCTGGAGTGTCTGAGAGAAACTCCTCTCCTCAGCATCAAGCAGCAGCTCTTCACTGAGGCCAGGAAGTACCCGCTCTACCACCTGCTGCAGGTACAGTACCCCCCCCCCCCAACACTAACCCTGCTGCAGGTACAGTATCCCGCCCATCACTAACCCTGCTGCAGGTACAGTACCCCCCCAACACTAACCCTGCTGCAGGTACAGTTCCCCCACACACACACTAGCCCTGCTGCAGGTACAGTATCCCGCCCAACACTAACCCTGCTGCAGGTACAGTATCCCGCCCAACACTAACCCTGCTGCAGGTACAGTACCCCCAACACTAACCCTGCTGCAGGTACAGTTCCCCCACACACACACTAGCCCTGCTGCAGGTACAGTACCCCCAACACTAACCCTGCTGCAGGTACAGTACACCCCCCCACACTAACCCTGCTCCAGGTACAGTTCCCCCCCCACACATACTAACCCTGCTGCAGGAACAGTACGCCCCCCCAACACTAATGCTGCTGCAGGTACAGTACACCCCAACACTAACCCTGCTGCAGGTACAGTACCACCCCCTCAACACTAACCCTGCTGCAGGTACAGTACCCCCCCCAACACCAACCCTGCTGCAGGTACAGTAGCCCCCCCAACACTAACCCTGCTGCAGGTACAGTTCCCCCCCACACACACACTAGCCCTGCTGCAGGTACAGAACCCCCCCAACACTAACCCTGCTGCAGGTACAGTACCCCCCAACACTAACCCTGCTGCAGGTACAGTACCACCCCCTCAACACTAACCCTGCTGCAGGTACAGTACCACCCCCTCAACACTAACCCTGCTGCAGGTACAGTACACCCCCCCACACTAACCCTGCTGCAGGTACAGTTCCCCCCCCACACATACTAACCCTGCTGCAGGAACAGTACGCCCCCAACACTAATGCTGCTGCAGGTACAGTACCCCCAACACTAACCCTGCTGCAGGTACAGTACCACCCCTCAACACTAACCCTGCTGCAGGTACAGTACCACCCCTCAACACTAACCCTGCTGCAGGTACAGTACCCCCAACACCAACCCTGCTGCAGGTACAGTACCCCCCCCAACACCAACCCTGCTGCAGGTACAGTAGCCCCCCCAACACTAACCCTGCTGCAGGTACAGTACCCCCCTGTATCTTCCTGACTGCCTCTTAGTATCACAGGTAGACGTCATAGTAACCGTCTTTGCCCTCTGATTGGCCAGGAGGAGTCGTCCTACATCTTTGTGGGCGTGACCCAGGAGGCAGAGAGGGAGGAGTTCTACGACGAGACGAGGCGGCTGTGCGACCTCCGACTGTTTCACCCAATCCTGAAGGTCATCGAGCCGCTGGGCAACCGGGAGGAGAAGATCCTGAACCGGGAGATAGGTACCCCTAACGGGCCGTACGTGGCCCATGCCTGTCCTATGACCTCACCATTGATTATGACCTCATCTGTCCCCAAACTCCATCTCCCAGAGTTCCAGGCTGCCCCCCTCCCACTCAAACTAACGGTGTCCCTGTTTGCAGGCTTTGCCATCGGGATGCCGGTCTGTGAGTTCGAGATGATGAAGGACCCGGAGGTTCAGGACTTCCGCCGCTCCATACTGAGCGTGTGCAGAGAAGCCATGGAGGAGAGGGAGGGGGGGGGGGCCCACAGCCAGGCGCTCTACGTTTACCCCCCCAACCTGGAGTCCAGTCCCCAACTGCCACAGCACATCTACAGCAAGCTGGATAAAGGTACCCCCCCTTTACAGGTCTCCTTAAACCCTAACCCCCTAATCCCCCCCCCTCTAGAAACAGGTCCTCTTTAACCCTAACCCCCCCTCTGGAAACAAGTCTCCTTTAACCCTAACCACCTAAATCCCCTCCCCCCCTGGAAACAGGTCCCCTTTAACCCTAACCCCCCCCTCTGGAAACAGGTCTCCTTTAACCCTAACCCCACCCTCTGGAAACAGGTCCCCTTTAACCCTAACCCCCCCTCTGGAAACAGGTCTCTTTTAACCCTTTCCTTTAACCTGTCTCTCTCTCTGTTCCTCTCTCTCTCTCTCTCTCTCTCTCTCTCTCTCTCTCTCTCTGTATGTCTCTCTCTCTGTACCTGTCTCTCTCTCTGTACCTGTCTCTCTCTCCGTACGTCTCTCTCTGTACCTGTCTCTCTCTCTGTATGTCTCTCTCTCTCTGTACCTGTCTCTCTCTCCGTACGTCTCTCTCTCTGTACCTGTCTCTCTCGCTGTACCTCTCTCTCTCTCTCTGTACCTGTCTCTCTCTCTCTGTACCTGTCTCTCTGCAGGGAGGTTGATTGTGACCATCTGGGTGATCGTTTCTCCTTCCAACTCCAAACAGAAGTACACGCTCAAGGTAAAGACACCTTCAAGAAGACAGGGACAGGAAGACAGACAGTCTTTCACATGGACCCTTCTGTGTGATGCGTTCAGGTGTATTGAGCTGTGAAGTTGTGTCCTGTGTGATGCATTCAGGGGCATTCAGCTTGACGTTGTGTTCTGTGTGATGCGTTCAGGTGCATTCAGCTTGACATTGTGTTCTGTGTGATGTGTTCAGGTGCATTAAACTGTGACGTTGTGTTCTGTGTGATGTGTTCAGGTGCATTCAGCTTGACGTTGTGTTCTGTGTGATGTGTTCAGGTGCATTAAACTGTGACGTTGTGTTCTGTGTGATGTGTTCAGGTGCATTCAGCTTGACGTTGTGTTCTGTGTGATGTGTTCAGGTGCATTCAGCTTGACGTTGTGTTCTGTCTGATGCGTTCAGGTGCATTCAGCTTGACGTTGTGTTCTGTGTGATGCGTTCAGGTGCATTCAGCTTGACGTTGTGTTCTGTGTGATGCGTTCAGGTGCATTCAGCTTGACGTTGTGTTCTGTGTGATGTGTTCAGGTGCATTAAACTGTGACGTTGTGTTCTGTGTGATGTGTTCAGGTGCATTCAGCTTGACGTTGTGTTCTGTGTGATGTGTTCAGGTGCATTCAGCTTGACGTTGTGTTCTGTCTGATGCGTTCAGGTGCATTCAGCTTGACGTTGTGTTCTGTGTGATGCGTTCAGGTGAATCACGACAGTTTACCTGAGCAGCTGATTGCAGAATCCATCAGGAAGAAAAGCCGATCGATGCATCTTTCACCTCAACAACTTCGCCTCTGTGTCCAGGAGTACCAGGGGCAGTACATCCTGAAGGTACACCTGTCTATCTGCCTGTCTCTCTCTCTACCTGTCTGCTTGCCTGTCTCTTTGTCTGTCTGTCTGTCTGACTGACTGTCTCACTACCTACCTGTCTGTCTGTCCGTCTCTCTACCTATCCGTCTACCTACCTCTTTGTCTGACTGACCTGTCTCTCTACCTGTCTGTCTTTCAGGTGTGTGGCTGTGATGAGTACCTGTTGGAGAAGTTTCCTCTCAGTCAGTACAAGGTAACAACTTCTCAGACCTACATCCTGCCTCTGCCTGACTCACTGTCTCTGCCTGTCTCACTGTCTCTACCTGTCTCCCTGCCTCTGCCTGTCTCACGGCCTCCGCCTGTCTCACTGTCTCCACCTGTCTCACTGCCTCCGCCTGTCTTACACTCTTTCTGTCTCACTGTCTCTACCTGACTCACTGTCTCTGCCTGTCTCACTGTCTCTACCTGTCTCCCTGCCTCTGCCTGTCTCACTTCCTTTGCCTGTCTCACTGTCCCCACCAGTCTTACTGTATCCACCTGTCTCACTGCCTCCCCCTGTCTCTACCTGTCTCACTGCCTCCCCCTGTCTCACTGCCTCTACCTGTCTCACTGCTTCTACCTGTCTCACCGCCTCCTCCTGTCTCACTGTCTCCACCTGTCTCACTGCCTCCCCCTGTCTCTACCTGTCTCACTGCCTCTACCTGTCTCACTGCCTCTACCTGTCTCACCGCCTCCACCTGTCTCACTGTCTCCACCTGTCTGTTTGCAGTATATCCGGTCCTGTATCATAGTGGGACGTCTTCCTCACCTGATGCTCGTCTCCAAGGACAGTCTCTACTCTCAGCTACCTGCCTCTGGCTTCGTCACGCCGTCGTACAGGTAACCATGGCAACCCCCCACACAGGTAACAGGTAACAGCCAATCAGTGGTGGATGCTACACCTGTCCACATCCAGGTGTATTATGTGTGTGTAGTCAGTGCGTATCCATGTGTATTATGTGAGTAGTCAGTGCGTATCCATGTGTATTATGTGTGTACTCAGTGTGTATCCAGGTGTATTATGTGTGTACTCAGTGTGTATCCAGGTGGATTATGTGTGTGTACTCAGTGTGTATCCAGGTGTATTATGTGTGTATCCAGGTGTATTATGTGTGTACTCAGTGTTATCCAGGTGTATTATGTGTGTACTCAGTGTGTAGTCGGTGTGTCCGGTGAGTTGGTGAAGTGCGTGTTGATGATTAATAATCTTTTTAACTAGGAGGGAAATGAGCAGTGCACCGTGGCGTGCTAGTCTTCCTTGATGTGAATGGTACGATCCGTTTGCAGATCATTATTAAACGTGCAAAATATTTACGAAAGCGGGAATGCAATTCAGTTGCTCACAACACCGATTTGACCAATCTCACGATACGAACGCCGCCACGTCAGAGCGGCCGAAGCGTCTGACAGCTTCCCCGTACGTTTTGACAAGCGTCCTTGGCGGGGAGGCCAGAGCGTTGTTGCAGCTCAAGTCGGTGGCGGTGTGTACGTACGCTTAGTGTCTGTTGCTGTTTGGACGTCTCTGGCTGACGCTGGCGTGTCTTCGTAGGGACGCCGACGCTTAGTGTCTGTTGCTGTTTGGACGTCTCTGGCCGTCGCTGGCATGTCTTCGTAGGGACGCCGACGCTTAGTGTCTGTTGCTGTTTGGACGTCTCTGGCCGACGCTGGCGTGTCTTCGTAGGGACGCTGACGCTTAGTGTCTGTTGCTGTTTGGACGTCTCTGGCCGTCGCTGGCGTGTCTTTGTAGGGACGCAGACGCTTAGTGTCTGTTGCTGTTTGGACGTCTCTGGCCGTCGCTGGCGTGTCTTCGTAGGGACGCCGACGCTTAGTGTCTGTTGCTGTTTGGACGTCTCTGGCCGCCGCTGGTGTGTCTTCGTAGGGACGCCGACGCTTAGTGTCTGTTGCTGTTTGGACGTCTCTGGCCGTTGCTGGCGTGTCTTCGTAGGGACGCCGACGCTTAGTGTCTGTTGCTGTTTGGACGTCTCTGGCCGCCTGCTGGCGTGTCTTCGTAGGGACGCCGACGCTTAGTGTCTGTTGCTGTTTGGACGTCTCTGGCCGTCGCTGGCGTGTCTTCGTAGGGCCGCCGACGTTTAGTGTCTGTTGCTGTTTGGACGTCTCTGGCCGTCGCTGGCGTGTCTTCGTAGGGACGCCGACGCTTAGTGTCTGTTGCTGTTTGGACGTCTCTGGCCGTCGCTGGCGTGTCTTCGTAGGGACGCCGACGCTTAGTGTCTGTTGCTGTTTGGACGTCTCTGGCCGTCGCTGGCGTGTCTTCGTAGGGACGCCGACGCTTAGTGTCTGTTGCTGTTTGGACGTCTCTGGCCGTCGCTGGCGTGTCTTCGTAGGGACGCCGGCGCTTAGTGTCTGTTGCTGTTTGGACGTCTCTGGCCGTCGCTGGCGTGTCTTCGTAGGGACGCCGACGCTTAGTGTCTGTTGCTGTTTGGACGTCTCTGGCCGTCGCTGGCGGGCAGCTGTCATGTGTGAGGTGAGATGAGAAGATCGGACGCAGAGGTGATGCGTACCTGCGTACCAATTATGTGCACCCTTGGTTATGAGTGTACTCAGTGTGTCTCATGTGTGTATTATGTGTGTACTCAGTGTGTATTGTGTGTATTATGTGTGAACTCAGTGTGTATTGTGTGTATTATGTGTAATATGTGTGTACTCAGTTTGTATTATGTGTGTATTGTGTGTATTATGTGTGTATTGTGTGTATTATGAGTTTGTACTCTGTGTATTTTGTGTATTATGTGTGTACTCAGTGTGTATTATGTGTGTATTATGTGTCTTATGAGAGTGTACCCAGTGTGAATTCTATGTATTATGTGTGTACTCTGTGTGTATTATGTGTGTACTCAGTGTGTATTATGTGTGTATTTTGTGTATTATGTGTGTACTCTGTGTGTATTTTGTGTCTTATAAGAGTGTACTCAGTGTGAATTCTATGTATTATGTGTGTACTCAGTGTGTATTGTGTGTGTATTGTGTGTATTATGTGTGTATTGTATGTCTTATATGTGTATTGTATGTATTATGTGTGTACTCAGTGTGTATTATGTGTGTATTATGTGTCTTATGAAAGTTTACTCAGTGTTTATTTTGTGTATTATGTGTGTACTCTGTGTGTACTCAGTGTGTACTCTGTGTGTACTCCAGTCGTAGGACCCCCCAGCCGTCCCCCTGCCCGGGCGACGGTTCTCCAGCTCGCTGTCTCTGGGCCTTCAACACGCTGCTGAGGCTGCGGCTGCTCTGCGCCACGTACGTCAACGTCAACATCCGGGACATCGACAAGGTCCTCAACATGTCCTCGCCATGTCCTCAACATGTCCTCACCATGTCCTCAACATGTCCTCCTCAACATGTCCTCTCCATGTTCTCAACATGTTCCCCTCGCCATGTCCTCAACATGTCCTCAACATTTCCTCGCCACGTCCTCGCCATGTCCTCAACATGTTCTCAACATGTTCCCCGCCATGTCCTCAACATGTCCTCAACATTTCCTCGCCATGTCTCGCCATGTCCTCAACATGTTCCCCTCGCCATGTCCTCAACATATCCTCAACATTTCCTCGCCATGTCCTCAACACGTTCCCCTCGCCATGTCCTCAACATGTCCTCTCCATGTCTTCAACATGTTCCCCTCGCCATGTCCTCAACATGTCCTCAACATTTCCTCGCCATGTTCTCGCAATGTCCTCAATATGTCCTCCTCACCATGTCCTTATCATGTCCTCAACATGTTCACCTTGCCATGTCCTCAACATGTCCTTGCCATGTCCTCACCGTGTCCTTGCCATGTCCTCACCGTGTTCTCCCCATGTTCTCATGTTCTCCCCATGTTCTCCCCATGTCCTCAACATGTCCTCCTCACCACGTCCTCAACATGTTCCCCTTGCCATGTCATCGACATGTCCTCGCCATGTCCTCCCCATGTTCTCCTCTTCCTGGTTGTCTCCTTCTCGTTGTTTTCTGACTTCTGGAAGATAAACTTTGGTCTCAAGGTTTAATTATTAAATGTAATTTCTTTGACTGAAAATATTCAACAGATCTGATGTTAGTGTGTCTGTCTGTCTGTCTGTCTGTCTGTCTGTCTGTCTGTCTGTCTGTGTGTGTGTGTGTGTGTGTGTGTGTGTGTGTGTGTGTGTGTGTGTATAGATCTATGTGAGGACCGGTATCTATCACGGTGGAGAGCCGCTCTGTGACAACGTGAACACACAGAGAGTCCCCTGCTCCAACCCCAGGTACTACACACTGAATATGACATACTGAGTACTAAACACTGAGTACTACACACTGAGCACTACACACTGAGTATACACACTGAGTCTTACACACAGTACTACATGCTGAGTACTACACACTGAGTACTACAGACTGAGTATACACACTGAGTACTACACACTGAGTACTACACACTATAACACACCAGCTGCTCTGCTGTTGCTTTATCTTCTAATGTGCACAGCATTACTGTCTGTCTGTCTGACTGACCTGTCTGTCTGACTGACCTGTCTGTCTCTCTGTTTTACCTGTCTGACTGACCTGTCTGTCTGTTTGACCTGTCTGTCTTACTGACCTGTCTGTCTGTCTGACCTGTCTGTCTGACTGACCTGTGTGTCTGACAGGTTTACCTGTCTGTCTGACTGACCTGTCTGTCTCTCTGTTTTACCTGTCTGTCTGACTGACCTGTCTGTCTGACTGACCTGTCTGTCTCTCAGTTTTACCTGTCTGACTGACTGACCTGTCTGTCTCTCTGTTTTACCTGTCTGTCTGACTGACCTGTCTGTCTGCAGGTGGAACGAGTGGCTGGCCTATGACATCTACTTGGCCGACCTCCCTCGCTCAGCCAGACTCTGCCTGTCTATCTGCTCTGTGAAGGGAAGGAAGGGAGCCAAGGAGGTGAGACAGGATGTTTTACCTGTCTGTCTGCAGGAACACTGTCCTCTGGCCTGGGGGAACGTGAACATCTTTGACTACATCTACCTGTCTGTCTCTCTACCTGTCTGTCTGCCTGTCTGTCTGCAGGAGCACTGTCCTCTGGCCTCGGGGAACGTGAACCTCTTTGACTACATCTATCTGTCTGTGTCTCTACCTGTCTGTCTGTCTGCCTGGGGGAACGTGAACCTCTTTGACTACATCTACCTGTCTGTCTATCTGCCTGTCTGTCTGCAGGAGCACTGTCCTCTGGCCTGGGGGAACGTGAACTTCTTTGACTACGTGTCTGTCTCTCTACCTGTCTGTCTGCCTGTCTGTCTGCAGGAGCACTGTCTTCTGGCCTGGGGGAACGTAAACCTCTTTGACTACATCTACCTGTCGGTCTCTCTACCTGTCTGTCTGCCTGTCTGTCTCTAGGAGCACTGTCCTCTGGCCTGGGGAAAGTGAACCTCTTTGACTACATCTACCTGTCTGTCTGCCTGTCTGTCTACAGGCGCACTGTCCTCTGGCCTGGGGGAACGTAAACCTCTTTGACTACATCTACCTGTCTGCCTCGCTACCTGTCTGTCTGCCTGTCTGTCTCTAGGAGCACTGTCCTCTGGTCTGGGGGAACGTGAACCTCTTTGACTACATCTACCTGTCTGTCTGCCTGTCTGTCTGTCTGTCTGTCTGCAGGAACACTGTCCTCTGGCCTGGGGGATTGTGAACCTCTTTGACTACATCTAACCTGTCTGTCTCTCTACCTGTCTGTCTGTCTGTCTGTTTGTCTGTCTGTTTGTCTGTCTGCAGGAGCACTGTCCTCTGGCCTGGGGGAACGTGAACCTCTTTGACTACATCTACCTGTCTGTCTGCCTGTCTGTCTCTAGGAGCACTGTCCTCTGGCCTGGGGGAACGTGAACCTCTTTGACTACATCTACCTGTCTGTCTGTCTGCCTGTCTGTCTACAGGAGCACTGTCCTCTGGCCTGGGGGAACATAAACCTCTTTTACTACATCTACCTGTCTGCCTCGCTACCTGTCTGTCTGCCTGTCTGTCTCTAGGAGCACTGTCCTCTGGCCTGGGGGAACGTGAACCTCTTTGACTACATCTACCTGTCTGTCTCTCTACCTGTCTGTCTGTCTGTCTGTCTGTTTGTCTGTCTGCAGGAGCACTGTCCTCTGGCCTGGGGCTCTTTGACTACATCTACCTGTCTGTCTCTACCTTTCTGTCTGTCTGTCTGTCTGTCTGTTTGTCTGTCTGCAGGAGCACTGTCCTCTGGCCTGGGGCTCTTTGACTACATCTACCTGTCTGTCTGTCTGTCTGCAGGAACACTGTCCTCTGGCCTGGGGGAATGTGAACCTATTTGACTACATCTACCTGTCTGTCTCTCTACCTGTCTGTCTCTCTACCTGTGTGTCTGTCTGTCTGTCTGTTTGTCTGTCTCTAGGAGCACTGTCCTCTGGTCTGGGGGAATGTGAACCTCTTTGACTACATCTACCTGTCTGTCTCTCTACCTGTCTGTCTGTCTGTCTGTCTGTCTGTTTGTCTGTCTGCAGGAGCACTGTCCTCTGGCCTGGGGCTCTTTGACTACATCTACCTGTCTGTCTGTCTGTCTGCAGGAGCACTGTCCTCTGGCCTGGGGGAATGGGAACCTCTTTGACTACATCTACCTGTCTGTCTGTCTGTCTGTCTGTCTGTCTGCAGGAGCACTGTCCTCTGGGCTGGGGGAACGTAAACCTCTTTGACTACATCTTCCTGTCTGTCTGTCTGCAGGAGCACTGTCCTCTGGCCTGGGGGAACGTGAACCTCTTTGACTACATCTACCTGTCTGTCTGTCTGTCTGTCTGCAGGAGCACTGTCCTCTGGCCTGGGGGAATGTGAACCTCTTTGACTACATCTACCTGTCTGTCTGTCTGTCTGTCTGCAGGAGCACTGTCCTCTGGCCTGGGGGAACGTGAACCTCTTTGACTACACCGACATCCTGGTCTCAGGGAAAGTGGCTCTGAGTCTTTGGCCGGTCCCTCACGGCCTCGAGGATCTCCTGAATCCGATCGGAGTCGCCGGTTCGAATCCCAACAAGGTACAGCCCCTCTCTGCCTACCTGTCTGTCTCTCTGCCTGCCTGCCTGTCTGTCCAGCGAGGGCTCTGATTGGCTGCCTGTGTCTGTAGGAGACGCCCTGCGTGGAGCTGGAGTTCTCCTGGTTCAACCAGACGGTCACGTTCCCCGACGAGCAGCAGATAGAGGAGCACGCCAACTGGACCATGAGGGGGCTGGTAACGCAGTACTAGTACACACAGTACACATACAAGCAGTACTAATACACACAATACACATACAAGCATTACTAGTACACACAATACACATACAAGCAGAACTAATACACACAATACACATACAAGCAGTACTAATACACCTAATAGACATACAAGTACTGCCAGGGGCTGGTAACGCAGTACTTGTACACACAGTACACATACAAGCAGTACTAATACACACAATACACATACAAGCAGTACTAATACACACAATACACATACAAGCAGTACTAATACACACAATACACATACAAGCAGTACTTATACCCACAATACACATGAAAGCAGTACTAATATACCTAATACACATACAAGTGCTGCCAGGGGCTGGTAAAGCAGTACTAATACACACAATACACATACAAGTACTGCCAGGGGCCGGTAACGCAGTACTAATACACATAATACACATACAAGCAGTACTAATACACATAATACACCTACAAGTACTGCCAGGGGCTGGTAACGCAGTACTAATACACATAATACACATACAAGCAGTACTAATACACATAATACACATACAAGCAGTACTAATACACCTAATAAACATACAAGTACTGCCAGGGGCTAGTAATACAGTATTTATATTCCTGTCTACCGCTCTACCTGTCTCTCTCTCCCTGTCTGTCTCTCTCTGTCTCCCTCTCTCTGTCTGTCTGTCTACCTGTCTCTCTGTCCCTCTCCCTCTCTGTCTGTCTCTCTCTACCTGCCTGTCTGTTTCTACCTGTCTGTCTCTCTCCCTGTCTGTCTCTCTCCCTACCTACCTGTCTCTCTGTCCCTCTCTCTCCCTGTCTGTCTCGCTCTACCTGCCTGTCTCTTTCTACCTGTCTGTCTCTCTCCCTGTCTGTCTCCCTACCTGTCTCTCTCCCTACCTACTTGTCTGTCTGTCTCTACCTGTCTCTCCCGCTCCCTGTCTGTCTCTCTCCCTACCTGTCTCTCCCTCCCTCTCCCTGCCTGTCTCTCTGCCTACCTGTCTGTCTCTCTCTCTCCCTGCCCCTCTGCCTACCTGTCTGTCTCTCCCTGTCTGTCTCTCTCCCTACCTGTCTCTCCCTCCCTCTCCCTGTCTGTCTCCCTACCTGTCTGTCTCTCAGAGCAGTCGTCTGGCGTGTGACAGCAGTGTTCCAGCAGGAGATGCTGATCAGCTGCGTTCTCTCTGCTCCAGAGATCCTCTCTACGAGCTCTCGGAGCAGGAGAAGGACTTCCTGTGGAGGCACAGGTGAGGGGTGGGACTTCCTGTGGAGGCACAGGTGAGGGGCGGGACTTCCTGTGGAGGCACAGGTGTGGTTCGGGGCTCTAATAGGCTACAACATCGTCTGCGTTTGTCTCTCTTTCTATCTGTGTGTCTGTCCGTGTGTCTGTCTCTCTATGTCTGTCTGTCTAACCTCCCTCCCTGTCTGTCTGTCTCTCTAACCTGTTTGTCTCTCTGTGTGTCTGTTTCTCTCCCTGTCTGCCTAACCTGTCTCTCTGTGTGTCTCTCTCTATGTGTCTGTTTGTCTAACCTGTCTGTCTGTCTAACCTGTCTGTCTGTCTAACCTGTCTGTCTCTCTTTCTGCAGACATTACTGTGTAAACATCCCAGAGTCTCTTCCAAAGTTGCTTCTTTCCGTCAAATGGAACTCCAGAGACGAAGTGTCCCAGGTACAAAAGACAGTCTGTCTGTCTGTTTGTCTGTCTGTCTGTATGTCTGTCTGTCTGTCTGTCTCTCTAACCACTCTTCCCTCCCTCCCCCCCAGATGTACTGCCTGCTGAAGGAGTGGCCTCTGATGGAGCCTGAGTCAGCTCTGGAGCTGCTGGACTGTAACTTCCCTGACCCGATGGTCCGAGAGTTTGCTCTGCGCTGCTTGGTCCAGGGCCTGACGGACGACAAGCTGTCCCAGTACCTGCTGCAGCTGGTCCAGGTGCGTTACATGGTATCTCCCACCATCAGCACACCTGAGTGGGACTGCTATTGGCCCTATATGAAGCTGCCCCTATGACCCAGACACATGTATCTTCCACCATCAGCACACCTGAGCAGCCCCTATAACCCAGATACATGGTATGTCCCACCATGAGCACACCTGAGCAGTCCCTATGACCCAAACACATGGTATCTCCCACCATCAGCACACCTGAGCAGGTTTCCCATGTGCCATCCTAATTGAGACTGTGGATTGTGTGTTTGCAGGTGTTGAAGTACGAGATGTACCTGGACAATCCTCTGGCTCGCTTCCTGATCAAAAAGGCTCTGACCAATCAGAGGATAGGACACTTCTTCTTCTGGCATCTCAAGTGAGGAGCCTGACGTGTGAATGAACATGGTTACCTGAGACGTACCTGTGTGATGTCGCTGGCTGTGTGTGGTTACCTGAGACGTACCTGTGTGTGGTTACCTGAGACGTACCTGTATGTGATTACCTGAGATGTACCTGTGTGTGGTTACCTGAGACGTACCTGTATGTGATTACCTGAGATGTACCTGTGTGTGGTTACCTGAGATGTACCTGTGTGATATCGCTGGCTGTGTGTGGTTACCTGAAACATACCTGTGTATGGTTACCTGAGACGTACCTGTGCGATGTCGCTGGCTGTGTATGGTTAACTGAGACGTACCTGTGTGTGGTTACCTGAGACGTACCTGTGTGATGTCGCTGGCTGTGTGTGTTTACCTGAGACGTACCTGTGTGATGTCGCTGGTTGTGTGTGGTTACCTGAAACGTACCTGTGTGATGTGAGACTAACAGGTGTGTGTCCCCAGGTCGGAGATGCACAACAAGACGGTGTCGCGGCGCTTCGGGCTGCTGCTGGAGGCCTTCTGCCGAGCCTGTGGGATGTACCTCAAACACCTCAACAGACAGGTGAGTACACGCCGCTGTAGCCGCACTCTGATTGATTTTATTTTTTGTGACTGTTATTGCCACTCTTCATTCCAAACCCCAACCGGTTGTCAGACACCGCCTACCAAGAGCCTGGGTCTGGGTCTGGGTCTGTCCGAGGTTTCTGCCTAAAAGGAATTTTTTCCTCGCCACTGTCGCACTGTTGCTTGCTCTGGAGGGAACTACTAGAACTGTTGGGTCCTTGTATTATGGAGTGTGGTCTAGACCTACTCTATCTGGTCTAGACCTGCTCTATCTGATCTAGACCTGCTCTATCTGTAAAGTGTCTCGAGATAACTCTTGTTATGAATTGATACTATAAATAAAATTGAAATTGAAATTGATTGGTTGCCGAGGAGCCTTCTCTAATTGGTTGCTGAGGAGCCTTCTCTGTCTGGAGTCACTTAAATGTCTCTGAACGTATCTGTCTCTGTGTGTGTATCTCTGTGTGTGTGCGTGTGTGTGTGTGTGTCTGTCTGTCTGTTTCGGTGTGTGTCTCTCTGTGTGTGTGAGTGTGTGTCTGCAGGTTGAGGCTATGGACAAACTGGTGAATCTGACCGACACCCTGAAACAAGAGAAGAAGGATGAAACACAGAAGGTCAGAGACTCTCGTCTAAAGATGCCCTGTGATAGGTTGATGCTGATATGTTAGGCTCGTTTGAGATGAACTGCGCCTCGCCTGTAAAGTAGACGAGAGCAGGCGGCAGCAGCGGGGGGGGGGACAAAAAGCTGCGGTAAAGTCGGACAGTTTCCATCCGATTCCAGCAGCCTTCAGACTGAATAGGAAGTGACAAATACACTGTGGTGCGATTCCGATTTAATAAAATATAATCAGACCCCAGATCAGCTGGTCTCTAGTTGTTTTAATTATGACAGAGTAGCTCTCAGAATGTTCTACATGCGATCTGTTGCTGATGTTATTAACAGACTGGAGATGATCAGTGATCTGAACGGATTTAGTCTCTCTGACTTCTTAACATCACTATCAGCAACGTGTGTTTTGTACAGAATAAGTCTTTAAATCAGACAAATAGATTAAAATCCTCAGATTCAAAAACAATAAAAAGTTTATATAAAACGTCATCATGTTGTAAACCAGTCAGCTGAGAAGCCGACGTTTCCCAGCATGCTCTGGGTCCGCCTGCCTCTTGCAGTCGGTGAAAAGCAACTGCGCTACCTGCGTCTCAGAACTGCGGCCGCCTTGCTCTCGTGAGATTTCCGTTGCCCACGTGTGCATGACGTCAGAGCAAGTCGGGATCAAGTTGGACACAAATCTAACCGGCATGCAACGGGCGCCAATCGCCGGTGATCGATTCTGCACAGATCTGGCTCATCTCGAACGAGCCTAGTGCTGTGATGGGTTGTTGCTGTGATTGGCTGATATGTTGCTGTACTGTAATTGGTTGCTGCTGATATGTTGCTGTGCTGTGATTGGTTGCTGCTGATATGTTGCTGTGCTGTGATTGGTTGATGCTGATATGTTGCTGTGCTGTGATTGGTTGTCAGACTCAGATGAAGTTCCTGGTTGAGCACATGTCACGTCCAGATTACATGGAGGCTCTTCAGGGTTTGTCTCTCCTCTGAACCCGGTTCACCAGCTGGGAAACCTCAGGTAACATTTCACCTGTCTCGCTGACTGACTGTCTAACTGACTGACTGTCTAACTAACTGAGTGTCTCGGTGACTGTGAGTGAAGTATTGTAAGTAAACAGTAAAGGAAAGTCAACAAGAGTAGATTAAGTCCACTAACGTGTATATAGATTAGAGTACTCTAAGTTATGTATAGAGTAGAGTACTCTAAGTTACTGAAGTAAAGTGTGGTGTGTTCAGGCTCGAGGAATGCCGCATCATGTCGTCGGCGAGCGGCCGCTGTGGTTGAACTGGGACAACCCCGACATCATGGCCGAGCTGCTCTTCACCAACAACGAGATCATCTTCAAGAACGGAGACGGTACCTGGCTCAATGCTAACCATGCTAACGCTGCTAAAACTGCTGGGGCATCGTGGGTAATGTAGTGTGTCTCCTGTGTGTGTGTGTGTGTGTGTGTGTGTTGTAGACCTTCGGCAGGACATGCTGACTCTGCAGATCATTAGAATCATGGAGAACATCTGGCAGAACCAGGGCCTGGACCTGCGGTGAGAACACCTGAGATGCCATGACTCAGCACGGCCAACACTATGACTCAGCACGGCCAACACTATGACTCAGCACACCCGACACTATGACTCAGCACGCCCGACACCATGACTCAGCACGCCCAACACGCCCTGACTCAGCACGCCCAACTCTATGACTCAGCACGACCAACACTATGACTCAGCACACCCGACACCATGACTCAGCACGCCCAACTCTATGACTCAGCACGCCCAACTCTATGACTCAGCACGCCCAACTCTATGACTCAGCACGCCCAACACTATGACTCAGCACGCCCAACACGCCCTGACTCAGCACGCCCAACATGCCATGACTCAGCACGCCCAACACGCCCTGTCTCAGCATGCCCAACATGACCTGACTCAGCACGCCCAACACTGACGCAGCATGCCCAGCATGACCTCTAGAGGGCGCCGCCAGTAGAAACCTAAATATAGGTCATCGTGATGCTGGGACAAACCACTTGGGTGGTTTTCAGGGGAGGACAGTCTCAGCTAACGTTAGTGTGTGTGTGTGTGTCTGTGTGTGTGTGTGTGTGGGTGTACATCTGTGTTTGTGTGTGTGTGTGTGTGTGTGTGTGTGTGTGCATCTGTGTGTGTGTGTGTGTGTGTCTGTGTGTGGGTGTACATCTGTGTTTGTGCGTGTGTGTGTGTGTGTGTCAGCATGCTGCCGTACGGCTGCCTGTCCATCGGTGACTGTGTGGGGCTGATCGAAGTGGTGAAGAACAGTTTCACCATCATGCAGATCCAGTGTAAAGGAGGCCTGAAGGGGGCGCTGCAGTTCAACTCCAACACCCTGCACCACTGGATCAAAGACAAGAACAGGGGAGAGGCGTATGTACCTGTCTGTCTGTCTCACTGTCTGTCTTATTGCATACCTTTCTCACTGTGTGTCTGCCTGCATGTTTGTCTGTCTGTCTCACTGTCTGCCTGTCTGTCTCTCAGGTATGACCGGGCCATTGACCTTTTCACCAGGTCGTGTGCAGGTTACTGTGTAGCAACCTTCATCCTGGGAATCGGAGACCGACACAACTCCAACATCATGGTGAAGGAGAACGGACAGGTGGGTCCATGGGTTAGGGTCCCGGCCTTCCAACTGTTCAGGGTCAGGGTCCCAACCCCACAACTGTTCAGGGATAAGGGTCCCAACCCTCCGACTGTTCAAGGCTAGGGTCCCAACCCTCCGACTGTTCGGTCCCAACCCTCCGACTGTTTGGGTTCCAACTGTTCGGTGCCAACCCTTTGACTGTTCAGGGATTAAGTCACAACCCTCCGACTGATCGGTCCCAACCCTCCGAATGTTCAGGTATAGGGTATCAACCCTCCGACTGATCGGTCCCAACCCTCCGACTGATCGGTCCCAACCCTCCTACTGATTGGTCCCAGCCCTCCGACTGTTCAGGGATAGGGTACCAACCCTCCAACTGTTTGGTCCCAACCCTCCAACTGATCGGTCCCAACCCTCCGACTGATTGGTCCCAACCCTCCAACTGATCGGTCCCAGCCCACCGACTGATCGGTCCTAACTGTTAGATACTTGAACAACCCGAAACATCAGCATCAACACTAAAACAACAGCCAATAAACGTTACTGAAGTATTTATATTTTACAGACACTCCTGGTTGCTGATGTTAATAATTTCATCCACATTTTGGATCTAGCTAGAGTCTCAGTCTAGCCTCAGGTCTCTGAGCTAGATTCCGAGTCAAGCCTCAGGTCTCTGAGCTAGAGTCCGAGTCAAGCCACAGGTCTCTGAGCTAGAGTCCAAATAAAGCCTCAGGTCTCTGAGCTAGAGTCCGAGTCAGGTCCCAGGTTACTGAGCTAAAATCCGAGTCAGGTCTCAGGTCTCTGAGCTAGCTCAACATATTCTGTATTCAGATCTTCTTTTGTTTGGGCCTTGTCTGGAGTTTTTAAGCCAAACAGGAATGTTAAAGTGTTGACTGTGGGACGTACGCTCATGTTGACATCGACACATGGATCTGGTGCGATCCAGTACCCACAGTCCAACCTCTCACCCAAACCCGTTATAGTCCTCTTCCTGTTCTTGTTCCTCCAGCTATTCCACATAGACTTTGGTCACTTCCTGGATCACAAGAAGAAGAAGTTTGGGTACAAGAGGGAGCGAGTTCCCTTCGTCCTGACTCAGGACTTCCTCATCGTCATCAGTAAAGGAATCCAGGAGTCGACCAAGACCAAGGAGTTCGAGAGGTCAGACCTGTCTCACTCTCTGTCTGCCTGTCTCACACTCTGTCTGCCTGTCTCACACTCTGTCTGCCTGTCTCACTCTTTGTCTGCCTGTCTAACACTCTGTCTGCCTGTCTCACTCTCTCTGTGCCTGTCTCACACTCTGTCTGCCTATATTCATGAACATGAGTCGACCAAATAATTCAAGAGGTCTGACCTGTCTCACTGTCTGCATGCCTGGCTCACTGTCCTACTACTACTACTTGCCTGTCTGTCTCTCAGGTTCCAGGAGATGTGTTATAAAGCCTACCTGTCTGTCTGCCTGTCTGTATGTCTCTTAGGTTCCAAGAGATGTTTTTTAAAGCCTACCTGTATGTCTGCCTATCTTTCGGTCTCCCTGGTTCCAGGAGACGTGTAATAAAGCCTACCTGTCTGTCTGCCTGTTTGTCTCTCAGGTTCCAGGAGATGTGTTATAAAGCCTACCTGTCTGTCTGCCTGTCTGTCTCTCAGGTTCCAGGAGATGTGCTATAAAGCCTACATGTCTGTCTGCCTGCCTGTCTCTCAGGTTCCAAGAGATGTGTTATAATGCCTACCTGTCTGTCTCTTAAGTTCCAGGAGATGTGTTATAAAGCCTACCTGTCTGTCTGCCTCTCTGTTTCTCAGGTTCCAGGAGATGTGTTATAAAGCCTACCTGTCTGTCTGCCTGTGTGTCTCTCAGGTTCCAGGAGATGTGCTCTAAAGCCTACATGTCTGTCTGCCTGCCTGTCTCTCAGGTTCCAGGAGATGTGTTATAATGCCTACCTGTCTGTCTCTCAGGTTCCAGGAGATGTGTTATAAAGCCTACCTGTCTGTCTGCCTGTCTGTCTCTCAGGTTCCAGGAGATGTGTTATAAAGCCTACCTGGCCATCCGGCAGCACGCCAGCCTCTTCATCAACTTGTTCTCGCTGCTGCTCGGCTGTGGGATGCCTGAACTGCAGAGCTTGACGACATTGCCTACCTGAGAAAGACCCTCGCTCTGGGTAAGACATATAGGTGCAGAGAGACAGACAGGTAGAGGAAGAGGAGGAAAACCCTGGCTCTGGGTAAGCTAGATGGGTGCAGAAAGACAATTCAATGGAGAGACAGGTAGAGGAAGAGGAGGAAAGCCCTGGCTCTGGGTAAGACAGACAGGTGCAGAGAGACAGATTGGTGGAGAGTCAGGTAGAGGAGGAAAACCCTAGCTCTGAGTAAGACAGACAGGTGCAAAGAGAAAGATGAGTGGAAAGACAGGTAGAGAGTGACAGGTAGAGGAAGAGGAGGAAAACCCTAGCTCTGAGTAAGACAGACAAGTGCAGAGACACAGACACGTGGAAAGAGAAATGCTAAAAGTCTGATTCATCTCTGTACAATGGTCTTTGAATGTTGCTAGCATTGCGTTAGCTTTGTGGCTCGTAGCTGTCAAAGCTGACGGGGTTCTGAGCGGAGCGGTCCATACATGTTGTATCTATGGTCTGTCCTAGTTCCTGGAGTAGTGAACAATGTTCACATTGCATAAGAACCATTAACATTTTATAATATTGGTACATGAATTAACATGAATTCATGCATGAGAAAGCATGAATTTCTTCATGTAGTACTTCATGAACTACCAGTAATGTACGAGGATTAATAGTATCTCATTCATGACTTAATGAAAACCCTAACCCTGGTATCTCATTCATGATGTAATGGAAAACCCTAACCCTAGTATCTCATTCATGACTTAATGGAAACCCTAACCCTAGTATCTCATTCATGACTTAATGGAAACCCTAACCCTAGTATCTCATTCATGACTTAATGAAAACCCTAACCCTATTATCTCATTCATGACTTAATGAGAACCCTAACCCTAGTATCTCATTCATGACTTAATGAGAACCCTAACCCTAGTATCTCATTCATGACTTAATGAGAACCCTAACCCTAGTATCTCATTCATGACTTAATGAGAACCCTAACCCTAGTATCTCATTCATGACTTAATGAGAACTCTAACCCTAGTATCTCATTCATGACTTAATGAGAACCCTAACCCTAGTATCTCATTCATGACTTAATGAGAACCCTAACCCTAGTATCTCATTCATGACTTAATGGGAACCATAACCCTAGTGGAACCCTAACCCTAGTATCTCATTCATGACTTAATGAGAACTCTAACCCTAGTATCTCATTCATGACTTAATGAGAACCCTAACCCTAGTATCTCATTTATGATGTAATGGAAACCCTAACCCTAGTATCTCATTCATGACTTAATGGGAACCATAACCCTAGTATCTCATTCATGACTTAATGGGAACCATAACCCTAGTGGGACCCTAACCCTAGTATTTAATTCATGACTTAATGGTTGTGTCTGTCCATTGTGATAATGGATGCCTCATTGGGTTAGGGTTACTCATTTCAGATCGTGCCCTCAGTAATCCCACCCCCTCTACTGGTTCCACCTGGTTTATCAGTTGCATCTGTTTTATCTGTTTCACCTGTTTCCACCTGCTTTCATCTGGTTTCATCTGGTTTTACCCGGGTCCACCTGCTTTCATCTTCAGCATTTTCTAACTTTGGTAGTAACGAATAAAACTCACTAGAACTCTACAAGAATGTCTCACTTTCTTCTGTTTGTGTCTGCCTGCCTGTCTGTCTCTCCACCTGTCTGTCTCTCAGAGAAGAGCCAGCAGGAGGCGTGGAGTATTTCACCAAACAGATGAATGACGCTCATCACGGAGGCTGGAGCACCAAGATGGACTGGATCTTCCACACCATCAGACATATGCCCAACGAACACTGACACACACACACACACACACACACACACACACACACACACACACACACACACACACACACACAGATGAGATGTATTATCTGTGATCGATGATGACCTTAGACTGACTGACACGCAACAGAAACACCCCAGTAGTGTGGAGGTGAGGGGTAAATGCAGCAAAATATCCATCCATCCTGGTCCGCTCATCCAGGGGCGGGTCTTGGGGGGACCATCTCCAGTAGGGGACCCCAAACTTCCCTTTCCCGAGCCACATCAACTAGATCCGACTGTGGGGTCCCGAGGTATTCCCAGGCTAGGTTGGAGATATAATCACTCCACCTAGTCCTGGGCCTGGCTCCAGATGGGGGCCCCAAGCTTTTTCTGGGCCTGGCTCCAGATGGGGGCCCCGAGCCTGGTTCCCAGAGAAATTTGTAGCAGAAGATATTCGTCTTTACCCAAACCGTAGCCTGTGAGGATGATGAAGGTGGTTGTCATAGCAACATGAATCTCAGGGTCACAGGCAGTTGAGGCCAAAGGCATGCTGGGAAAAGACGATGATGTCGTAAATGTCTTCCAGTCGGTGCTACAGTTAGCCTGTTAGCTCTTATCAAAAGAAAAAACTTTTACTGTAGCGTTTGAACTTTATTGAGAAGCAGCTGTACATTTCTAAAGAGTTTGAATGAGGCCAGCTTTATTGAAACCAGCAGCGTGAACACTGGTCGCTGTGAGAGCTATAAAACTTATGATCACTGAGCGACACTTTGACAATCAGGAGTTCTGACCAATAGGAAGGCAGAGCTGATGGCTGTGGGCGGAGCCACGGACCAAACCAACCAATTAGCTTTCTAAGAGATGAAAACTGTCTCTGTCAGATTTCTGTCCCGTTTTATCAGGAAAGCTTTGAACGTTGAAACAAACATGACTTTGTATGAAGTTAAAATACCGTTTTCTGATATATTATAACTTTTATATCAAATTAATATACAATATTACAGCCTTTTGTCCATAATATTAGGTCTTAATATTTCATTGTCTTTTGACTTGTTAATGCCAGATTATAAAACTTTACTTCTGTGACACTCGTACTATCTTGGTGTATTCCGAGACTTTATGAAGAACTAGAACCTGGTTTCTTTTTCAGTTTAAGGTCTCCCAGCTGGAGACAGACGCCAGTTTATCTTGGTGTATTCTGAGACTTTATGAAGAACTAGAACCTGGTTTCTGTTTCAGTTTTAAATCTCCCAGCTGGAGACACACGCCAGTCTATCTTGGTGTATTCTGAGACTTTATGAAGGACTAGAACCTAATTTCTGTTTTCTTTTAAGGTCTCCCAGCTGGAGACAGATGCCAGTCTATCTTGGTGTACTCTGAGACTTTATGAAGAACTAGAACCTAGTTTCTGTCCCAGCTGGAGACAGACGCCGGTCTTTAGGAATATTTTTTATTTGAACTGACATGAAGTTCAATCAGGGATCAAAGTGTGAACCATTCAGCTGCCTGCGTTGTCCAATCAGCCGGCTAGTGTTTGCTAGCATGTTAGCCTAGTTGGAACAGTGAGTGGTGTGTAGTGTAGTTAGCGTAGCATAAAGGTCAGTTTAAGCCCCGCCCCCTGCTGCATGATGGTCTGTAGATGAGAACATGTTGGATTAAGCCACAGATGGTTTTCTTGTACCTGTGTTCTTTGTGTTGATGCAGTGTGTTGAAACATGTTTTGATAAAGTCATTCATGCTCTTGGAACATTTTAAATCTTTCACAATTTCATCACTTTATTTCAACACTATTCAATAACTTTTACTCCAATTCTACTTGGTCACTTAAATACTACACGTTTCTCATATTACATATTAGTATATTCTAGTGTCAATTACCCATTTTTTGACATTAAAACAGATTGTATTGTTCTCTGAAGATGGTTGGCTGTAAGCACTAGGAACCTTTCAAAATAAAATGTCTAATTTCACTGCAGTGACAGTAGGTAAAGTTTCTGTTTTACTGTAAAACAAATCCACAGTGAACAAGTAATGTCGGTTTTTAACGTTTTACCAACTCACAGTAACAGAAAGGAAGTTAAAGCTTTTATTTTGGAAAGGTTCCAGGCAACCATGTTCAAAGAGACCAATACAGACATAATGTTCAAGGTCTCTTTCGTCAAGATTAAATGAAATAACAATAACTTAATTTAATGTACAATAGAACAGATCTGAAATGCAAAATCATAAGTTACCATTCCAGCAATCATTCATTTTAATGTGTAATACCTTTCTATTAACTCTCTTAATCATTAAAATGACCCATTTTACCAGTTGCATTTCAAAACCTTTATTCAAGAGTTAAACCTCAAAGACTCAAAGACTCTCAAAGAGAGAGGTTGTTGACTAACATCCGAGGGTTAAGTGTCATCTCTACAAGTAACAGGGAAATATTTCCAAACTGTTACGCGGCCTTCAAAATTCACCCTGTACATACAGCGACCTATGTTAAAATACAGGGGGCATGAGTACACCCCCCCATGTTAAAATACAGGGGGCATAAGTATATACCCCCCTATGTTAAAATACAGGGGGCATAAGTATACACCCCCCTATGTTAAAATACAGGGGGCATAATTATACACCCCCCTATGTTAAGATACAGGGGGCATAAGTATACACCCCCCTATGTTAAAATACAGGGGGCATGAGTACACCCCCCCCATGTTATAATACACAGGGCATGAGTATACACCCCCCTATGTTATAATACAGGGGGCATGAGTACACCCCCTATGTTATAATACAGGGGCATGAGTACACCCCCTATGTTATAATACAGGGGGCATGAGTACACCCCTCCCATGTTATAATACAGGGGCATGAGTACACCTCCCATGTTATAATACAGGGGCATAAGTATACACCCCCATGTTATAATACAGGGGGCATAAGTATACACCCCCCTATGTTAAAATACAGGGGCATAAGTATGTTTAACCTGATGTATGATAGATGATATATTTAATATTAACAGCTGTTAATGAAAGCCAGTCTATTCAAGTATTCATCTTCATTTTGATGTGACTCATATGGTGTATATTCAGGATAGTAACCACCTTATTGCTACTAGATATCTGGACAGTCAACTTCCAACCTGATGACACTAATCACAGAGTCCAGTTTTTCGTTCCAAAGGATAGCCACGCCTCCTGCTAAAAATCCTTTTGATAAAAAAGTCTCTTGTAAACATAAAATATCAGTATTGCAGCAGGTTATCCACCGCCATACGCCGTCTTCTGTCTCCAGCGCTATACGCCGTCTTCTGTCTCCACCGCTATACGCCGTCTTCTGTCTCCACCGCTATACGCCGTCTTCTGTCTCCACCGCTATACGCCGGCTTCTGTCTCCACCGCTATACGCCGTCTTCTGTCTCCAGCACTATACGCCGTCTTCTGTCTCCACCGCTATACGCCGTCTTCTGTCTCCACCGCTATACGCCGTCTTCTGTCTCCACCGCTATACGCCGGCTTCTGTCTCCAGCGCTATACGCCGTCTTCTGTCTCCACCGCTATACGCCGGCTTCTGTCTCCAGCGCTATACGCCGTCTTCTGTCTCCACCGCTATACGCCGGCTTCTGTCTCCAGCGCTATACGCCGTCTTCTGTCTCCACCGCTATACGCCGTCTTCTGTCTCCACCGCTATACGTCTTCTGTCTCCACCGCTATACGCGGCTTCTGTCTCCAGCGCTATACGCCGTCTTCTGTCTCCACCGCTATACGCCGTCTTCTGTCTCCACCGCTATACGCCGGCTTCTGTCTCCAGCGCTATACGCCGTCTTCTGTCTCCACCACTATACGCCGTCTTCTGTCTCCAGTGCTATACGCCGTCTTCTGTCTCCAACGCTATACGCCGGCTTCTGTCTCCACCACTATACGCCGTCTTCTGTCTCCACCACTATACGCCGTCTTCTGTCTCCACCGCTATACGCCGGCTTCTGTCTCCACCGCTATACGCCGGCTTCTGTCTCCAGCGCTATACGCCGGCTTCTGTCTCCAGCGCTATACGCCGTCTTCTGTCTCCACCGCTATACGCCGTCTTCTGTCTCCACCGCTACGCGGCTTCTGTCTCCACCGCTATACGCCGGCTTCTGTCTCCACCGCTATACGCCGTCTTCTGTCTCCACCGCTATACGCCGGCTTCTGTCTCCACCGCCATACGCCGGCTTCTGTCTCCACCGCTATACGCCGGCTTCTGTCTCCACCGCTATACGCGGCTTCTGTCTCCACCGCTATCGCTTCTGTCTCCAGCGCTATACGCCGGCTTCTGTCTCCACCGCTATACGCCGGCTTCTGTCTCCACCGCTATACGCCGGCTTCTGTCTCCACCGCTATACGCCGTCTTCTGTCTCCAGCGCTATACGTCGGCTTCTGCCCCACCGCTATACGCCGGCTTCTGTCTCCACCGCTATACGCTTCTGTCTCCAGCGCTATACGCCGGCTTCTGTCTCCACCGCTATACGCCGGCTTCTGTCTCCAGCGCTATACGCCGTCTTCTGTCTCCACCGCTATACGCCGTCTTCTGTCTCCACCGCTATACGCCGGCTTCTGTCTCCACCGCTATACGCCGGCTTCTGTCTCCACCGCTATACGCCGTCTTCTGTCTCCACCGCTATACGCCGGCTTCTGTCTCCACCGCCATACGTCGGCTTCTGCCCCACCGCTATACGCCGGCTTCTGTCTCCACCGCTATACGCCGGCTTCTGTCTCCACCGCTATACGCCGGCTTCTGTCTCCAGCGCTATACGCCGGCTTCTGTCTCCACCGCTATACGCCGGCTTCTGTCTCCAGCGCTATACGCCGGCTTCTGTCTCCAGCGCTATACGCCGGCTTCTGTCTCCAGCGCTATACGCCGGCTTCTGTCTCCACCGCTATACGCCGGCTTCTGTCTCCACCGCTATACGCCGGCTTCTGTCTCCACCGCTATACGCCGGCTTCTGTCTCCAGCACTATTGCCCAAGAGTAGGCCGCGGCAGTCATATGAACCAACCCCATAGGCTACAGTTTAGTTGGGCAGTGCAGTTGCATCCGCATTCTGTGGACTTATCTCAGAAACAGGCCTAGCTGTGCTAAAACCCATCACCCCCACTTTGCGTGGCTCATAAAATCACCTCACCACAGATCCTTCAGGTCACAGTTCTGGTTTATAAAACTCTGCAACATCTTTAGAGCCCCCCCCCCCTGCAGGTTTCTCTATAGAACCCCCCCACAGGTATTTCTATAGAGCCCCCCCTACAGGTTTCTCTATAGAGCCCCCCCCCCTCCCTACCGGTTTCTCTATAAAGCTCCCCTACAGTTTTCTTCATAGAGCCCTAACCCTACAGGTTTCTCTATTTATACTCACACTACATAAAATCAGCTCATTAACCAACAACTGACCATCATCGCTACGTCAATTGTCCCTTCTCCTCCCGTCCTTCGCGCCCGCACATGCGCATTGGCAGCACCTGTTACCAGAGAGCCACGGCCACACGAGGAGGCAGCGCGATAAACTGTAAGAATAAGTACAGAATAAGTGAAGAAAAGAGAGAATAAAAGAGAGGTTGAAGAGAGGAGAGGGAGCCGGAGGAGGGATGAACCAGCTGGAGCGGTAAGACGCACTTTCACCCGGCAAAACAGACGGAAAACACAGCTAGCCGCTAACCGTTAGCATCAAACCCATCAGTAGATATAGCTAGCAACTAACCGTTAGCATCAAACCCATCAGTAGATACAGCTAACCGTTAGCATCAGAATCATCATTAAATTCGGCTAACCGTTAGCATAAGACCCATCAGTAAATACAGCTAACCGTTAGCATCATGATCATCAGACAACAGAGCTAGCAGCTAACAGTTAGCATCAGAATCATCAGACAACACATCTACTAGCTAACCGTTAGCATCAGACCCATCCGTAAACACAGCTAGCAGCTAACCGTTAGCATCAGAGTGATCAGGCTTTGTGTACTATGCTTCGGAGAAGGAGCTGCTAAGTATTAGTAGTACCTACACAAACCAGCACCACACAGGGCTGTGTGTGTATACTGTGTACTATGTACTGTATGTATCCATACAGTATATACATGCGCATACTAAAAGAGACACTTGCTGTTTGTATTACAGTCAAAAAGACGAGGAGGACCAGGAGGAGACAGACTGTCACCATGACAACAGTGATGGGACCAACAATAACAACAACAACAACAGGCGCAAGGTGAGACAGCCTTTCACCCTGTCTGTCTCTCTCACCCCGTCTATCTCTCTCTCCCTGTCTGTCTTGTTGTCTTTCTATCTGTGATGTTGTCTCTCTATCTGTGTTGTTGTCCTCTCTCTGTGTGTTGTTGTCCTCTCTCTGTGTGTTGTTGACCTATCTGTGTTGTTGTCTCTCTATCTGTGTTGTTGTCCTCTCTCTGTGTTGTCTCTCTGTGTTGTTGTCCTCTGTGTTGTCTCTCTGTGTTGTTGTCCTCTGTGTTGTTGTCCTCTGTGTTGTCCTCTATCAGAGTTGTTCTCTATCAGAGTTCTCTCTATCTGTGGTGTTGTCCTCTCTCTGTGTTGTTGTCTTTCTATCTGAGTTGTTGTTGTCTCTCTCTCTGAGTTGTTGTCTCTCTATCTGTGATGTTGTTGTCTCTCTATCTGAGTTGTTGTTGCCTCTCTATCTGAGTTGTTGTTGTCTCTCTCTCTGAGTTGTTGTCTCTCTATCTGTGATGTTGTTGTCTCTCTATCTGTGATGTTGTCTCTCAATCTGAGTTGTTGTCTCTCTATCTGTGATGTTGTCTCTCTATCTGTGATGTTGTCTCTCTATCTGTGATGTTGTCTCTCTATCTGTGATGTTGTCTCTCTATCTGTGATGTTGTCCTCTGTGTTGTCTCTCTATCTGTGATGTTGTCCTCTCTCTGTGTTGTCTCTCTCTCTCTCTGAGTTGTCCTCTATCTGAGCCCTGACTTCATGTCAAGTTTCCCATTTTGAATATTAAAGTGAATTAACTGAATCTCTGTCTCCCTCCCTCCCTGTCTCCCTGTCCCCGTGTGTCTCCAGACGGTGTGTCCCGCTGCAGGAGAACACCCCCTGCAGTATAACTACACATTCTGGTTCAGCAGGAGAACTCCAAGCAGACCGGCCAGTTCTCAGAGCTACGAGCAGAACATCAGACAGATAGGCAGCGTGGCCTCGGTACACACACACACACACACACACACACACACACACACACACACACACACACAGAGGTCAGTTCTCAGAGCTACGAGCAGAACATCAGACAGATAGGCAGCGTGGCCTTGTTACACACACACACACACACACACACACACACACACACACACACACACACACACACACACTCTGACACCACTTTGTGGGTAAAAGGTTCTGTGTGTGTGTGTGTGTGTGTGTGTGTGTGTGTGTAGGTAGAGCAGTTCTGGAGGTTCTACAGCCACCTGGTGCGTCCCGGTGATCTGAGTGGACACAGTGACTTCCACCTGTTCAAAGAGGGAATAAAACCCATGTGGGAGGTAATAACCTGTCTGTCTCTCTGACCTGTCTGTCTCTCTGACCTGTCTCTCTCTAACCAACACTACCTTTTTAAATAATGAATAAAGGAATCTTGAATCTTGATAAAACTCAAATCAATAACAAGAGCAACATGTCACACCACTGCTGCTGTTTCCTGTCAGCAGGCCTGCAGCCGCCTTCTGGACTAACTGTGATCAGGGAACTGAAGACTGATCAAGGCCGGACTAGATAGATACAGTGGGGTTCAAAATAAGGCTGCACGATTATGGCCAAAATGATAATCATGATTATTTTGATCAATATTGTGATCACGATTATTATCAGGGTTATTTGTTGATTTTAACTAAGACATATTGTCACATAGGCTGTTTATAACTGCTTTCACATCCATATTATGCTACATTCTTATGTTGAAGTTGTATAGATATACAGCTGCAACACATGTAAATGAAAATTAGCTATCTAAAATAAATAGCCAAGGATATATTTTTTAAATGTATCTCTGAGAAAGCTCCTTCACTTGTTTTCAACAATAACTGATTAAAGGAGCTGGGGGGGGGGCGATGGACGCTACTCACAGAGTGACTCGTTATGAATGGGTCCAGCACGGGTCGAAAGACAAGTCAGCGGAGTTGCACACGTTGTGTGTATGAAATGTCTGTATCGTCACTGCGCTGGATTTTTATGATCTATGATATTCTGGCCATGGGTCACATCTCTGGTCCAGGTCCAGCAGGATCCGCTCACACGCTGTTACTGTTACGAACTAAAGTTAGTTGCATTCAATAACTTCTTGTGTGTTTTTCGCCGCACGGAGAGTAGGCTAAGAGGACAGATCCAACAGGCACGGCTTTACAGAAGAAGTGGGTCATGTAACACAAAATTAAACCATATCCATATAAACAACATTGCAGCGGATGCAATGACATTAGGTGCACCGGTTCTTCCTAGAGGAAAAATATTACTCGCACCCTAGAGCCCTGTGAGTTAACAGACACTAACTAGCACCGACTAGCACTGGTCACTGCTGTTTTCTGAAAAACAGACGGGACAAAATGTTGCGTTTACTGGTAAATCTTGAGACTGACGTATAACCGACTGCTACCTGTTGAATTTTCCTCCCGTTACTCTGTCGTCTGTGACTGTCTAAATCTAGAAACTAAGCTGCGCTGTGCAGGAACATCTCTGACTGGCTCATGATCAGACGGTGGTTTATGGAGCGGTAGATGGCTTTGCAATAATAAACGGAGCGTTCTTTGAAATGACGCATTTAAAATAATTGCTCGATCACGTAAATTTGATCGTGGGAAGTCAAAATCGTGATCGTGATTAAAATTCGAATAATTTTGCAGCCCTAGTTCAAAAGTTTGGGCCCCCCAGGTAAAAATGTGTATTAATCCGCATAAAGAAGCCAATAAAAGATTTAAAAAAAATCTCCAAAAGGCATCAAATGACAGATTAGACATTTGTATAATATGTCACAAAAAGTTAGATTTTATTTCATCATTTACACTTTCAAAATAACAGAAAACAAAAAAATGGCGTCTGCAAAAGTTTGGGCCCCCTGCAGAGTTAATACCTTGTACCTTGTAAAGTTTGATGGCCACAGGCAGGAATGACTTCCTGTGGTGCATTTTGGGAGAATGAGTCTTTCACTGAAAGTGCTCCTGTGATTTAGCAGCAAGCCATGGAGTGGGTGCGAGACATTGTCCAAGATGGCATGTAGTTTGGACAGCATCCTCCTCTCTGATACCACTGACAGAGAGTCCAGATCCATCCCCCCCAACGTCACTGGCCTTGCGGATCAGTTTGAGTCTGTTGGCGTCCGCTACCCTCAGCCTGCTGCCCCAGCATGCAACTGCAAAAAGGATAGAACTGACCACCACAGACTCATAAAACATCTTCAGCATTGTCCTGCAGATGTTGAAGGACCTCAGCCTCCTCAGAAAATAGAGACGGCTTTGGCCCTTCCTGTAGAAGGGTTGATTGTCCAGTTTATTGTCCAAGTGCACTCCCAGGTATTTGTAGTCCTCAACAATGTCCACACTGACCCCTGGATGGAAACAGGGCTCACTAGTCCCCCACCACAGCTCTGTACTCAGCCTTGTCACCCTCGCTGATACATCCAACCACAGCAGAGTCATCAGAAAACCTCTGAAGATGGCAAGACTCTGTATGGCAGTTGAAGTCTGTGGTGTAGATGGTGAAGAGGAAGGGAGAGAGGACAGTCCCCTACGGGGCCCCGGTGTTGCTGTTTTAAGGTCTATCCATAGATTTTCCATTATGTTGAGGTCAGGAGATTGTGAAGGCCATGGCAAAACCTTCATTTTACGCCTCTTGATGTAATCCACCGTGGATTTTGAGGTGTGTTTAGGATCAATATCCATTTGTAGAAGCCATCATCTCTTAACTTCAGCTTTTTCACAGATGGCATCAAGTTAGCATCCAAAATTTGTTAACATTTTATTGAATCGATTTTTCCTTCTACTCCTGAAATGTTCCCTGTGCCACTGGCTGCAATACAACCCCCATGCTTAACAGTTGGACAGAGATTCTTTTCATTAAATTCTGTGTCCTTGAGTTATAATAGACCAGAGTAGATAGATAAGGTATAAGATAGTACAGTGAGTTCCAGTAGTCCAGGAGATTGGTGACCACACCTGTCTCCAGGTGGCTGTGGAGCAGGTAAGGCTCCACCTTCCCAAGACGTCAGAGTCCTTACCACTGAGCTGGTTATCCAGTTTAACCCTTGTGTTGTCTTCCAATCAACCATGAAAAAGTTATCGCTTTTTCTGACATTTTTGTCACTTTTTCAACGTTGTGGGTGCTTTTTTAAATGTCTTTTCCAAAGTTATTTGATATTTCTAATGTTGACATTTTCAACTTATTTTGAAGGCCCATTTTTTGTGATGAATAAAACTGAAAATTTATCAAATTTGACCCGAGGACAACATGAGGGTTAAAATACTTTTTCTAATGGGCAGCAGTTTCAGGACGTTGGACTAAGAGCGCTGTTAAAACCAGAGACATCGGGCTTCCCAAAAATTACAACTTCAGTTTCTTTGTCATTAAAGTTTAAAATATCCAGTGTTTTACTTCATGTTCTCAGAGCTCCACCTGAGTGTGTTTTGGTATCAAAGGCAGGTAAACCTGGACGTCATCTGCGAAGCAGTGAAAGGAAATGTATTTTAGGAGGATTGATCCCAGGGCAGCACATACAGCGAGAACAAGACTGGGCCTAAAACTGAGCCTTGAGGCACCCCGCTGTCCATCGAGGCTTTGAGTAGAAAGGGCCGAGGTTTACAGAGAAAGACCTGTCTGTCAGATCTGACTGGAACCACTTCAGAGCTAACCTGTCTGTCTCTCAGTTGGACAACGCAGAGGGGTCTCTCTCTAACCTGTCTGTCTCTCTGTTGGACAACGCAGAGGGGTCTCTCTGTCTAACCTGTCTTTCTCTCTCTGACCTGTCTTTCTGTTAGACAACAAAGAGGGGTCTCTCTCTCTCTAACCTGTCTCTCTCTCTAGCCTGTCAGTCTGTAACCTGTCAGTCTGTCTGACCTGGCTGTCTGTAACCTGTCTGTCTCTCTGACCTGTCTGTGACATGTCTGTCTCTCTGACCAGTCTGTCTATAATCTGTCTGTCTCTCTGACCAGTCTGTCTGTAACCTGTCTGTCTGTAACCTGTTTGTCTGACCTGGCTGACCTGTCTGAGACCTGTCTGTCTCTCTGACCAGTCTGTCTCTGACCAGTCTCTAACCTGTCTGTCTGTAACCTGTCTGTCTCTCTAACCTTTCTGTCTCTTTGACCTGTCTGTCTGCAGGACGAGTCTAACCGCGGGGGGGGGAAGTGGATCATCCGGCTGCGTAAAGGTCTGGCCAGCCGGTTCTGGGAGAACATCATCCTGGCGATGCTGGGGGAGCAGTTCATGGTGGGGGGGGAGATCTGTGGGGCCGTGGTCTCCATACGCTTCCAGGTACCTCAATACTAGTGCAATACTACTATCATACTACTATAGCAGTTCATGGTGTGGGGAGATCTGTGGTGCCGTGGTCTCCGTACGCTTCCAGGTACTGCAATACTACTGCAATACTACTATCATACTACTGCAATACTACTACAGCAGTTAATGGTGGTCTCCATACATTTCCAGGTACTGCAATACTACTGCCATACTACCACTCCTTAAACTAAAAAGCGATAAAACCAAACTCCTCCTCGTAGCCACCAAATCAACCCTATCCAAAATCAGTAGTTTCACTCCTTGGTCTCCCCTTCCCCTCAGGTCAAGAGTCTGGGCGTAGTCCTCGACTCCTCCCTATCCTTTCAGTCACACATAAATAATATCTGCCGGTCTGCATACTTCCATCTAGCAACATTAAGCGCCTCCGTCCCTCCCTTACCACTCACACGGCCTCCATCCTTATCCACAACTTCATCACCTCCCGCCTTACTGGAACTCCTTCTTTTTGGCCTCCCTCAAAAATCCCTCCATAAACTTCAACTTCTTCAGAACTCAGCAGCTTGTGTTATCACCAGAACCCCCTCTTTTCATGATATAACCCCCGTCCTTCGGCAACTCGTGTCATCACCAGAACCCCCCCTTCTCATCATATAACCCCCATCCTTCAGCAGCTTGTGTCATCACCAGAACCCCCTCTTTTCATCATATAACCCCCGTCCTTCAGCAGCTTGTGTCATTACCAGAACACCAGCAATACTACTTCTATACTATTGTAATCAGAATCAGAAATACTTTATTGATCCCCGAAGGGAAACTCTGTGTTGCAGTTGCACAAATATTAGAAATATAGAGTAGAAATATAAATAAAGAAATATAACGAGTTTGGATATGTACGGTATTTACATAGTTATTTACATAATTGACATAATTAAGGAATTTAAATGGTGAAAAGTAATAATAATAATAATAATTTTAGCAGTATTGCTCACATTTCAGGCCAGTGTTATTGCACAAAACAGATAATACAAATAATATTGTCCAGTTTCAACCTCTCTAAGTGTCTGTGTCAGACACTTAGAGGGAGGAGTTATAAAGTTTGATGCCCACAGGCAGGAATGACTTCCTGTGGTGCTCTGTGGTGCATTTTGGGAGAATGAGTCTATCACTGAAAGTGCTCCTGTGATTTAGCAGCAAGCCATGGAGTGGGTGCGAGACATTGTCCAAGATGGCATGTAGTTTGGACAGCATCCTCCTCTCTGACACCACCGACAGAGTCCAGATCCACCCCCCCCCCCAACGTCACTGGCCTTGCGGATCACTTTGTTGAGTCTGTTGGCGTCCGCTACCCTCAACCTGCTGCCCCAGCATGCAACTGCAAAGAGGATAGCACTGGCCACCACAGACTCATAAAACATCTTCAGCATTGTCCTGCAGATGTTGAAGCACCTCAGCCTCCTCAGAAAATAGAGACGGCTTTGGCCCTTCCTGTAGAGGGGTTGAGTGTCCAGTTTGTTGTCCAAGTGCACTCCCAGGTATTTGTAGTCCTCCACCATGTCCACACTGACCCCCTGGATGGAAACAGGGCTCACTGCTGCCTTGGCTCTCCTTAGATCCACCACCAGCTCCTTAGTCTTTGTCACGTTGAGCTGTAGATGGTTCTGCTCACTCCATGTGATAAAGTCCCCCACCACAGCTCTGTACTCAGCCTTGTCACCCTCGCTGATACATCCAACCACAGCAGAGTCATCAGAAAACTTCTGAAGATGGCAAGACTCTGTGTGGCAGTTGAAGTCTGTGGTGTAGATGGTGAAGAGGAAGGGAGAGAGGAGAGGGAGAGGACAGCGGCCTGCGGGGCCCCGGTGTTGCTGACCACACTGTCTGACACACAGTGTTGCAGGATGTGGTCTGTCAGTCAAGTAGTCAACAATCCAGGACACGAGGGGGGTCCACCTGCATCGCTATCAGCTTCTCACCCAGCAGGGCCGGCCGGATGGTGTTGAAAGCACTGAAGAAGTCAAAAAACATGACCCTCACCGTGCTCGCCGGCTTGTCCAGGTGTGCGTAGATGCAGTTCAACAGGAAGATGATGTCGTCCTCAACTCCCAGTTGGGGCTGGTAGGCGAACTGGAGGGGGTCCAGGAGAGGTCTCACCATGGGCCGCAGCTGTTCCAGAACCAGTCTCTCCAGGGTCTTCATGATGTGGGAGGTCAGTGCCACGGGTCTGTAGTCCTTGGCGTCACTGGGACGTGGCGTCTTTGGCACAGGAACGAGGCAAGATGTCCTCCACATCACAGGGCCCTTTGGAGACTAAGGCTCAGGTTGAAGACATGGTGAAGGACTCCACATAGCTGGGGGGCACAGGCTTTGAGCACCCCAGGACGGATACCACCAGGGCCTGCAGCCTTATTAGAGTGGACTCTGGTCAGCTGTCTTCTCACCTGGTCAGCAGTGAGGCACACAGAGTACTACAGAATACTACTACCATACTACTGCAATACTTCTGCAGAACTACTACCATACTATTATCATACTACTCCAATTCTACTGACATACTACTGCAATTATATTGCTATACTACTGTGATACTACTACAGAACTACTGCAGTTGTACCTTGGCTAACCTTCCAACATGTAAAGAAGAAAAGAAATGTGCTGAAATGTGTTTTTCATTATGAATCTTGTCTCTCTGCCTCTCTGTCTCTCTACCTCTCTGTCTCTCTCCTGGTTTGTCCGTCTATCTCTTTACCTGTCTCGCTGTCTCCCTCTCTGTCTATCTCTTTACCTGTCTTTCTCCCTGTCTGTCTCTCTCTAAGGAGGACATCCTGTCCATCTGGAACAGGACGTCCAACGACCAGACGACGACGTCCAGAATCAGAGACACGCTGAGACGAGTCCTGAACCTCCCTACCAACTCCATCATGGAGTACAAGACCCACACGGACAGTCTCAGGTACTACTATATTATACTACTACTGTAGTACTACTTCCGACCAACTCCATCATGGAATATAAGACCCACACAGACAGCCTCAGGTACTACTATATTATACTACTACTGAAGTACTACTACCGACCAACTCCATCATGGAATATAAGACCCACACAGACAGCCTCAAGTACTACTATATTATACTACTACTGCAGTACTACTGCTGAGTACCCATTATTTGAAGTTTCTGTGTGTGTTTCAGGGACAACTCGAGCTTCAGAAACACAAAGATTTCCCTCTGAAGAGTTCCTGACCAATCAGGACGCAGATCACTGTGTGTGTGTGTGTGTGTGTGTGTGTGTGTGTGTGTTTTGACTGGACCAATAAAGTAACTGAATGAAATATTTGTATTGTCTGATTTATGATCATCTGGAAGAATTTTCCTGAATGACTTGAGTTAAACCAGGAGAGAGTTTCTGCCTGCTCAGTTTCTCATGTCCGGCGTCCTAATGAAACAGTTTCTTATGTCCGGCGTTGTAATGAAACAGTTTCTTATGTCCGGCGTCCTAATGAAACAGTTTCTTATGTCCGGCGTTGTAATGAAACAGTTTCTTATGTCCGGCGTTGTAATGAAACAGTTTCTCATGTCCGGTGTTGTAATGAAACAGTTTCTTATGTCCGGCGTTGTAATGAAACAGTTTCTTATGTCCGGCGTTGTAATGAAACAGTTTCTTATGTCCGGCGTCCTAATGAAACAGTTTCTCATGTCCGGCGTTGTAATGAAACAGTTTCTTATGTCCGGCGTTGTAATGAAACAGTTTCTTATGTCCGGCGTTGTAATGAAACAGTTTCTCATGTCCGGCGTTGTAATGAAACAGTTTCTCATGTCCGGCGTTGTAATGAAACAGTTTCTTATGTCCGGCGTTGTAATGAAACAGTTTCTTATGTCCGGCGTTGTAATGAAACAGTTTCTCATGTCCGGCGTTGTAATGAAACAGTTTCTTATGTCCGGTGTTGTAATGAAACAGTTTCTCATGTCCGGCGTTGTAATGAAACAGTTTCTTATGTCCGGTGTTGTAATGAAACAGTTTCTCATGTCCGGCGTTGTAATGAAACAGTTTCTTATGTCCGGTGTTGTAATGAAACAGTTTCTCATGTCCGGCGTTGTAATGAAACAGTTTCTTATGTCCGGCGTTGTAATGAAACAGTTTCTCATGTCCGGCGTTGTAATGAAACAGTTTCTCATGTCCGGCGTTGTAATGAAACAGTTTCTTATGTCCGGCGTTGTAATGAAACAGTTTCTCATGTCCGGCGTTGTAATGAAACAGTTTCTTATGTCCGGCGTCCTAATGAAACAGTTTGTCATGTCCGGCGTCCTAATGAAACAGTTTGTCATGTCCGGCGTTGTAATGAAACAGTTTCTTATGTCCGGTGTTGTAATGAAACAGTTTGTCATGTCCGGCGTCCTAATGAAACAGTTTCTCATGTCCGGCGTCCTAATGAAACAGTTTGTCATGTCCGGCGTCGTAATGAAACAGTTTCTCATGTCCGGCGTCCTAATGAAACAGTTTGTCATGTCCGGCGTTGTAATGAAACAGTTTCTTATGTCCGGCGTTGTAATGAAACAGTTTGTCATGTCCGGCGTCGTAATGAAACAGTTTGTCATGTCCGGCGTCCTAATGAAACAGTTTGTCATGTCCGGCGTCCTAATGAAACAGTTTGTCATGTTCGGCGTCGTAATGAAACAGTTTGTCATGTCCGGCGTCCTAATGAAACAGTTTGTCATGTCCGGCGTTGTAATGAAACAGTTTCTCATGTCCGGCGTTGTAATGAAACAGTTTCTCATGTCCGGCGTTGTAATGAAACAGTTTCTTATGTCCGGCGTTGTAATGAAACAGTTTCTCATGTCCGGCGTTGTAATGAAACAGTTTGTCATGTCCGGCGTTGTAATGAAACAGTTTGTCATGTCCGGCGTTGTAATGAAACAGTTTGTCATGTCCGGCGTTGTAATGAAACAGTTTGTCATGTCCGGCGTCGTAATGAAACAGTTTGTCATGTCCGGCGTTGTAATGAAACAGTTTGTCATGTCCGGCATTGTAATGAAACAGTTTGTCATGTCCGGCGTCGTAATGAAACAGTTTGTCATGTCCGGCGTCGTAATGAAACAGTTTGTGTTTGTCATGTTCAGCGTCGTAATGAAACAAGTTTCATGTTCAGTGTCATAATGAAACAGTTTGTCATGTCCGGCGTCCTAATGAAACAGTTTCTAATGTCCGGCGTCCTAATGAAACAGTTTGTCATGTTCAGCGTCGTAATGAAACAGTTTGTCATGTCCGGCGTCCTAATGAAACAGTTTGTCATGTCCGGCGTTGTAATGAAACAGTTTCTCATGTCCGGCGTTGTAATGAAACAGTTTCTCATGTCCGGCGTTGTAATGAAACAGTTTCTTATGTCCGGCGTTGTAATGAAACAGTTTCTCATGTCCGGTGTTGTAATGAAACAGTTTGTCATGTCCGGCGTTGTAATGAAACAGTTTGTCATGTCCGGCGTCCTAATGAAACAGTTTCTCATGTCCGGCATTGTAATGAAACAGTTTGTCATGTCCGGCGTCGTAATGAAACAGTTTGTCATGTTCAGCGTCGTAATGAAACAAGTTTCATGTTCAGTGTCCTAATGAAACAGTTTGTCATGTCCGGCGTTGTAATGAAACAGTTTCTCATGTCCGGCGTTGTAATGAAACAGTTTCTCATGTCCTCTCCTGATGTCTTTAATAAGAATGACCTCATGGGGAGACAGACACCATGTCCTGTAGCTTTAAGAGATTGAATCATGGCCAGCTCTGCCCTCTGGGGGCTGGACAGCTTCACTGCTTCAACCCTACAGTCTGGTTCCAGAACAACATCTGGGCCAATTATTAATATTTCATAATAGTTCAACTTTATTGTCATTACACAGGTACAATTACAAGGCAACAAAATGCAGTTTAGGTCTAACCAGAAGTGCAACAGCAGTAAGTGCAGATATACAATGGTTCCATAGTGCAGGATGGATATGTACTGAATAAATATAGAAATGAATACTATTATAAACAGAATTTTACAGATAGAATTTTCCTATGAATATAATATATAGATAACACGTATTGGTAACAAGATTTACAGGTGTACTACGAATATATATACAGATGGCTATTACTATAAACAGATTTTTTACAGATAGATATATATAATAAGTTAGGCTAAAATGAGCAGTATAACAAGGATTTAAAGGTAGTACAAATAAAGTTTGGGCATAAGCTATCCAAATTAAAGTGCACTGGAGAGTAATTGCATATTACAGTTAAAGTACGTTATTGCAGATGTATATGTAAACAATTGGTACTGTGAATAAACAGTCGGCAGTGCAGATTGAAATACCAGTCAAGGTAAGTAGTGCAAGATCAGATATAAACAGTTGTTACTATAGTAACAGTCAGCAGTGCAAGTGAACATTATAGTATTGCAGATAACAAAATGGAGGCAGGTGTGAGGAGGGAGAGGAGAGTCTATCAGTATATGAGGGGAGTGGGATCAGTGAGGGTTAGAGTTCAATAAAGAGACAGCACTGGGGAAAAAACTGTTCTTTAGTTTGCTGGGCCTGGTCTGGAGGCACCTGAACCGCCTGCCGGAGGGCAGGAGAGAAAACAGTCTGTGGACTGGGTGAGAGGAGTCCTTAAGGATGCTGCGAGCTTGATGCAGACAGCGTTTCCTCTGGATGTGTTAACCCGTGTTATTGGAACGGGTCAGGGGTAACCCGTGTTATTAGAACGGGTTAGGGGTAACCCGTGTTATTAGAACGGGTTAGGGGTAACCCGTGTTATTAGAACGGGTTAGGGGTAACCCGTGTTATTAGAATGGGTTAGGGGTAACCCGTGTTATTAGAATGGGTTAGGGGTAACCCATGTTATTAGAATGGGTTACGATATTATTAGTATCGTCAGCCTTTTCCATCAAGAAGCAACATTCACCTCTCCTTGTTACTGCACACACACACACACACACACACACACACACACACACACACACACACCCTCATTACATCCTGGTCTAAAGCCAAAGTTAAACCACCTGAACTCTAAAGGAGATTAAAGCTAAAGCCTCTGACTCTGTGGGGGTTTATTCTCTCTCTCTCTGTCTCTCTCTCCATCTCTCTTATTCTCTCTCTCTCTCTGTCTGGCTTTCTGTCTCTCTCTCTCTCTCTCTCTCTCTCTCTCTCTCGTTTGTCCTACCAATTTTTTCTGCAGCGCGGTTTTCGTTGAAGATTGTTTTTCGTTAATCGACTGAAACTGTTTTTTTTTTTAATGATGAATCTGTGAGACACAAGGTAAGGTGTGTGTGTGTGTCTGTGTGTGTGTGTGTGTAGTTTTTTTTTTTTTTAAATTAGCTTATATGAGTCCAATAGAAAATATTTGTGGTCAGATATTAGTTAGTTTGGTATTTACTTGAATATCTCCAGGTTGTTTATTTATTTGAATATCTCCAGGTTATTGTTTATTTATTTGAATATCTCCAGGTTATTGTTTATTTATTTGAATATCTCCAGGTTATTGTTTGGTGTTATCACATCTCTGATGATCACCATGGTAACTCAAAAAAATGATGGTCAGAAGATTATGGACAGAGAATATAACAGAAAGCTGCATAATTAGAAGTAGTATATACTATATATATATATATATATATATATATGTGTGTGTGCGTGCGTGCGTGTTACTGTGATTGGATTAAATGTGTGAGCCAACCCTTCCGGTCCTTAAAGGGACAGTGACCTCCATATTCCTCCTTACTCAGCCTCTCCTCACTGGGAAGTACTTTACGTTTCTGATAGAAGTTGATTGTGTTGACCAGCCAGACCATCATCCAGATGTTGGGTCTGGGTCTCTGATTCACCATGGGCTCATGATGGTCAGAAGATTATGGACAAGAATATCCTCTGCACCCAAAGGACAGCGCTCTGACCAATCAGAGCATTAAGAATGATATATATAGACTAACTCCTAGTCTTGTTTTAAGAATGACGTTCGGAGATTAACTCCAAGTCTTCCTCCTTAAAGAATGACCTCCATATTCCTCCTTACTCAGCCTCTCCTCACTGGGAAGTACTTTACGTTTCTGATAGAAGTTGATTGTGTTGACCAGCCAGACCATCATCCAGATGTTGGGTCTGGGTCCATTGGCTGGGCTCAGTCTGAGGGGCTGGACAAAAAGATTCCCTCTGCACCCAAAAGGACAGCGCTCTGACCAATCAGAGCATTAAGAATGACGTTGGAGATTAACTCCAAGTCTTCCTTTTTAAGAATGACGTCGGAGATTAACTCCTAGTCTTCCTTTTTAAGAATGACGTTGGAGATTAACTCCAAGTCTTCCTTTTTAAGAATGATGTCATAGACACACACCCCTGGCGGTCTGATCTTATCCAGAATCAAGATTTAAAAAGAAGCCAAGCTTTTTGTGTCTGCTGCAGGGTTAGGCTTATTATATAACCCTATAATAAGCCTAACCCTGCAGCAGACACAAAAAGCTTGGCTTCTTTTTAAATCTTGATTCTGGATAAGAACAGACCACCTGGTGGTTGCTATGGTTCTCAGCACTATATATACACTACTGGTCAAAGGTTTTAGAATGACCCAATTCTTCCCGTTCTTTATTTAAATTTTAAGACCAATGAACAGCTTTAGGTTACCTAAAACTGAAAAAATAATGGACATTTTAGAATTTTACAAACATTTTAATTTTAAAATGCCAAGAAATTGGTTAAAAACGTAAGGCTGTTCTGCAGCGATGGAGGATGATCACGCTTTGAAAGTTGGTGCTACCAATTCCCACAGGAGTTCCATCTTACACACCCCGTCTGTATAAAAGGATTGTTGGAACACCATACTCTGTACAGGAACACACTGTGGTACCATACCCTGTACAGGAACAAGCATTAAAGCGTTAAGCTTTACATTGATGTAAAACATTAATGGTGATAACAAATGTACGGCACACACTAAAGATACTTACATTTAAATCATTATTTCACCGTCAGCGATGCCGCTTGAACTCCTGCTTAGGTCTGCTACTTAATTTTTTTAACGAGACGACAAAGGCCCGCGCATAGGATCGGGGGTGATTTGGGACCGCGAAGGATACACATATGCATCCGTCTCTGTCTATGGGAAATTTTCTGAATGACGTGGCATCCTCCAAATTCTGGCTTTGGAAGATCGTTCCTTGACATTGGGAAACACCCAAGGTGTCAGTGAGACAGTCTTCTTCACCATCAAAGGCTCTGACAGGAAGAGGTAGCAGGCGGCAGAGGTGGCAGACCCAACAGAGTCAGAAGACAAGTTTCTGAGAGTCAACAGTTTGTGTGATGGGCGTCTCACAGGACAACAGCTTCAAGCTCAGCTTCATAGTGGTCATAATAAGTCTCAGTTTCACCTGTAAAGAGAAGTCTTGGAGCTGCAGGTTTGATAGGTCCAGTTGCAGCAAGAAAGCCATTGTTAAGACGTCAGAATAAGAAAAAGAGGCGTGCCTGGGCCAAGAAACACTGGACTACTGAAGACTGGAAGAAGGTGTTATGGACTGATGAATTAAAGAATTAAAATCTTCGGTTCATCATGCAGGATCTTTGTACGCCGTTGAGTAGGCGAAAGGATGGTTCCTCAGTGTGGGACTACTTTACCCTGACCCCATCAAACATGGAGGGGGGAGCGTGAAGGTATGGGGCTGTTTTACTGGATCTAGGGTCAGTAACCTATACTACTACACCATGCAGTACCCTGTGGTACTACGCCATGCAGTACCCTCTGGTACTAGGCCATGCAGTACCCTGTGGTACTAGGCCATGCAGTACCCTGTGGTACTATGCCATGCAGTACCCTCTGGTACTAGGCCATGCAGTACCCTGTGGTACTACGCCATGCAGTACCCTCTGGTACTAGGCCATGCAGTACCCTGTGGTACTACGCCATGCAGTACCCTCTGGTACTAGGCCATGCAGTACCCTGTGGTACTACGCCATGCAGTACCCTCTGGTACTAGGCCATGCAGTACCCTGTGGTACTACGCCATGCAGTACCCTGTGGTACTATGCCATGCAGTACCCTGTGGTATTACGCCATGCAGTACCCTCTGGTACTACACCATGCAGTACCCAGTTGTACTACACCATGCAGTACCCTGTGGTACTACACCATGCAGTACCCTGTGGTACTATGCCATGCAGTACCCTCTGGTACTATGCCATGCAGTACCATGTGGTACTATGCCATGCAGTACGCTCTGGTACTATGCCATGCAGTACCATGTGTTACTATGCCTTGTTGGTCAGGGGTATATTATCATACACATATTAGGGTATTAGGGTAAATCTATATTCTAGATAATAACCCTACACATTAGCCCAAGCTAACTACCTTATGAGAAGAAAAGATGATAATCTTAAAACCACAAGTGGCGCAGTCCCCTGACTAACGCTGGTCTGGGATGGACTGGACAGGACAGTGGAAGCAAAGCAACCTGACCCACATGTACTGCATGGGAAGTACTTCTGAACAATATTTGATTCCCAACGAGTGTGTTCAGATGTTGTATCTGCCAAAGGGGGAAAAACAAGAAAACATTTTGGTTAATAAATGTATTTTTTAACTTCAGTTGTTTATTTGTTCTATTCTTTAATTTCAGAGTACAATAAGACATCAAACTGCATGAATTTCAATAAAAACCTGGAAAAATTGGGGTGTTCTAAAACGTATGAGCGGTAGTGTGTTAATATTATAATGTAGTCAGTATATATAAATATAAATTTATATAAATAAACTTCCTGTTCTTTTTCAGGTTTCCAGGATGCAGCTTCCCAGGTTGTTGCCAGGGGCCTGTCTGTGGTTGCTATGCGTCTCAGAGGTTTGGACAGCAACCTTTAAATTGGCTCTTATTGGCCCGTGGTCATGTGACCCCATGTTCACCCGGGCGATGCCGACTGCGGCGGCCAACCTGGCGTTGTCACGGTTACGTAGTGACATGGGAATGAGCCGAGGATACTGGTACGACGTCAAACTGCTGGACGAGAGCTGCTCCGCCTCCAAAGGTTTGTCAGCCAATCAGTGGACATATATGTATGTATATAATTAAAGACCTTTAGATTATCTTCTTCTTCTCTGCTTGTATTACAGCGCTGACAGATCTCGGGGACATGGAGGGTTACGGCCACGCCTACATTGGACCCTTTAATCCCGCCCTCTGCCACGCTGCCTCCCTATTGGCTCAGCACTGGGAGGCGGGCCTTGCCTCGCCAGGCTGTCTGGATGCTGATTGGCCAAACCTGCCACCCATCACACCGCCCAGCAGGGTGCTGTTCACCGTGCTGCGGTTCTTCCGCTGGGCACACGTTGCTGTCATCACCGGTGGGATAACGTTGAATATCTTGATAACCAGATGTTAAAATATATATCTATCTGTTGTTATCTCAGGCGTTATCTCTGGTGTTATCTCAGGTTAATCCTAAATACAGAAGCTAACCCTACCCAACTTTAGGACTCTTATCTCAGGTGTTATCTCTGGTGTTATCTCTGGTGTTCTCTCAGGTGTTATCTCAGGTGTTATCTCAGGTGTTATCTCTGGTGTTATCTCTGGTCTTATCTCAGGTGTTATCTCTGGTGTTCTCTCAGGTGTTATCTCAGGTGTTATCTCAGGTGTTATCTCAGGTGTTCTCTCAGGTTGGGAGATCCTAAATATCTTTGAATCCAACATCATGGACAAGACTGTAAAGGCGCCAATGAAGTCTGTCGTCACATTAATGATGTTTGATAAAGTTTCTGTCTTTCTTTACGTTGGACATCAGCTCCATCCGACCTATGGGAGAGCACTGGACAGGAAGTAGCCTCGGCGCTCCGAGCTCTGGGCCTGCCGATTGGTCCGGTGGTTACCATGGAAACAGAGAGCAAGGGCGGACCTCGGGAGGCACTCAGAACAATCAGAGAAGCCGACAAGGTCAAAGGTCAGAGCTGTTTGTGTTCAACAGATCAGATGAGATTAACATCTTCATACACAGATACATTATGTATCTGCACGTGATCACTTGGTTTAGAAAACCCTAAAGTCCAGTTCAGACCAGAGACTAGAGATGAAACCATTTCAGAACGTACTCCCTGCAAGGTTTCTGCGTCTCAGCTGGACTCAAACCAGCCTCTGGTCAAGGTTCAAGAGGCTGGCTTTAGGACGTAAGAGACGTCTCCTGTTCAACAGCCAATAGAGAAGTCAGCTGGTGGAGTCTCCAGAGGCTGGTTTTAGGACGTAAGAGACGTCTCCTGTTCAACAGCCAATAGAGAAGTCAGCTGGTAGAGTCTCCAGAGGCTGGTTTTAGGACGTAAGAGATGTCTCCTGTTTTATTTGAAATCACAATGCTAATCCTTCCAAGCTAACATTAACCTGTTCCGACCAAACTGTCCCGGACAGTTTGAGGAAATGTTTTCTTCACTCATAAATTGCAAGCATTAAATCTTCATAAACACGCTCATGCAGCACATCATTAGAAAGCTTAAAGTCTCATGATTCCATTAAGCCCACACACAAAGCATAACGTGACTTACAGCGGTTAGAATCATGTTATGAAGTAAAGAAAGAAAGATTTGAGTCTAAGTCGAGTGGGTTTTTTTCTTTATTCACAGCGGTGAAAGATCGCCAAAAACTTTTTTTTCCTACATTGCCAACAGTCCAAGGTATTAGAATATCCAAGCCATGTAATCCAAAATTAGCAGGTCCCCTCACAATCTTGTAGTTTCTGGCCGAGTTTTGACGTAGTGAAATCTAGATAGTTCATAATTTCTTTTCGTTTTGATCGCTTGTATTGTCTCCCCTCGGCGCAGTAAAAAGTAGCGCTGCCCACCGGCAGAAAGTATGAAGCATGAGCTTTCGAGTGAAGTTTGTTGCCGGCAAATCCGTCGACTGTAACCCGAGCTGTCCCTTATGGAACCCAATCATGTCGCAGGATTCGGAGGAAAGCCACGTGGGAAAGATTGACAGTTTTTTCTTCCAATTAGGACTAAATGTTATGAAACCGGCCTCCCTGTGTAGCCAATAAGAAGACGAGTTGATTGATACCAAACTTGACCAGAAAATTTTAACCCTGTGATGGCTGCAGCTGTGTCAAAGCAAAAATAGGGCCTTAATTATTTCATTTCACTATTTCATCAATTTAAAATGACTTATTTCTATAGATTAATGTATATAGTTATTTCAGGTATGTGTGTGAGTGATGTGGATGTGTTTTTGTATTTAAGAAGTTTTGTATTTTGCACTTTTTTGGCTTTTTTAGAAATAAGAAATAAGAAAAACACACAGACATATCTGTAGAAATAAATTCATATAAAATCCATTTGCTGAGTCATTTTCTTCTGGATTTTTCTGTATTAATTTCAGACATGTGGCTGGGGTACTATTTTTGTATCTAGCCCATGTAATATGCTTACAGTAGGGTTTTAATAATTTTACAGATGATTTACTTGGACGGAAATAGAAATGCTCTATTCTAACCTCTTTAGCTCTGTGTCAGTAAGGCCTAGTGTCACACTGACACTAGAAACAAAAAATTGAGAGTGTTAGCTTCCTATTGAACTCAGGACCATCCCAGAGGGCCAAAGGATGTGGGAACTGTAGCAATTCTTTTGAGGTAAAAATTTAGGCGAGAAAAGCATGTATTTTCAAGTGCTGCTCCTTATACTGGATTAAGGTAAGCAATTAGTAATTATTAATATATTAATATATATATATAATATAATATAAGATTAAGTATTATGATATGGACACCCTCCTTTTCATTTTAACGTTGTATACGTATATATATAACTGTTGAATCATATGTCTGGCATCTGTAGCGAACTGCTGGAACATCTGTTGGAAATACAGAGAGAAATTATGACATGTCCGTCCTAAAGTGACGCTTGCATTGACGATCTTTCCAACGAATAGCAGCGCTGAATGCGGTTTCCATCTATGATAGAAGAGAGTCATTACTATGGCAACGCTGCAGGTAGTTACTCGTTGCAACTCTTCGGTCTGAACTGGGCTTTACTGATCATAGGGACATAGAACTGCAGATAACCAGTTTCTAATTTCCCTTTGCAGTGGTGATTATGTGCATGAGCTCCGTCCTGATTGGTGGACAGGATCAGGAAGAGCTCCTATTGGCTGCTCTAGACATGGGGATGGTTTCCGACGGATACATCTTTATTCCGTACGACGCCCTGCTGTACGCCATGCCGTACCAGGTAATACCATGCCGTACCAGATAATGCCATCACTTACTAGGTAATACCAGGTAATACCATGCCGTACCAGGTAATATCATGTAATACCATGCCGTACCAGGTAATATCATGCCGTACCAGGTAATACCATGTAATACCATGCCGTACCAGGTAATATCATGCCGTACCAGGTAATACCATGTAATACCATGCCGTACCAGGTAATGCAAGGTTTCTCTTAAGGAGAAACTTTAGATAAGTATTTGATTACTCACGTCTGAGTAAAGTTCCCTGTTTCCCTCCTCTGTCCAATCAGGACACAGTATTTCCTCAGCTGACCAATAACACAAAGCTTCGCCGCGCCTACAGCTCCGTGCTGACCGTTACCATGGCGTCGGACCAGAATTTCTACGAAGCTTTTCGCCAGGCTCAAATAACCCGAGAGATTCGCTCTGCTGTGGCTGCAACTGAGGTTAACACACAACAAATACTACACTACTACTACACAACACATAATACACAACACACAATAACCCGAGAGATTCGCTCTGCTGAGGCTGCTACTGTGGTTAATACACAACAAATACTACACAACTACTACTAAACAACTACACAACACATGCTACACAACTACTTCTACACAACTACACAACACATGCTACACAACTACTACTACACAACAAATACTACACAACTACTACAACACAACTACACAACACATGCTACACAACTACTACAACACAACTACACATGCTTTACATCCCGGGTGTTTTTTAACCCTACTCTAACCCTAATCCCGGGTATTGGGTTTTAACCCTAATCTAACCCTAATCCCGGGTATTAGGTTTTAACCCTAATCTAACCCTAATCCCGGGTATTGGGTTTTAACCCTAATCCAACCCTAATCCTGGGTATTAGGTTTAAACCCTAATCCCGGGCATTGGGTTTTAACCCTAATCTAACCCTAATCCCGGGTATTGGGTTTTAACCCTAATCTAACCCTAATCCCGGGTATTAGGTTTTAACCCTAATCTAACCCTAATCCCGGGTATTGGGTTTTAACCCTAATCCTAACCCTAAATCCTGGGTTTTAACCCTAATCTAACCCTAATCCCGGGTATTGGGTTTTAACCCTAATCTAACCCTAATCCTGGGTATTAGGTTTAAACCCTAATCCCGGGTATTGGGTTTTAACCCTAATCTAACCCTAATCCCGGGTATTGGGTTTTAACCCTAATCTAACCCAAATCCCGGGTATTGGGTTTTAACCCTAATGTAACCCTAATCCTGGGTTTTGGATGTTTTTTCATAAATAACTTGATTACTTCTGTCTGAAGGTGTCTCCGGTCTTTGGGACCATCTTCAACATGGTGTACTTTGTTGCTAAGGCGGTGGAAGAGCGTCGTCAGGCAGGGGGCGGGCACTGGGTGACAGGTGATCAGCTTGTCCAATCAAATGGAGGCTTTGATTTCCAGGGCTTCAATCAGGTCAGAAAAATGTAACCTTTATAAACATTTTTATGTGTGTCGATACCAGTGGTGTAGTCTACGTGGTGCGCAGTTATACACTATGTACCAACTGGTCCACAACACCCTGCAGGAGCTCCTCCTCAGCTCCACAACGCCCTGCAGGAGCTCCTCCTCAGCTCCACAACGCCATGCAAGAGCTCCTCCTCATGTCCACAAAGCCCATCAGGAGCTCCTCCTCATGTCCACAAAGCCCTACAGGAGCTCCTCCTCCCCATGTCCACAACACCCTGCAAGAGCTCCTCCTCCTCCTCAGGTCCACAACACCCTGCAGGAGCTCCTCAGCTCCACAACACCCTGCAGGAGCTCCTCCTCATGTCCACAACGCCCTGCAGGTGCTCCTCCTCAGCTCCACAACGCCCTGGAAGAGCTCCTCCTCATGTCCACAAAGCCCTGCAGGAGCTCCTCCTCATGTCCACAAAGCCCTGCAGGAGCTCCTCCTCCCCATGTCCACAAAGCCCTACAGGAGCTCCTCCTCCCCATGTCCACAACACCCTGCAAGAGCTCCTCCTCCTCCTCAGGTCCACAACACCCTGCAGGAGCTCCTCCTCCTCATGTCCACAACACCCTGCAAGAGCTCCTCCTCCTCAGGTCTACAACACATCCTGCAGGAGCCCAGCTCCTCCTCAGGTCCACAACACACCCTGCAGGAGCTCCGGGACGCGTGGCTCAGGGACGCGTGGCTCGGGGATGCGTGGCTCCAGGACGCGTGGCTCCGGGATGCGTGGCTTGGGGATGCGTGGCTCCAGGATGCATGGCTCAGGGACGCGTGGCTCTGGAAAGGACGAGTGTGAAGCTGGAAGCATGATTCCCAGTATCCTCAGCACCAAAGACCCAAACTACACCACTAGTCTTGTATATAATACTTGTCTCCACCAGTATTATTATTTTATGTATGTTATTTCATTATTATTATTATTATTATATTCATTGATATGTTTTCATTGTTATTATTATTATTTTAATTATTTCATTATTATTATTATTATTATTATTACCACTTACCACCCTGATCATATCTGCCGCTCTCTTGGTGGTTTCTCTAGGAGCTGTATGGAGGTAGAGATGGGCGTGGCCTGCAGGCCAGGTACGTGGTGTTGGACAGTAACGGCGACCGCTTTGTGCCGACGCACACACTCTCTCCAACGCACACGGACAGGACGGTTGGGAGTATGAGACCCCTGAGTCACTCCTTCATCTTCCCTGGAGGAAAACCCCCCACGGCCAGCTTCTGTTGGTTCAGTCCAGAGGAGGCCTGCAGCAGTGGTGCGTTCACTGACCTACTGGGAGCAGGGGGGGGGTTGTGGTGCAAAGCCCAAGGTGAACAGCTCCCCCTGCTGTTGGTCGCAATAATGTCATCGTAGTTTATTTTCTCATTTTAGTTTCTCTCTGCAGGTTTGGGCTCTGGGACCATGTTCTTCATCTTTCTGGTGCTCTGCACCGGGATTGGAGCTTTCATCTACTGGTTCAGGTGACACACATACACAGACACACAGAGACACGCACACACGCACACACACTCATTATAATAATCTGCATTCAGGACTTACAGGAGAAGAGCAAACACGACCAAACTGGTTTTGACTCTGGACGACATCGTCTTCATCGACACTCAAGTCAGCAAAAAGGTCAGAAACTGTTTCTTTAAGGTTCTTGTAATTTTTAGCCCCGGGGTGGAAGGAGAAGGATTTATTCTTCAGCAATCACATGGCAGTGCAGTATGGCCAGGATGACTTATTGCAAACTTATATACAAATAAACAAAACATGAAAATTAAATACTAACTACTGAAATTATCATCACAACTAATATCAAACAAAATAATAAAAAAGCTAAATCAGGCCCTGACTATTTGGGCCCTAGCATCTGCACCCTTCCAGGCCAAAGTTGTTCTCTCTAGAAGAGCTTCATGAATACACTCTATATCAACTATGACATAAAAAATGAAATGTTACATGCTGAACAAGCTTCTCAAAAAAGAACTCCATGCCCTCTGTACACCTCTCTGCACTGGCTGACACTTGGACCATTCCATGTCTTCCCCTCTATAAATTACTCCAGACTCTGTCACTTCCTGTTTGCCATTTCGACCCAGATCCCTGCTTGAAATGGGAACAAGTGAATGAAACTAAAATAAATGACTGGAAATTAATTGTGTGTGTGTTTTATTTATCCAGTCATGATTGCAATGTCTTTCGACTAGTACTTAAATGAACTGGAATAAAATGACAAACCATGTGTTCATTGCTGCAAGCCCACATGTTAATGATAATGCTCACGCTAACTGTCCCTTACCTAACTGGCTCATACTAAGTTTAGCTTAGCATGATACAACATGCTACTCCCGGTTTAAATGAAGGCATGGGGTAGCCCCATGACAGTTCTCATTAACAGAAAGTGTTTCCTTAAGGTTCTCATTGACAGAACTGTTTCCTTAAGGTATTCATTAATCAGGCTCTGATCCAGAATAGAAATCTCCAGAATTTAGCGGCCTGTTCTTCTGTTAGAAGTGGATGTGATGAACTGATGATGTTAATCTTTAATTGCTGGAGACATTTTGTCGTTGATGACGTTGTTGCGGTTGTTTTTGTAGAAACTGAACGATGAGTCGATCATGAGGAGTCTTCTGGAAGTAAATACTCCGATGCGCTCGATTGCTCGGAGTTACATCCTGACGTCACCTGAGAGTTCCAACATTGGAATCCTTGAGGTACACCTGCCTGTCTGTCTGTCGGCCTGTCTGTCTGTTGGCCTATCTGTCTGTGTGTCTCTGTCTGTCTGTGTCTGCTTGCCTATCTTTCTGTCTGTTGGCCTGTCTGTCTGTCTATGTCTGTCTGTGTCTGCTTACCTATCTTTCTGTCTGTTGGCCTGTCTGTCTGTCTGTCTGTCTATGTCTGCCTGTCTGTCTACCTTTCTCTCTGTCTGCCTGGCTTACTGACGGTGTGCTCTGATTGGTTGTGTTGTTGCCAGGGCGACTGGGTTTGGCTGAAGAAGATCCCTGTTGGAAGGAAGATAACAGCTGTGAATCAAAACACTCTGAGTCTTTTCAGCCATGTACAAAGTTCATTCACTTTACATAAAACATTAAAAACTGTAATAATTAAATTCTTTTAGGAAATAAAAGCATGCTAAACATAAAATACTTAATAAGTTACTATGTAAGACATCAAATTGCTTCATATACTGTTGACAGTATATGGATTAATACTCTGACAGTTTATAGATTAATTTTATATATATACAGTTAATAAATATATATAACGTACAGGCCAAAAGTTTGGACCCACCTTCTCATTCAATGCGTTTCCTTTATTTTCATGACTATTTACATTGTAGATTATCACTGAAGACATCAAAACTATGAATGAACACATGTGGAATTATGTACTTAACAAAAAAGTGTGAAATAACTGAAAACATCTTATATTCTAGTTTCTTCAAAGTAGCCCCCCCCCCCTTTGCTTTTTTGATAGTGCTGCAAACCCTTGGTGTTCTCTCAATGAGCTTCATGAGGTAGTCCCTGAAATAGTTTCCCTTCACAGATGGGCCTTGTCAGGGTTAAGTTGTGGAATTTTTTTGCCTTATTAATGGAGTTGGGACCATCAGTTGTGTTGTGCAGAAGTCAGGTTGGTACACAGCCGACAGCCTATTGGACGACTGGTAGAATTCATATAGGAATTGCAAAAACTTTGAATGTATCCCCAAGTGCAGTCGCAAAAACCATCAAGTGCTACAACGAAACTGGCTCACATGAGGACCCCCACGAAAGGAAGACCAAGAGTCACCTTTGTGCTGAGGATAAGTTAATCTGAGTCACCAGCCTCAGAAATCACAAGTTACCAGCAGCTCAGGTTAGAGAGCAGATGATAGCACACAGAGTTCTAGCAGCAAACACATCTCTAGAACACTGTTAAGAGGAGAATGCACCAATCAGGCCTTCATGGTCCAATAGTAGCTAGGAAACCACTGCTAAGGAGAAGCAACAAGCAGAAGAGATCTGTTTGGGCCAAGAAACACAAGGGATGGATATTAGACCAGTGGAAATCTGGGCTTTGGTCTGATGAGTCCAAGTTTGAGAAAAGGTGACCGGATGGATTCTACATGCCTGGATCCCACCGTGAAGCATGGAGGAGATGTGATGGTGTGGGGGAGGGGGCTTTGCTGGTGACACTGTTGATGATTTATTCCAAATTGAAGGCATACTGAACCAGCATGGCTTCCACAGCATCCTGCAGCGGCATGGCACCCCATCCAGTTTGCGTTTAGTTGGACCATCATTTATTTTTCATCAGGAGAATGACCCCAAACACACCTCCAGGCTGTTTAAGGGCTTTTTGACCAAGAAGGAGAGTGATGGAGTGCTGCGCCTCCACAGTCCCCGGACCTGAACCCAATCAAGATGGTTTGGGTAGAGCTGGACCGCAGAGTGAAGGCAAAAGTGCTGAGCATTCTGGGAACTCCTCCAAGACTGTTGGGAAACCATTTTAAGGTGACAACCTCTTGAAGTTCATCAAGAGAATTCCAAGACTGTGCGAAGCAGTAATCAGAGCAAAGGGGGGGGGCTACTTTGAAGAAACTAGAATATAAGATATGTTTTCAGTTATTTCACACTCCTTTGTTAAATACATAATTCCACATGTGTTCATTCATAGTTTTGATGCCTTCAATGATAATCTACAATGTAAATACTCATGAAAATAAAGGAAATGCATTGAATGAGGTGCGTCCAAACTTTTGGCCTTTACTATATTGACAATGAAGTGAGTATATGTCCCATTATATTGCAGCTGAGGGAGATGCGACATGAGAACACCAACCTCTATGTGGGGATGTTCCTGGACTCAGGGATCTTTGCTCTGGTGGTGGAGCACTGTCCTCGGGGGAGTCTGGCAGACCTGCTGGCCGACGGGGACATGAGACTGGACTGGATGTTCAAGTCCTCGCTGCTGATGGACCTCATCAAGGTACTACTATTACTACTACTGCTACAACTACTGCTACTACTGCTAATACTACTACTACTACTGCTACTACTGCTAATACTTGTACTACCAACCCTGACGGGGACATGAGACTGGACTGAATGTTCAAATCCTCGCTGCTGATGGACCTCATCAAAGTACTACTACTGCTACTGCTACTACTGCTAATACCACTACTATTACTACTACTAATTACCTTTTCTTTTTGATGTTGCCTTCCTTTAAATGATGCTCATTTCTTTACTGTTTATTCTTTTATACTGCACTGTAACTTTTATTCCTGTGTTTTATCTGTTTTTATTTTTGAAATGTTTCTTCTGTTTTTTTATGGGTTTTATTTTATTTTAACTGTTTTTATTGTTTTTAACTGATTTCGTGTAAAGCACTTTGAATTGCCCTGTTGCTTAAATGTGCTCTATAAATAAAGCTGCCTTGCCTAATACCACTACTATTACTACTACTACTGCTAATACTACTACTACTGCTACTACCACTACTGCTACTACTGCTAATACTTATACTACTAACCCTGATGGGGACATGAGACTGGACTGGATGTTCAAGTCCTTGCTGCTGATGGACCTCATCAAAGTACTACTACTATTGCTACTACTGCTACTACTACTGCTAATACTACTATTGCTACTACTACTACTGCTAATACTACTACTACTGCTAATACTACTGCTAATACTTATACTACTAACCCCGACGGGGACATGAGACTGGGCTGGATTTCTAAGACCTCATCAAGGTACTACTACTACTAATTCAATTCAATTTTCAATTTTATTTATAGTATCAATTCATAACAAGAGTTATCTCGAGACACTTTACAGATAGAGCAGGTCTAGACCACACTCCAGAATTTACAAGGACCCAACAGTTCTAGTAGTTTTCTTCCAGAGCAAGCAACAGTGCGACAGTGGTGAGGAAAAACTTCCTTTTAGGCAGAAACCTCGGACAGACCCAGACCCAGACCCAGGCCCAGACCCAGGCCCAGACCCAGGCTCTTGGTAGGCGGTGTCTGACGACCGGTTGGGGTTAGAATGAAGAGTGGCAATAACAGCCACAGAAAAAATAACAGTTTGTAGTAGTTCTTTGTAGTAGTTCATGGCACAGCAGGACGTAGCAGGGCACAGCAGAGCGTAGCAGGATGAACACGACATTGCAGGACGTGTAGCGGGACCATGGCAACAGCTGCTACCATGATTTTGGAGCCTCCCTGATCCAAGGAAACATGCTGGGGGGAAAAGAACATAAGGACTCCGGGGAATGACTCCCCAGAGCTAGATTAGTAACAAGCATTTCTGGGACATGGATGCACACAAATGGAAAGATAGAGGAGAGAGGAGCCCAGTGTGTCAAAGGAAGTCCCCCAGCTGTCTAAAACTATTACAGCATAACTAAGAGAGACAGGGTAAAGAGAGGAGCCAGGTCAGGCTAGAACTCTCCCCAACCGGATCGGGCTGTATGCCCTACCTCCCTTTAGTTTTATTATATTATTGATTATATGATGGGTAGATCTGACAACTATGGTGGGCCGGGTTAGGCGGACTACTACTCCTACTACTACTACTGTTAATACTTATACTACTACCACTACTACTACTGCTACTACTACTACTACTAATACTAAAAACCCTTTGTCAGACACCAGACTGTAGTTTTTCCGTTTTTTTCATCATTGACTTACAGGAGACAATGAAACACATTCTGAACCCTTGAACCCTGTGGTTCAACCAGTTTTATGTCTGGGTTCAGTGATCTTTTGTCCTCCATTGCTGCGTTGGAGAAAGTGGTTATGGTTGATGACTTTCATATTCATGTGGATGAGATATCTGGTACCTTTGCTGCAGATTTGGATTTGGATCTTGTTTTTTTACCCTTGGTCTTAATCGACTCTGTTAATCTGAGGAGCTGCATGTTACTGACCATGACTGCATTTCATTCAGTCTTTTATTTTAGATTTACAGCCCAGTCTTTTTTGACCAAAGTGCAGTGATGTCTTCTAATGCTGATATTAAATGTCAGGCTCACTCCTTCAACACATATTGCAGTTAGGGTTATCAGTTTCGGATGAAGTGGCTCCAGGTTTCCCATTGTTAAAGGACTCCACAGTGGAAAGCCACCAAGCTTCATGTTCACTCTATCTACCCCAAAGAAATCTAATCTGAACACGGGAGGCAAGGACATCTTCCAGTTAGCATAAATCCAAATCCTTTTTGACACCGTCATCAACAGGGTCCATCCTGCTCTTCCTGAAGTGCTAGTGTTTATGAAGGACTTTCTCTATTTTAAAGAGGTTTAATGTGGGCATCAAAGGTTGGGACATCTGTCCGTCACACAGGAGCTTCCTGTCTGACCTTCTCTGTTCTTAATGAAAAATAAAAGCCCTTCTGTGTTTCAGGGGATGAAGTACCTCCATCTACGAGGGTTGAGTCACGGCCGTCTGAAGTCCACAAACTGTTTAGTCGACGGACGCTTTGTTCTCAAGATAACAGACTATGGACTTCCCATGATCCTTCACTCTGAGAACATCAGCCTTCCCGAGGACCCGCAAGGTGAAAACGATAAAGTCAAAAGTCAAAAGTGTTTCAAAAAAGTAAGATATGAAGCTAAAGGTTTGTTTCTGCTGTTGAAACATATGGAACAAGAATCATGTCAAATATTTATAGACTGTGCCTGTCTGTCTGTCTGTCTGTCTGTCTGTCTGACTGTCTGCCTGTCTGTCTGTCTGTCTGTCTGCCTGTCTGTCTGTCTGCCTGCCTGCCTGTCTGCCTGTCTGCGTGCCTGTCTGCCTGTCTCTCTACTTGTCTGTATGTCTCAGTCTCTCCACCTGTCTGTCTCTCTACTTGTATGTATGTCTCACTCTCTCCACCTGTCTGTGTCTCTACTTGTCTGCATGTCTCACTCTCTTCCTGTGTCTCGACCTGTCTGTCTCTCAGAGCTGTTGTGGACGGCTCCAGAGCTCTTGAGGAATCCGGTCAGAGGAGGCTCATTTTCTGGAGACGTTTTCAGTTTCTCCATCATCATCCAGGAAGTGATCTCACGAACGCTACCTTACGCCATGATGGACATGCCTGCCCAGGGTGAGACAGGCCTGTCTGTCTGCCTGTATGCCTGCCTGCCTGCCTGCCTGTCTGTCTGTCTGTCTGTCTGCACGCCTGTCTGCCTATCCGTCTGTCTAACCTATCTGTCTCTCTACCTGTCCATCTGTCTAACCTATCTCTCTGTCTGTCTGCCTGCCTGCCTGTCCGTCTGTCTAACCTATCTTTCTCTCTACCGGTCCGTCTGTCTAACCTGTCTGTCTCTCTACCTGTCCATCTGTCTAACCTAGCTGTCTCTCTACCTGCCTGTCTGCCTGCCTGCCCTGTCTAACTTATCTGTCTTTCTACCTGTCTGTGTCTCTAGCTGCCTGTCTGTCTGCCTATCCGTTTGTCTAACCTATTTGTCTCTCTACCTGTCTCTCTCTCTCTCCTTGTGTCTCAGAGATTGTGGAGCATCTGAAGAACCCCCCCCCTCTCTGCAGACCCATAGTCTCTGAGGACGAAGCTCCGGCTGAGTGTCTCAGTCTGATGAACGAGTGTTGGAGCGAAGATCCGAGTCAGAGGCCCGGCTTCGACCACATCTTCAAACAGGTGAGACGCCATCTTTTAAACAGGTGAGACGCCATCTTTTAACCAGGTGAGACGCCATCTTTTAACCAGGTGAGACGCCGTCTTCAAACAGGTGAGATGCCATCTTTTAACCAGATGAGACGGCATCTTCAAACAGGTGAGACGCCGTCTTTTAAACAGGTGAGATCCCTTCTTGAAACAGGTGAGACACCGTCTTTTAAACAGGTGAGACGCAATCTTGAAACAGGTAAGATGCCATCTTCAAACAGGTGAGACGCCGTCTTTTAACCAGGTGAGACACCATCTTTTGACCAGGTGAGACACCATCTTTTAACCAGGTGAGACGCCATCTTTTAAGCAGGTGAGACAGCAACGTCTGAAAAGGGCTTTATCTATCATTTGTCTCCTATGTGTCCCGTGTGTTGTCCCGTTATTATCTCTCATTTCTCTCCTGTGACCTGTGTTTTGTCCCTGGTCTTACAATATTTGTCTCCTGTGTGTCCCCCCTTTTTGCAGTTTCGGGGTATTAACAAAGGGAAGAGGGCGAACATCATTGACTCGATGCTGAGGATGTTGGAGCAGTACAGTTCCAACCTGGAGGACCTGATCAGAGAACGCACTGATGAACTGGAGATTGAGAGACAAAAGACCGATAAGCTGATCGGACAGCTGCTGCCAAAGTACGACACTGTCACTACGATTTCGAACTGCATTTTATCAAATATTCTACTTCTACTAACCCTAACCTTCAGACAGACAGACAGGTAACACAGAGCTCACAGTCTCACCTGTTCAGACAGACAGACAGGAAACACAGAGCTCACAGTCTCACCTGTTCAGACAGACAGACAGACAGGAAACACAGAGCTCACAGTCTCACCTGATCAGACAGACAGACAGGAAACACAGAGCTCACAGTCTCACCTGATCAGACAGACAGACAGACAGGAAACACAGAGCTCACAGTCTCACCTGATCAGACAGACAGACAGACAGGAAACACAGAGCTCACAGTCTCACCTGTTCAGACAGACAGACAGGAAACACAGAGCTCAGTCTCACCTGTTCAGACAGACAGACAGGCAGGAAACACAGAGCTCACAGTCTCACCTGATCAGACAAACAGACAGGAAACACAGAGCTCACAGTCTCACCTGATCAGACAGACAGACAGACAGACAGACAGTCAGACAGACAGACAGGAAACACAGAGCTCAGTCTCACCTGTTCAGACAGACAGACAGGCAGGAAACACAGAGCTCACAGTCTCACCTGATCAGACAAACAGACAGGAAACACAGAGCTCACAGTCTCACCTGATCAGACAGACAGACAGACAGGAAACACAGAGCTCACAGTCTCACCTGATCAGACAGACAGACAGACAGGAAACACAGAGCTCACAGTCTCACCTGATCAGACAGACAGACAGGAAACACAGAGCTCACAGTCTCACCTGATCAGACAGACAGACAGGAAACACAGAGCTCACAGTCTCACCTGATCAGACAGACAGACAGGAAACACAGAGCTCACAGTCTCACCTGTTCAGACAGACAGACAGGCAGGAAACACAGAGCTCACAGTCTCACCTGATCAGACAAACAGACAGGAAACACAGAGCTCACAGTCTCACCTGATCAGACAGACAGACAGACAGACAGACAGACAGACAGACAGACAGACAGACAGACAGACAAACAGACAGGAAACACAGAGCTCACAGTCTCACCTGATCAGACAGACAGACAGACAGACAGACAGACAGACAGACAGACAGGAAACACAGAGCTCACAGTCTCACCTGTTTAGACAGACTTTGATATCATTGACATTAGTTTGACTTCATACTTCTCCTTGATGTCCATCCAGAAATTCAAGATTTATTCAGTACCTAAGTATTTCAATGATAGTTGTCTGAACATCCATCAGGAGCTGTTGAGTCATTGATGACTCTTGGATGGAAACCCTAACCCAAACCCTAGGATGGAAACCCTGACCCTGGGATACAAACCCTAACCCTGGGATGGAAACTCTAACCCTGGGATGGAAACCTTAACCCTGGGATAGAAACCCTAACCCTGGGATAGAAATGCTAACCCTGGGATAGAAACCCTAACCCTGGGTAGGAAACTCTAACCCTGGGATGGAAACCTTAACCCTGGGTAGGAAACCCTAACCTTGGGATGGAATGTGTGTGTGTTTCAGGTCCGTGGCTCAGGCTTTGAAGAAAGGGAAGCCAGTCCAGCCTGAACATTATTCCGACTGCACTCTTTACTTCAGCGACATCGTCGGGTTTACGACCATTTCATTTCTCAGTGAACCCATCGAGGTAGGAACTGTTCAAACACCTGGTGATCATTTGTCTGCTCACATCACTGACACTGTGTGTGTGTGTGTGTGTGTGTGTGTGTGGGGGTGAGTAGGTGGTCGACCTGCTGAACGATCTCTACACGATGTTTGATGCCATCATTGCGCGTCATGACGTCTACAAGGTAAAAACTTAAAAGCAGATTCATAATGACTTTGACTTTGATTCATAATGTTTGACTTGAAACGGAGGGTTAGGGTCTTCCAAACAACAATAAACAAGAAACCAATAATAACTACAGACAGTCTGAAACTGAGGTATGGGTCTTCCAAACCACAATGAACCAGAAACCATTAATAACTACAGACATTAATACCCCATTGATGTCACAGTTGGTATTTTAATTAGTTGTATTAGATTTTATTGTGAAGCACTTTGTGATTTACTTACTTACAAGTTCTATTGTCAGATTAGAAAATGAAAGCTGAAATCCCTCAAAGGTAGCGTTAGCAGAATGCTCCACCTTATTAGCTGTCACGTAGAACAACAGAAATGGGAGTGCATCCGTGGGACCGTTTCTAAACTGTGCTGACATTAGAAATGCTCTTTATTTTGTCAGCTGACACCGATGCACTTACATTGTAGCTTTGGTTTTTGTCTTGTGTCTGTTCTATTTGTCTTGTAGCTTTTGTATTTGTCTTGTGTCTTTTGTATTTGTCTTGTAGCTTTTGTATTTGTCTTGTAGCTCTTGTATTTGTCTTGTAGCATTTGTATTTGTCTTGTAGCTTTTGTATTTGTCTTGTAGCTTTTGTATTTGTCTTGTAGCTCATGTATTTGTCTTGTAGCATTTGTAGTTGTCTTGTAGCATTTGTCTTTGTCTTGTAGCATTTGTATTTGTCTTGTAGCTCTTGTATTTGTCTTGTAGCTTTTGTATTTGTCTTGTAGCTCTTGTATTTGTCTTGTAGCATTTGTAGTTGTCTTGTAGCTCTTGTATTTGTCTTGTAGCATTTGTATTTGTCTTGTAGCATTTGTACTTGTCCTGTGGCTTTTGTATTTGTCTTGTAGCTTTTGTATTTGTCTTGTAGCTTTTGTATTTGTCTTGTAGCTTTTGTATTTGTCTTGTAGCTTTTGTATTTGTCTTTTAGCTTTTGTATTTGTCTTTTAGCTTTTGTTTTTGTCTTGTGGCTCTTGTATTTGTCTTGTAGCTTTTTGTATTTGTCTTGTGGCTCTTTTATTTGTCTTGTAGCATTTGTATTTGTCTTGTAGCTCTTGAATTTGTCTTGTAGCTCTTGTATTTGTCTTGTAGCATTTGTAGTTGTCTGATAGCTCTTGAATTTGTCTTGTAGCTCTTGTATTTGTCTTGTAGCATTTGTATTTGTCTTGTAGCTTTTGAATTTGTCTTGTAGCTCTTGTATTTGTCTTGTAGCATTTGTAGTTGTCTGATAGCTTTTGTATTTGTCTTGTGGCTTTTGTATTTGTCTGGTAGCTTTTGTATTTGTCTTGTAGCTCTTGTATTTGTCTTGTAGCTCTTGTATTTGTCTTGTAGCATTTGTATTTGTCTTGTAGCATTTGTATTTGTCCTGTGGCTTTTGTATTTGTCTTGTAGCATTTGTATTTGTCCTGTGGCATTTGTATTTGTCTTGTAGCTTTTGTATTTGTCTTGTAGCTTTTGTATTTGTCTTGTAGCTTTTGTATTTGTGTTTTAGCTTTTGTATTTGTCTTTTAGCTTTTCTTTTTGTCTTGTGGCTCTTGTATTTGTCTTGTAGCTTTTGTATTTGTCTTGTGGCTCTTGTATTTGTCTTGTAGCTTTTGTATTTGTCTTGTGGCTCTTGTATTTGTTTTGTAGCTTTTGTATTTGTCTTGTGGCTCTTGTATTTGTCTTGTAGCTTTTGTATTTGTCTTGTGGCTCTTGTATTTGTTTTGTAGCTTTTGTATTTGTCTTGTGGCTCTTGTATTTGTCTTGTAGCTTTTGTATTTGTCTTGTGGCTTTTGTATTTGTCTTTTAGCTTTTGTATTTGTCTTGTGGCTTTTGTATTTGTCTTGTGGCTTTTGTATTTGTCTTGTAGCTTTTGTATTTGTCTTTTAGCTTTTGTATTTGTCTTGTGGCTTTTTTGTCTTGTGTTGTTTGACCAGACCATCTGAGGACCAACACAGTCAGTGTGACTTCAGATTGACATACTGAAACTGTGCTGTGTTTGCAGGTAGAAACAATCGGAGACGCCTACATGGTGGCTTCAGGTGTTCCCAACAGAAACGGGAATCGGCATGCAGGAGAAGTGGCCAACATGTCTCTGGAACTGCTGCACTCAATTGGAGAATTTAAGATCAAACACATGCCGGAGATCAAAGTCAAGATACGCATCGGACTGCACTCAGGTACACACACACACACACACACACACACACACACACACACACACACACACACACACACACACACTGACGTTGGTTGGAAATACTATAATTGGTATAATCCTTTTGTGTGTGAAGGTATCCAGGTTTATTCCAGGTCTAAAAAGTACTTTTCTATTTAAACAACAAAGGTTTCAGTAGCTTATGTGAGCATGACTTCTCTTTCTGTCTCTCTCGCTATGTTTCTTAAGTTTTAAAGTAAAATATCTTCTTTGGCAGATTGGTATTACCTGTCTCTCTCTATCTGTCTTTCTGTCTGCAGGTCCAGTGGTGGCAGGTGTTGTTGGTCTCACGATGCCCAGATATTGTCTGTTTGGAGACACAGTGACCACAGCCTCACTCATGGAATCCTCTGGACTGCGTAAGTATAAAATCAAAATTTATTGTAATTTATTCTGAAATATAAATCTTCTGTGGGTGTTAACCCTAACCCTAATCCTAATAAGTAATGTTGATCTTCCAGCCTACAGGATCCACATCAGTCTGAGCACAGTGAAGGTCCTGACCAGCCTCAAAGCAGGCTACCACATAGAAACCAGAAAGGCCCAGGTAATTTCCATCTTGGGCATTACACCGGGGTTAGGGGTAGGGTGATTTGTGATTCTGAGCTACAATCTGCTGTGCCTGGTGTCAACAGTTATAAAGGTCCAAACATGAGGGATTGTGAGCATGTCTGGCGGCCTCTGGCACATTTAATGCCACTATTCCATCATATACACTGACCTTAATTATTGCTTATTTTGTAATTAGGAAGCATCAGACCTTAGTTATTATTTTGTATGTATTTATTGAGTCCTTCGGTGTAAGGTTTATCAAGATATTCCACAATGATGGTTAATGTTTGTATTACTGCAGGGAGTTCTATGACATGGTTTGTCTGTTTTGCCAGAGGCAATGCTTAACACTGAATATCTTCAGTCTCGCTCATGCGCACTTCAAGTATTCATATCACAAAGTCACCTGTGACCTCGGAAGTGACACTGGCTAAGCTAGCTGAAATTGTATACTATAGATTATACGAATACAAGCTTGCTGCTTGTAGCCTTGCGATAAAGATCAGCGTTGCATATTTTTTTCTCACTACCAAGGCTGGGGCCCAACTGTCCCTCTTCAGTTGGCCGTTTCTCCCAGCAGCAGCTCACCTGCTGGGCAGCTCATGGTTTGCATCCCCGGTTAGATTCCACCTTAGGCCAGGGGTACAGGCTTCAGTCGGCGGCACCCATCCTCCGTCAGACAGGAGTTATCCTTCCTCCCAATCAAGGGTGGACCCCTGTCACAGCCAGGGGGGGTTTACTCGATTTACTTACTGGTCTAGAACAAATGTGGCAGGCTTCGCCCAGTTCTGGCTCTGAGGGGATTGTTGCCGTTCCACATGTTGGGCACAGCAGATGTTGTTTGTGCTGTTGCCAGAGAATGGTGTATATCCACAGATTTGAAGGGTGCTTATTTTCATGTTCCTATTGGGGCTTCTCTGTGCCTTTCCACAGTTACCTCTGATCTTGCCAATGCTTCTCAGAGTGCTTCATCAAGGCCACAGGCTTCTTCTGGTGGCCCCCTTCTGGCTAACCAGGACTTGGTTCTCACTGCCTCATAGACTCTGCTGAGTTGTGAGATTATCTCCATGAACAGATATCATGAGTTTATCCTGAGATTGATTGAAATGTTTGTGCAGGTGAAAGGAACCGTGGACACGTATTGGCTGATGGGGAGAGACGGCTTCAATAGTCCACTTCCTGTTCCTCCAGACCTCACCGGAGGGTAACAACACACATATCTACACACACACATCTACAAAACACCAGTTATTGTTATTTTAATATTAACTATGCTCCCTGTCTCTCAGGTCGGGTCATGGGATCAGTCTGGACGAGGTTCCAGTTGAAAGAAGACAAAAGTTTCTGGACCGACAGAAGATGATAAAGAAATGATTGCATGCATGCATTCACGTTTGCGCATGCACGCACGCACACACGCACACACGCACACACGCACACACACACACACACACACACACACACACACACACACACACACACACACACACACACACACAATTTCAGGATTTGTCTTTAAAGGACATTTATTCTTCTGTTCTGATTGGATGTTTGGTTGGTGATTTTACTTTGTTTGTAGACAGAACAAGTCAGCTGTGATTGGTCAATGCCCCTTCACACGTTAAACAATAATAATATCTTAAAGTCAAAGTAAGTAATAACACTAACCAAAACCTTTTCATACTGTCGTGGCTGGCACGGTGCAGTGCATTCTGGGAAACACTCTTGACTATTAGCACCTGTGAGACTGTTAAAGAGTGAATGTTGTCAGATTCTGCTGTAGTTATTAGTTTATAATAATTAGTAATAATTTCACAGACTGACTGTGATTGTAAATAAAGTTATTGAGTATGTAGTTTCAGGGTTGACCGGCGTTGACTGACTCGGCTACGTGGCCCAGGTTGGGAGGGGGTCAGGCCAGGGTTGCTAACAGCTGGGGCAGGAAAGGGTCGCAGCTCCTGCACATTTTGAAAGTCAACAAGAACAAAGACCTTGTGTCACTTTACTTTAAACTGGGTATGCACAGCAGAGTTTGAAGGGTTTGTGTGGGACTTTTAATAATAATTCACATCTGGTACATTCAAGCCAAATTAGAAAACGCTTAAGTAAGACCATCAGCTCCACACAACTCTCTCTGCATATAGCCATACACTGAGACATGTGTATATATATATATATATATATATATATATATATATATATATATCCAAAAGGCATCAAATGAATCAAATGACAGATTAGACATTTGTATAATATGTCACAAAAAGTACATCATTTACACTTTCAAAATAACAGAAAACAATAAAATGTTGTCTGCAAAAGTTTGGGCCCCCTGAAGAGTTAATATATTTTACCCCCCAGCCTGTAAACGGTTCTTGTAGCCAGCTAAGAGTCTTTAATTCTTGTTTGCGGTATCTTTCCCATTCTTCCTTTCAAAAGTCTTCCAGTTCTTTGAGATTTCTGTCACGCACTGCTGTTTTAAGGTCTATCATAGATTTTACATTATGTTGAGGTCAGGAGATTGTGAAGGCCATGGCAAAACCTTCAGTTTATGCCTCTTGATGTAATCCAGCGTGGATTTTGAGGTGTGTTTAGGATCATTATCCATTTGTAGAAGCCATCCTCTCTTTAACTTCATCTTTTTCACAGATGGCATCAAGTTAGCGTCCAAAATTTGCTGAAATTTAATTTAATCCATTTTTCCTTCTACTCGTGAAATGTTCCCTGTGCCACTGGCTGCAAAAAAAAAATTTTTTTTACATAAATTACTTTTGAAACCACGTTTAAAAGTATTAAAAATACTGTTTGAATTACTTGCCCTTGAGGATAAAAAGTAGACATACCATTAAAATTAGTAAAGAAGTGCTTTTGTAAAAAAGTGCTATAAAGATAAAAAGTGCCACGCGATAATAAATAGATAAATAAATAATAATAAACCATTTAAAATACATCATAGGATAACACCACACTGTTAGTAGCATGCATAAAACCGATGGTATGTGTATCATCATGTTAAAATCCAGAGGCAAGCAATTCATGGTGTAAAACAAGATAATAAATATTAATAATCCCTTTAAAATATCCCGTATAAACACCCAAGAATAAAAATCATAAAGGATCACCAAGGCATCTTTAAATAACTTAATTTAAGAAAGTAAACATGTAAAATTCTGTCTATATATAGGTCGGCTCCCCGCTGCAGGCAGAAATGGGTTACCTAAAAAGAAAAAGTTATAAAATCTGAAAAGCATTATATAGAATAAAAAAGTCATAAAAATAGAAAGAAAGGAAAAAGAAGGGAAAGAGAACGTGTAGGGGGGTTAAAAGACTGGTTCTGATGCGCTGCAGAGGGGGTCCCGATAAAACCTGAGGAGAGAGGAGACCAGAGCAGTGGGAGGGAAGGGTTTTTAGAAACTAAAAACTTAATTAAAAAGAGAAGTGGACCCACGTTAGTATCTTTCATTCAGACCCATAGGGTCCATGGTTTTTAAAAAAATGGATCCACTTCCTCTCCGCTGCCCGACGCTGACCCGTGGTCCAGGCTCTGCTGCTCTCCAGGCCCATGGTCTGAACATTTTGAGGGCCGTGGAGTTTAAAATGTGCATATAAAACAGTTGTGCCGTTGCCCTTATTTAAAATGTATTTGTGTTGTTTTATCCGTAAATAAAGAGCATTTCTTGTCTCCCCCACGTAAAGCCTATTGCAGGCCCTGCACCTAATTGCATAGACCACATTGATGGTGGTGTGCTGCAGGACCTGCCAAGGGTTAAAACCAGCTCTGCTGTGGGGGTTAAAAATGTGGGGGAGATGAATAAAACCGATATCCGAACCAGAACAGTGTGTTGTTCATGTTGTTGTTCCCGGTCTGGTGAAGCCAACATTATTAGGCTTTTAAATCAATACACACATAACTATTTATGTAAAAATACTTAACAGATATAAATGGGCTGTATTTATATAGCGCTTTTCTAGTCTTAATAACTACTCAACCATTCACCATTCACACACATTCACACACTGTGGCCGAGGCTGCCATACAAGGTGACACCTGCTCATCAGATAAACACTCACACACATTCACACTCCGATGGCGCAGCATCGGGGGCCCTCTCCTTCAACATGGGACTGTAGGGCCAGGGAATGAGCAACCAATGTTCCAATTGGCAAGCAACCGCTCTACCACTGAGCCACAGCCACCCTCAACAGATCTTTAGCTCAATTACCAAAGATGGCTTATATTTGCCATTTACCCCTGTGAGATTGCATTCATGATCAGGAAATAAAATTCAATTATAAAAAGGTAAAGAAATATAAACAAGATTTTTTGATAATTTTTGGTGCTTATTTCTTAGAAGTTACTCATAACAAATGAAAGTTTTTGAAATGTAACAAGTAATGTAACATACTGTACGGACACACACACACACACACACACACACACACACACACACACACACACACACACACACACACTAGGCCCAGTTAGGATGATTAAATGATTCTCAATAATGTTTCATAGCACCTACAATTATTACAATCGGGCCCAGTAGACCCGAATACCTCATATATAATAGTTATGCTGAAGGGGGGTGTGCAGTATGAAATAAGTGAATTTGTATGTTGTTAACAAAAAATGAGCCAAGGCCAATGAGTTTGAGTTAGAAGACATTACAAATAGCAATTTGTTTTTAGCAAACATTGAAAACGGGTCCCACGGACCTGAACACCACACAAGGGTTAATTATACCCTGATGAAGCCAATATGACTCTAATCCACCCGCGGTTTATTGGACTTAATTATCTATTGGGACAATAAATACATAGCCCTACGATTCCCGATGGCCTGTGTATTACAACCAATCAACAGCATGGCTGATTTGGCAAGAGCACCTCAATCTCACAATCACTGAATCATGTTTCTTTCCCATTTTTCTGTTTCATGATTGGCCATCAAGGGATCCTTTACAAGGCTGGAATATCCATTAATTGGTTGGTTATTAGGACAAATATGGGATATTCTTGGGAGGAGGGTGAGGCTTGTGCAAAACCGCATAAGGTAAAAGCATAAACGAGAAGAGTCTGTACAGGTGTGGACCGCATGGTGTAATGAATCTAAATGTTTTTGCATGCAAAAATTTTGACTTTTTGGCGCACAAAATCTTTCAGAATAGAATCCAAGCAGAGTTTTATAAAGGAGGCCCCTTGTTGGAAGAAACTGAGGAAATGGTTGACGCAGCCTGGGTTAGGGTTAGCCTAACAAGATTAGCTCTAGATTGCTGTTTTAAGTTTTTAACTTAAAACAGTCAAAAATATTGAGGGAAATTGCTCTGAAATATTTAGAGAGTTTATTTTGTGTTTATTGGAGAAAAATAATCCTCCATCTCCCTGTTAACTTCTGTTGATTAAAACTGTTAAAACTGAAATATATAAAGTGTTTTCCCCCTTTCTGATTTCTTATTTTTTTGCATGTTTGTCACACTTAAATCAGAATCAGAAGGGTTTTATTGACAACTATATTATTTTACACATACAAGGAATTTGTTCTGGTGTTGGTGCACATTGCACATTCTCTACATTAAATAAAAACTAGAAATAAAAAGAGCATCACAACATGAAAGTACAGTGGCCTGAAGAGCCAGAAGTGGACAGTGGAGAGAGTCAGTGGGGGCCATGTTGATAAGGTGAAGGGGAAAAAAACTGTTCATGCCGTGTGAGGTTTTGGTCCTAATGGACCTCAGCCTCCTGCCAGAGGGGAGTAGCTCAAAGAGTTTGTGGCCGGGGTAGGAGGGGTGGGGTGCCATTATTTTGCCAGCACACTTTAGAGTCCTGTTGGCGTGTAGGTCCTGGAGTGGTTGTCCTTGGCAGTGGCAGCAGCGTACCAGATGGCGATGGAGGATGTGAGGACAGTCTGCCCTTGTCCTTGGCAGTGGCAGCAGCGTACCAGATGGCGATGGAGGATGTGAGGACAGTCTGCCCTTGTCCTTGGCAGTGGCAGCAGCGTACCAGATGGCGATGGAGGATGTGAGGACAGTCTGCCCTTGTCCTCGGCAGTGGCAGCTGTCTACCAGATGGTGATGGAGGATGTGAGGACAGTCTGCCCTTGTCCTCGGCAGTGGCAGCAGCGTACCAGATGGTGATGAAGGATGTGAGGATGGACTCAATGATGGCTGTGTAGAAGTGAAATATTCATTGTCTTTGACAGGTTGAATTTCTTCAGCTGCTGCAGGAAGTACATTCCATATCTGTGTGTCTCTATCATGTTTGTCTCTAACCTGTCTGTCCCCCTGTAGGACCAGGTCTTCACCAGTGCTGCCAGTCTTGTCTTTGTATACCTGCTGTGCCGGGCGGCGGTGGACGAGGACACATCTTCGGCGCAGGACCTGCACGCCGTCTTCCTCACCTGTCTCTACCTGAGCTACGCATACCTGGGCAGCTCGTATCTACCCACTCAAACCCTTCCTGCTGGAGGCCAGCTACAATGCATCCTGGGAGTCCAGTCGCGATACATTCTGGGAGAGAGCGCTGCATCTGATTGACAGGCTGAGCACTGACCTGCAGCAGCTCAACGCCGAGCCGCACTTCTTTACCGAGATGTTTCAGGATCTGAAAAAAGAGGGATGACAGGGCGAAAGGGGGAGAGAAGGAGAGGGAGAAAGTGGGAGAGAAAGAGAGGGAGAAAGTTGGAGAGAGAGTGGGAGAGGGAGAAAGTGGGAGAGAAAAATGGGGAGATAGAAAGGGAACAAGCAGGAGAGAGAAAGAGGAGGAGAAAGAGAACAGTGGAGGAAACAGCATAAATGATCTGGATTGTTAAAGAGAAGAAAAGAGGAGACCACAGGATTTACACCGCTACGTTTTGGTTTAAAAAGGAATATCTTCTGCTACATTTCCCCCTCTCATTTCCCCCTGCTCTGGTGTTTTCCCATCTCATTCCCCCTGCTCTGGTGTTTTCCCCTCTCATTCCCCCTGTTCTGGTGTTTCCCCCTTTCATTCCCCCTGCTCTGGCATTTCCCCTCATTCCCCCTGCTCTGGTGTTTCCCCCTCTCATTCCCCCTGCTCTGGCATTTTCCCCTCTCATTCCCCCTGCTCTGGTGTTTCCCCCTCTCATTCCCCCTGCTCTGGCGTTTTCCCCTCTCATTCCCCCTGCTCTGGATCACTTTTCAGAGTGTCAGAAAAGTAGCCTTGTTTTGAGATTTGTGACAATGCATTTTACAGCTTATCCAAGAGGATTTTAAAAAACTTTATTCATGTTATTTAGAATAAGTTTCTCAACACATAAAGGAACACCCTGAATACTTCAGTTCATCACAAACATTCAGCATTAAGACTCCTGGGGGTCTCTGAGCAGGCAGTATTTTTGGCAAAGTCTTAATAATTTGCATAGCTTGTAAATATTCAAAGTAGAAGTAGGCTACCTTTAGGGCTGCACAATTATGGCCAAAATGTTGTCACATAGTCTATTTAGAACTGCTTTCACATACATATTTTGTTACATCCCTCTTATGTTGAAGTTTATGTTGTATGCCCGTTATCTACCCAACAAAATATCAACGCAGATTTCGATACCTCATTACCGTGCCACTTAAATGTCTGCGCTGCTCTCTGATGCTCCAAGACAGACGTTAGAGGAACAGACACATGGCTGCATGTCATGCTAGTAAACACTAATAACATGTTGCACAGCAGGTAACGTTAACGTTAGCTACAGTAGGAACTGGATTAACAAGAAAACATAACTGTTGTACTGTGACTATATTTCACTGTAGAGGATTCCAACAGTGGGGTGTACAGTCTGCTGCTAAAACTACTAGCCAGGGCTCTACACTAACTTGTTGCCACGGTTACACTGGTGCTACTGTTTAAAAGTGTGTGTCTGAACTGAGACCTGACATTTCATGGGTCAAAGTCTTATAGCTGGTCCCCCCCCCCTTGCTGTTGCATGCCCACCGCATGGACAACACCTGTAATTTGGCCTTCTTCCCTTTTGCCCTTGGCTAAAGCAGCTTGCCACACTCCTTAGCATCAACATCCTGCAAAAGTGAGCTAAATGTTCAGTTAGGGTTAGGGTCGGCAGCCACTTTTCACTATAAGCTCACTTATTAAAACAGATTGGGTTTAAAATAAAACACAAAGACAGGGTTTCCTTCCCTGTTTGATAATACATAGCTGCGACACATGTAAATGAAAATTATATGAAATAAATAGCCTAGCATATATTAAAAAAAAGAATTCTGAGAAAGCTCCTTAACTTGTTTTCAACAACAATAACAGACTGCTTAAACGAGATAGGGAGAGAAGATGAGTGTGATGGACTGAAGCGTATGCCACTCAAAGAGCGTCAGAGTGACGGCTGACTCATTATGAATGGGTCCAGCACAGGTCAAATGGCAGGTCAGCAGAATTACACTCATGAAACGTCTGTATTGTCTACAGACTGTTAATAATATACAGTCTATGGTATCGACACTCCGCTGCATGGCTTTACAGAACAAATGGGTCATGTAACGCATGTAAAAAAATTAAAAAAAAGGATTGTTCTATGAACAGAATGATGCATTTAAAATATTGCTCGATTACGTTCATTTTAATCGTGATTAAAATTTGATTAATCGTGCAGCCTTAGGTACCTTAAATGTGTAGTACTCATGTTCACAGTATTATAGTAAATATACATAGTTACATTCCCCCTTGGTGTAGAGGCAGTAAACATGACCTTTTCACAGACACAAAAGAATACTTCTATAGTTTTCTTCTATAGTTCTATAGTTCTCTTCTACACTTCTATAGTTCTCTTCTATACTTCTATCGTTCTTTTCTATACTTCTATAGTTCTCTTCTACACTTCTATAGTTCTATAGTTTTGTTCTGTGGATAACTGACATTAGCCCTGCTATTTTAACTACATCTTTGGGAAATTACAAGTTTTTAACTTTAAATACATTTCTGTATTTTAACATTTGCAATGTTTGAAATAAATTATATTTTGAGAGTGTGTGTGGCTGAATAAACAGCAATACTTATGTAGGATATAATGAAATACATTTCTATAAAATCAAAAATGGTATAACGTAAAGTAAGTATTATTAAAAACCCTTTGAAAGTTTAACTGTATTAATACCGTTATTAATTATAATGGTTATTATTATGAATAAATATTGTTTAACAGATTATTTTTGTCTGTTTTGTGTAAAGCTTGTTGTGACTGTTGTTAAAAGAAACTAGGTTTATTTATATATTTACTTAATATTAAAAAGACACAGGTAAAGGTTAGAAGTTCTGTTTAAATGAAATCATTAAAGACCTAATATAATATATAACATATTTTTCAACAGCATTATTTGAAACATATTTTATTGACGTGGTGTAAGTAGCCCCGCCCCTTCTGGGCCTCCGTAGATCTCCTTTATATAGCCCCGCCCCTCCTGGCTCCTGTAACTTCAGAGCCGCGAAATCAGAAGAAGAAACGGCCGTGATTCAGGCACAATATTCGCCCTCCCTAAATTACCGTTTTTTCTGACTAAAATGAGCCTCTAACCGCTGGAACAGTGGAGATACTAACGGAGATATTTCGGTGAAAGTCTGGAGACAGAAACGGAGACGTTTCGGTGAGTTTTGTGTATTTGTGTCGATTTCAAAGAAACTTCAAAGAAAGTGTGTTTTCACCGCCGAGTGAACACCAATCAGCAGATTAACTGTTTAAGTTACCGTACAGTTCCTCCACAAAGAGGAGAAAACTCTTCCTCCTCCATGTTAACTTCACTTACAAATACTTCATTATGTATTTGATTTTTTTATGAATAATTTAGACTTTATTTTTAAATTTAACATGGCCAATTGTGATTGGCTGTTGCTTTTTTTTAAATGTAACGTTGCAACGTTAACGTTGTTTCCGGGCTAAGTTTTTTTGTTTTTTTTCTTTTTTAATATAATGATGCAGGTGACGTGTGTTGGTGTATGTGTGTGTCTGAGTGTGTGTGCGTGTGTCTGTGAATGTGTGTGTCTGTGTGCGCGTGTGTCTGTGTGCGCGTGTGTCGGTGACTGTATTCTTGTGTCTGTGTGTGCGCGTCGGTGTATGTGTGTCTGTTGGTGAGTGTGTCTGTGTATGTCTCTGTTGGTGACTGTGTGTCTGTGTGTCTCTGTTGGTGAGTGTTTGTCTGTTGGTGAAAATATGTGTATGTGTGTGTCGGTGTGTATGTCTCTCTCTGTATGTGTGTGCGTGTGTCGGTGTATATGTCTCTCTGTGTGTGTGTGTGTGTGTGTGTGTGTGTTGGTGTCTCTGTTTGTCTGTTGGTGACTGTGTGTGTGTGTCTGTGTCTTTGTGTGTGTTGGTGTCTCTGGATGTGTCTCTGTTTGTGTCTGTTGGTGACTGTGTGTATCTATGTATCTGTGTGTGTGTGTGTGTGTGTGCGCGCGCCTTTGTGTATGTGTTGGTGTCTCTGTTTGTGTCTGTTGGTGACGGTGTGTTGTTGTATGTGGATGTGTCTCCGTTTGTGTCTGTTATCTGTGTGTGTATCTGTCTGTGTTTGCGTGTGTGTGTGTATCTGTCTGAGTGTGTATCTGTGTAAGTGTGTCTGTGTGAGTGTGTGTCTGTCTGTTTGCATGTGTGTGTGTATATCTGTGTGAGTGTGTGTCTCTGTGTGTTGGTGAATGTGTGTGTGTATCTGATGAGCAGGTGACACCTTGTACTGCAGCCTCGTAACAGTGTATGAATGTGTGTGATGGTGAATGTTTCCTGTATGATGGAAAAGAGCTTTGAGTCGTTGTTAAGACTAGAAAAACGCTTCATTAATACAGTCCATAGAGAGATATATCTATCAGTTTATTACCTTCTGATTACTAAGATAACAGTGTATATGTGATATATATATCAGCTTGAGTCAGTTATGTTTATGTATGCAATGTGTTTGTGTTGTTGAATCCCACAGAAGAAGAAGAACACTAACCCGGTCTGATAGAAGAAGATCAACAGACTACATGATGGAATTCATTAATTCTCTCATCAGGTAAGAAGAAACCAGCTGATCATATTTCTTTTTAATGAAACCATATCTGATCTTGTCTCATCTTGTTTTTATTAAACCATATCTGATCATGTCTCATCTTGGTTGGAATTTCAGGTAGATCTACAAAAGTAAGTTTCATTTTTATTCTCTTTGTTGTTTTCTGAGTTAGCCACTGTGCTATCTATCTATCTATCTATCTATCTATCTATCTATCTATCTATCTATCTATCTATCTATCTATCTATCTATCTATCTATCTATCTATCTATTACTCTCGTTCTCACTCTCTTTCTCCCTCTCTCCTTTTCTCTCTCACTCTCTCTCCAGGGGTCCAGACGGCAACCATATGGTTTCATTTTGCATCCATTAAACGTAGCAACACATTAAAGTACCATTAAAAACGATCATGATGAAAATGAAACGGGCTAAAAAGAATATATACATAGAAGAAGAAAAGTTACAGTGATTAAGAAATGAATAATTATAATTTGAATAGGTTGTAGGGACGGGTTCAGGAGGAGAGAGCGTTGAGGGCCAATGTGCTCCTAGTGAAAAAGTTAGTCTGGAGCCTGCTTTCTCTTTCTCACTTTATCACTCTTGCTTTATCTCCTCTCTCCCCTCCCGTTCTCTCTCTATCTCTTTTTCTATCTCTCAATCTCACTATTTCTCTCTTTGCTGCTCTGTGTTACTTTAACACATCTTTTGGATGTTACATCTCTCATGGCCGCCGTGCCTTCCTATCTCTGATTATCTCTCATGGCCGCCGTGCCTTCCTATCTCTGATTATCTCTCATGGCCGCTGTGCCTTCCTATCTCTGATTATCTCTCATGGCCGCTGTGCCTTCCTATCTCTGATTATCTCTCATGGCCGCTGTGCCTTCCTATCTCTGATTATCTCTCATGGCCGCTGTGCCTTCCTATCTCTGATTATCTCTCTCATGGCCGCCGTGCCTTCCTATCTCTGATTATCTCTGTCATGGCCGCTGTGCCTTCCTATCTCTGATTATCTCTCATGGCCGCCGTGCCTTCCTATCTCTGATTATCTTTCTCATGGCCGCTGTGCCTTCCTATCTCTGATTATCTCTCATGGCCGCCGTGCCTTCCTGTCTCTGATTATCTCTCATGGCCGCCGTGCCTTCCTATCTCTGATTATCTTTCTCATGGCCGCTGTGCCTTCCTATCTCTGATTATCTCTCATGGCCGCCGTGCCTTCCTATCTCTGATTATCTCTCATGGCCGCCGTGCCTTCCTGTCTCTGATTATCTCTCATGGCCGCCGTGCCTTCCTATCTCTGATTATCTCTCTCATGGCCGCCGTGCCTTCCTATCTCTGATTATCTTTCATGGCCGCCGTGCCTTCCTATCTCTGATTATCTCTCATGGCCGCCGTGCCTTCCTGTCTCTGATTATCTCTCATGGCCGCCGTGCCTTCCTATCTCTGATTATCTCTCTCATGGCCGTGCCTTCCTATCTCTGATTATCTCTCATGGCCGCCGTGCCTTCCTATCTCTGATTATCTCTCATGGCCGCCGTGCCTTCCTATCTCAGATTATCTCTCATGGCCGCCGTGCCTTCCTATCTCTGATTATCTCTCTCATGGCCGCCGTGCCTTCCTATCTCTGATTATCTCTCATGGCCGCCGTGCCTTCCTATCTCAGATTATCTCTCATGGCCGCCGTGCCTTCCTATCTCTGATTATCTCTCTCATGGCCGCCGTGCCATCATTATCTATAGTCTATCTGTTCATCAGCTTGGATCAATGTTGGTGCTGTGTTTTTTTTCAGGTAGCTCTACTAAAAGTAAGTGCCATTTTTATTTTATTTGTTGTGTTATTGGCCGCCGTGCCATGTCTATCTATCTCTCTCTTTCTAAAACATTGTCTTATTTTATCCTGTGTTGTGTTTGGCCGCCGTGCCTTCCTGTTCCTGATTATCTCTCTCATATAGGGCTGGGTGGTATATCGACAGATTTAACAATTCCACATTTTGCTGTACAATTAATTGGCTCAGAAATATAAGATTAACATAATTGTCTCTTTCAGTCAAATGAAAGTTTAGAATGAATCCCAGGAACCATCTTTTGGTGATATCTCTGTCATGTGACCCAGATAAAGTTAACAGAGTGTGTCCACTGGCTTGAGTCAGGTACAGCTCAGGGTGTTTGTTGTTGCTCTGGCAACAAGTGATAGCTGCTGCTAGCATAGCTTTAGCACATGGGTGCTTTACTTATATAATTACAATTCGGCACATCTAAACAAAATCAACAATTACCATCAACAGTAACTTAACAAATGTTAACCACCAAGTTATTTATTATATGAGAAGCAATGAAGGATGTTCACTACAGTGTCATCATTTACAGAAGCATTACTAATTCAACAAAAACAATATGAGATTAAAAGCAACAAACTACATGACTCTACCACGTGGACATGCTTTGGTGGCTATTTCTCTTTCGTCTAAAAACACGATACCTCTCATTTTCTTCTGTGTTTTGTTTGTGGCCGCTCTGCCTTCCTGTCTTTGATCATCTCTCTCATGGCTGCCGTGTCATCATTACTATCTCTGTTCATCAGCTTTGATCAATGTGGGTGCAATAATATTTTTTGAGGTAGATCTACTAAAAGTAAGTGCCATTTTTGTTGTTAAGTATTTGTGTTCTTGGCTGCCATGCTGCAACTATCATGGCCACCGTGCCACATGTATCACTCTGTCTTTCATGGCTGTTTTTTTAGTTTAAATGAAAAATGTATGTGTATTTTATTAGCTAAAGTGCTACAGCATTTGACTGATGGTCATTCTTGATTTAGTTTAGATGTGCCAAATTGTAATTATAGAAGTGATTATTGGTCTGACTGTCGTGCTTAGGTTATACTTTTTGTGTTCTTTACATGTTCATAGTAACAGAAACTGGTTTTGGTTAAGGGAGGAAGTTGGATGTGGGTAGGGGTACCGGTAGCTGTTTAGAGTGATTCCTAGATATTATATTATGGTTTGCACTTGGCTGCTGTGTGTTACATTAACACATCTTTTGGATGTTACATCTCTACATTGCACAAACTTTCTACTTCAGACTGAAAGTTTTTGCTCATTCCTGCAGAAGATGTAGTTCTCGTTCTTCTAAGAACATGATACTACTTCTGTGTCGTGTTTTTGGTCGCTGTGCCCTCCTATCTCTGATTATCTCTCTCAAGCTAACTTTTAAAATTGTAAGAATTACAGACCAATACAACAGGCTTAAATGAACTGACAGTTATATGACTTACAGTTCTCAAAGACGCACACATTCTCAACTGGTTATCCTCCAGAGAGCTAGTCTCTTTCTTTTCTCTCACTTGCTTCTCCGTGTGGCGTGGATACCCGCTCGTGGTGTGAGGCGCGTGTCCGCGCTTTTCTCCGACATGCACTCAGTCACACCTGATAGACGACCTTTAGTACAAAACTAAAGTAACGAGCCAATTTTGTAAAATGTAAGGAGTAGAAAGTACCGATATTTGTGTTAAAATGTAAGGAGTAAAAGTAAAAAGTCACCAAAAAATGTTTTAGCACCATGGACAGCCCCATGTTTTAGTGTCAAGTTGTAAAGAACCATGGACATCCCCCCCTGTGTTTTAGTAATAATGCTTTTTAAGCGCCATGGACAGTCTCCCCCCCTGTTTTAATGATAATGCTGTTTCAGCACCATGGACAGGCCCCCCCATGTTTTAGTGATAATGCTGTTTCAGCACCATGCACAGGCTCCTCCTGTGTTTTACTTTCAATAGTTCAAGTGCCATGGACCGTGCCCCCTGTGTTTTAGTGTCAATTATTTTAGCACCTTTGACAGTCCCCCGTGTTTTAGTAATAATGCTGTTTCAGCACCATGGACAGTCCCCCCATGTTTTAGTGATAATGCTTTTTAGCCTAATGGACAATCTCCCTCTGTACTTTAGCGATAATGCTTTTTTAGAACCATGGACAGTTCCCCCTCTTGTGTTTTAGCGTCAAGTGTTTAAGGACCATGGACAGTCCCCCCTCTCTTTAAGTATCAAATATTCAGCACCATGGACAGTCCCCCCATATTTTAGTGATAATGCTGTTTCAGCACCATGAACAGCCCCTCCGTCTTTTATTGTCAATTGTTTCAGCACCATGGACAGTCCCCCCCTTGTTTTAGTGTCAAGTTGTTAAGCACCATGTACAGTCCACCTCCTGTGTTTTAGTGTCATGTGTTTCAGCACCATGGACAGTCCCCCCATCTGTTTTAGTCATTAAGCTGTTTCAGTGCCATGGACAGTTCCCATTTTCTTTTACTGTCAAGTCTTTAAGCACCATGGACAGTCCCCCTGTGTTTTAGTCATAATCCTGTTTCAGCGCCATGGACTGTGCCCCCTTCTGTTTTAATGGTAAAGCTGTTTCAGCACCATGAACAGCCCCCCTGTATTTTGGTGTCAAATATTTAAGCGCCATGGACAGTCCCACCTGTGTTTTAGTGATAATCCTGTTCAAGCACCATGGACTGTCCCCCTCTTCTGTTTTAGTGATAAAGCTGTTTCAGCACCATGGACAGTCCCCCCTGTGTTTTAATGGTAAAGCTGTTTCAGCACCATGAACAGCCCCCCTGTATTTTGGTGTCAAATATTTAAGTGCCATGGCCAGTCCCCCTCCGAGTTTTAGTGTCTTGTGTTTTAGCACCATGGACAGTTCCCCGCAATGTTAGTGATAATGCTGTTTAAGCACCATGGAAAGATTTCCTCTGTTTTAGTGTCAAGTGTTTTAGCACCATGCACAGTCCCCCTTGTATTTTAGTGTGAAGTGTCTTAGCACCATGGACAGTCCCCCCGTGTTTTAGTGATAATGCTGTTCCAGCAGCATTGACTTTCCCCCCATGTTTTAGTGATAATGCTGTTTCAGCACCATGGACAGTTCCCCTCTGTGTTTTAGTGTCATGTGTTTCAGCACCATAGACAGTCCCCCTCCGTGTTTAAGGACCATGAACATTCCCCGTGTTTCAGTGATAATGCTGTTTCAGCACCATGGACAGTGCCCCCGTGTTTTATTGTCAATTGTTTAAGCACCATGCACAGTCATGTTCATGGTGCTGAAGCAGCATTATCACTAAATTACAGGGGGGTATTTTAGTGATAATGCTGTTTC